>CM064486.1:41856019-41932377 GCA_032716605.1 Paralithodes platypus
TATCTTGAAAGGGGGGCAAGAGGGTGTAATTTATCTTGAAAGGGGGGCAAGAGGGTGTAATTTATCTTGAAAGGGGGGCAAGAGGGTCTAATTTATCTTGAAAGGGGGGCAAGAGGGTGTAATTATCTTGAAAGGGGGGCAAGAGGGTCTAATTTATCTTGAAAGGGGGGCAAGAGGGTGTAATTTATCTTGAAAGGGGGGCAAGAGGGTCTAATTTATCTTGAAAGGGGGGCAAGAGGGTGTAATTTATCTTGAAAGGGGGGCAAGAGGGTGTAATTTTAAGCTTGATGGAGGTATAGGGAGGTGTAGGAACTTTTAATATACAACCCTTTCAGTATTTGATAACGCAGTTTTAGATTTTAGTCTGGTTATCATTTGACTCGTTTATGCAGCTTAGTAATGATCTCTAGGAATCAAAGGGGTACAAACAACCTCAATTAACTCTCCAGCTCCCACATCTTCTTGTCTTCCTAAACTGAATAAAATCGCCAACTAATAGCCCCAATAGACTGTCATAACGCGTCGTAATCCTGAAGTGGGTAATAATCCTCGTCTGATTACCACCAATTTAGTGACGCATTTTAGCATAATGTTCTGGTTATCATAACACGGTATTGCTGGGGTTACAAAGCATCTGTGGCAGCTAAATGGTTTATTTATTTATTCTACTCAACAAGTGTACTCTAGAACTCTCTCCCTCAACCAATCTTCCCTCCATCCTATGACTTAAACTGCTTTAAACTTCGTGTGTACAGGCATTTTGACCCCAACGTCCCTTGAATTTGGCTCGGTCACTCTTTTCACTTTGGGGGAGACACTCGTTACAGGAAACCTGCCTTTTGTCTCCTTCATATACATAGGAAAACCAAATGAGATAGTTCGTACCCCATTCGATCCTTTAAGGTCCTTCCTGCATTGAATAAAATGCTCTAATGGTATCTGGAATTATGTATAATCTGATTTTTTATAGTTTGACTTCATTTGTACTTATCAAAATATATATACTGTTTATGCATATAATTATTTGCTAACATTATTATAGAAATTGTTGGATGAATCCTCTGAGATCCAAGACTCTCTTGAAAGGCCCCTATATAAATACATATATATTAATAACAAAAAGAATAAATAAATAACAGTATAATTATAGTAAGTATAATTTAACAATGGAAAACTTAATATGATCGTATACTGAAATTCTTAAGCACTGTACTGCACTGTAGTCTGGGGCTTTGGTTTTGTAGGAAATTAGTTTTGTAGGGATTTTATCTTAAAGGAAATTTGTTTGACTAGAATTTTGGTTTGTAGGAGATTTTTTCTGTAGGATTTGGTCTAAGAAGACATTTTCGTCTATGGGGATTTTTGTTTTAGAATACATTATTTGTTTTATCGGGTATTTCATCTTGGGATAATTAGTTCTGAGGGTATTTTGTGTAGGCCCAGAGGTAGGCCCAGTGAAAGGCCGGTTAGGGTGGGCATAATGGGGCGAGGTCCAGGGGTGTGGGGATTAGAAGGTAGGCTATAACGAGCTCAAGGGGGTTAGTTATTATTGACAGTCCCAAGATAGACCCAGACCTTCTCACGCCTCTATCGTCACTAATAAAGAAAATAACATTAAACTTTGAAAAGTAGACAGAATGAATATATACACCTTCGTGGGGGGCTGTATCGAATGTCTTACTGAAATTTAAATATATTATATCATATTTGGTGTCATTGTCTACTTTTTTATTTTTATTTTTTTTTTATATTTGAGTGAGGGAGACAAAAGGCAGAACTGCCTGTAACGAGTGCCTCCTCCATAGTTGAAAGAGTGACAGGGCCAAAATCAAGGGACGTTCGAGCCAAAATGCCTGGACACACGGAGTTTGAAGCAATTTAAGTCATAGAAGGAGGGGAAAACTGATTATGGGAGAGTTTCAGAGCTCAGCAGTTGAATAGAAGAAAGATTAAGAGTAACGTCTCACTCTTGGGTTGGAGAGTTGCACAGAGTAGGGGTGGGATTGTGTTGCAAGACGGGTACCACGTACCCTACGTAGAGGAGGTGGTATACACTGGGAGAGCTCTGAGGAGCACTAATTATTGTAGTAGCGATAGATAAGCGAGAGAGATGCAACATTGCGGCGAAGAGAAAAAGTTTGCAGAGAGTTGGTGAGTGGGCGGGAATTGTGAGACAAGACCGACCCTGTCTCAATAATCAAGTAAACATAATGAGGTCATGCCTTTCCCGTCGGTTGGAAGTAAACAGGCTATTTTATAGATATTCTAGAATCCTATAATCCCTATAATATGAGTCAGTGTTACAGACCTCACCTGATCTTGATGACAGATAACATAAGATACCGGAGAGTTATTGGTAGGGGGGGGGGGGGCATTTGAGGGGGTAGTCCTTGGTTTTTGGTCTATATATTTATTTATTTATTTATTTTTGAGTTTCCTCGCTAGTAATCCATCAAGCTTAGAAAAGCACCCCCTAGACCCCCTTTCAAAATAAATTTGTATTTTTTTTTCTAAAATTAGAGGCTCGCTATCACTCGCCAGGAAAATAGTGATACCTAAAGGACACGAAAAGTCTTAATAGTGACCAAAAAAAAGTCGAAAAGACTCAAAATCACCAAACTAACGGAACGAACGTCTTAAACCTCAAAACTAATATGCTAAACATGAGGGAGAAGGGGGTCCATAAAAATCGAGTGCTACCCCCTTAAACGAGAGGAACTAAGCCATGAAGAGGGAGGGGAGCTGTGGGAAAGTTAGTATTGTAGGTCGGTTGGAAAGTTGATGAGAAATATAAGTTGGTAGTTACGCTAACATATATTATAGTATATTACTTGTGCAAAATCTGATACATCCTATAAGACCTAAGTTAACATTGACTTACCTAACTTGCCCTCCAACATAATTATATTGATACATTATATATATATATATATATATATATATATATATATATATATATATATATATATATATATATATATATATATATATATATATATATATATACTGTATATATGGTATATATATATTATGTAATTTTTGTATTATTATGTTTTTTTTTTTTTTTTTTTTACGTCTTATCCCAGCGAATCGTGTTACTTTCTGTTATTGTATTTAATTCACTACAATATTGCATTTTCCATCGTTCTTCAAATTTACAAACAATCTGAACTTGCATAATATATTACACTTTTTGCATAATTTATGAGAGTAAATGATGTGCGGCTGTAGACAATAATGAGTGCCTGGAATGTAAATGATGTGCGGCTGTAGACAATAATGAGTGCCTGGAATGTAAATGATGTGCGGCTGTAGACAATAATGAGTGCCTGGAATGTAAATGATGTGCGGCTGTAGACAATAATGAGTGCCTGGAATGTAAATGATGTGCGGCTGTAGACAATAATGAGTGCCTGGAATGTAAATGATGTGCGGCTGTAGACAATAATGAGTGCCTGGAATGTAAATGATGTGCGGCTGTAGACAATAATGAGTGCCTGGAATGTAAATGATGTGCGGCTGTAGACAATAATGAGTGCCTGGAATGTAAATGATGTGCGGCTGTAGACAATAATGAGTGCCTGGAATGTAAATGATGTGCGGCTGTAGACAATAATGAGTGCCTGGAATGTAAATGATGTGCGGCTGTAGACAATAATGAGTGCCTGGAATGTAAATGATGTGCGGCTGTAGACAATAATGAGTGCCTGGAATGTAAATGATGTGCGGCTGTAGACAATAATGAGTGCCTGGAATGTAACGAACTCTGGAGGCAATCCAGCGAAGGATGACGAAAATTATATATTATTATTAGAAGCCATTACTCTGAACAAAGTGTATAAATGTGAGGCTTGTGTTCATTACAGAAGTGTAGATTTAGACGCGATAAAATAAGTGTTCAAGTTGAGAACTGTATTAACAAATGTGTCATAATAGAAACTTGCAATTGAGATAAAAACTTGTATAAACTGTTTTGAATTAGTTAAACATATGAGCATAAACATATTCGAAAGGGGTGAAGTCACAGAGTGTGAGGTGAAGCTGAACGGTCAGGCTATGGAGATCGTCAACTCTTTTAAGTATCTGGGCAGTGTGTTGAGTAAAGATGGGACTATGGATGAAGAGGTGCGGGAGAGGGTACAACAGGGGAAGAGGGTTGTAGGAACGCTAAAAGCAGTAACAAGAAATAGGGTGGTCAGTATGGAAGTGAAGAAGTCCTTGCATGACAGTGTGGTAATCCCGACACTGACTTACGGAAGCGAAGCATGGACGTTGGTTGAGAGACTCAGACCAAGAGTGAGAGCAGTGGAAATGAATTACTTAAGGAGTGCGTGCGGAGTTACATGGAGGGATAGACAGACTAATGAGGAAGTAAGAAGGAGGTGTGGTGTGGAGGTAGATGTGCTGGAAAGTGTGAAAAGGAACAACTTGAGATGGTTCGGCCATATGGAACGTATGGAAAGCGAGAGAATGACTAAGAGGGTGTATGAGAGCGAGGTGGAGGGACAGAGGGGGAGAGGTAGACCGAATATGAGGTGGAAGGATGGAGTGAGGAAGTACATGAACGAAGGTGGTGCTGGTTGGGGGGAGGGGCGTCGACTGACTGGGGACAGAGGTGCATGGGGGCGGTTCGTTCGTGGCCACCCCTTCGGGGATCACGGCGTCAGGCAATAGATAGATAGATAGAAACATATGAGCAAAGGGAATGACAGCAGAGTTATAGATATGTGCAACGAAGGAATTGAAAACTGCTGAAATAACTCAAAACCGGTGGAAATTTGTATTCTTAATATGTAGTCACACACATGAATGAGTTGGGATGAGTCTAAAAGGGTTCTACTATGTGTAGAGCAGTTGGCATTCTACAGAAATCTTCATTCTTGTTATTCTGAGCAAGTTCCTAATTTGCCTTGACGATTCCTTTGATTACATTTCCCGTCTATGAACCCCGAACCAATGGCAGCCCCGCCATCATTCACTATTCATGATCGACGCGTATTAATTTATTCTTCACGCTATTCAACTTTCCCACGGAGGTTTTGTCTCTAGCCCCGCCCCCCGGTCCGCTGGCACCACCGGGGTAGCAATACAAGAAGAAAGGAGAGAGAGAGAGAGGAGAGAACCAGTTTACCGACAATAGCCCCTCTAAGCCGGACACCTGGGTTACCTAAGCTGTGGTGGGCCAGGGTTTAATCCTTCCTGTGGTTCCGCTTGTGGGCACACGGTGGGGGTGAAAGGGGGGAGACAAGGTGCACAGATTTGGATATGTCTGTCTACCTGCCTATCTATTTATCTATATATCCATCTAATATATGTGTATAACTATATATTATGCATAAGATGTGAGGATTAAAATACCAAAATACCAATTTCCCGTATTGATTATATATACTGTAAATCATGTTACAATTATGCCATTATGAGTTGTTCACCCTATCTGTGTAGCATACAGTAGCATGCCAAATACTGAACAAGGTTGATCTGTGTAGCATACAGTAGCATGCCAAATACTGAACAAGGTTTGCATAGGTAGTGAACATCGCAAGTGCTGATTCCAGTATGTTAATAGTTAAAATGCCAATTTCTGCTGCTGTTAATTAATGGTGTCCATATTTTTGGATATTACTAAAATATTGTCAAGTATTGGATGGGCAGCTACATCGAAGAGTGCTGAACATTATACAACAAAATATTAATTACTCTGCTGACAGATCTATAATGCTTGGTTTGTATTTCCTCCATGGAAGTAGAATATGATAGAGGTGTCCAAGTGGATTAAGGGGAGATTTCCACTCGAGGGATCTTTTTCTTTACCCCTTTCTCCCTCATGTTTAGCCCCATTGCTTTTGAGATTTTAAGACGTTCGCCCCATTAGTTTGGCGATTTTAAGAACTTTCACTCCATTTATGTCACTTTTAAGACCTTTTGTGCCATTTAAGTGTCTATTTTTTCCTGGCGAGCGATAGCGAGCCTGCAATTTAAGAGGAACCGGCCTTTGGCCGGGACATGTTTCTACCGAAAAATGTACAAATTTATCTTGAAAGGGGGTCAAGGGGGTGTAATTTCATGCTTGATGGAAGTCTAGGAAACACACTAAAAACCTGCCCTTAAGGGAATCAACAAGGAAGCACAACACTGATGCTGATTAATCTAGTTTTTGTGACTTGTTTCTCGTAGGTTTTAACTGTAAATTCGAGTAGTTACGAAAGAACACGAACTATTGGTTGGTTTCATAATATGCACCGTGTTTAGAAATATGTAAGCAAGTTTTGATGAGTCAACACTAGAGTGGAAAAGGCACACAGTTATGTAAACGGGCTCTAAATACGTGAATAACTATAGCTGTATTTAATTTGTGTATTGATTTGAATGAGATGGATTAAGTAATATTGGTATCAAACCTGTAATCTCTCTAAATTCCGATTTAATGTCTATATCTATCTATCAATCTATCTATATCTCTCTCTCTCTCTATCCTGTATATATATATATATATCCTAGGATATTTCATGTCTCACCTGCTCTTAAGGCTAACTCAGTACATTGGGTTCATTACAGGATTTAATACATAATCTTTCACTTGGTCTCTGTGAGCTATACGTTGAGCTAATGGGTATATATATTTAATGGGTATATATATTTAATGGGTATATATATTTAATGGGTATATATTTAATGGGTATATATATTTAATGGGTATATATATTTAATGGGTATATATATTTAATGGGTATATATATTTAATGGGTATATATTAATGGGTATATATATTTAATGGGTATATATTTAATGGGTATATATATTTAATGGGTATATATATTTAATGGGTATATATATTTAATGGGTATATATATTTAATGGGTATATATATTTAATGGGTATATATTTTAATGGGTATATATATTTAATGGGTATATATATATTTAATGGGTATATATTAATGGGTATATATTTAATGGGTATATATATTTAATGGGTATATATACTTAATGGGTATATATATTTAATCGGTATATATTTAATGGGTATATATATTTAATGGGTATATATATTTAATGGGTATATATATTTAATGGGTATATATATTTAATGGGTATATATATTTATGTTTGTTTAAACTGAACAACATTATTCGCAGACAGTACCGTCAGCCAATCAGATGCAAGTAGAGCCCTGTCATTCAAAACAAGCAAACTCGCCAGGGTAAATAACAATAGACTAGAATACCCCACCATAAACCTTTGCTGTATACCTAACCTAACATTAACTGTCTTCGTGGTGCAGTGCATAGTGTGTTGATTTTCGGTGTGAGCATCCTGGGTTCGAATCCCCGGACTGCCACATGTGTCTTTTTATTTCATTAATCGATTTTAGGAGTAGAGTTGGTTGGTGAAGAGAACATAATAATTATAGCTGTAACATAATAATAATAAAAAATACAAAAATATAAAATCCCGGCCCTTTCCCATTCTTAAGGGAAGGCAGACCGTTTTTCTGGACCACCTTTTCCCTAATGTTTAGCCCCACTAGTTTTGAAATTATAAGACGTTCGCCCATTAGTTGGCGATGTTAACACCTTTCGCCCCATTTCGTTGTCAATTTTAAGACCTTTCAATCCATTTAGGTGTCGATTTCTTCCTGGCGAGCGATAGCGAGCCTGCAATTTTAAGAGGAACCGGCCTTCGGCCGGGACATTTTTCTACCGAAATATTTACAAATTTATCTTGCAGGGGGTTTTAGTTTTTTTCTTCTTATAAGCTTGATGGAGGTCTAGGGAGGAAAGTAAACAAAATATATGAATAAATGAATTAATAGACCAAACAAACGGTCAGTCTCCCCTTAAGTTAGCCATTTTAGATTTACAGAAGAACGACCTGCATTACTTGCATACCTTTCAATAATGTAGGCATGTTTCCTTCTAATGTGTTTCTTTTTTCCTTTTCTAGCTGTAATATAATATAACTTTGTTGTGAATGTTGTTTATATACCTGTACTTTGGCTGTTCTGGTAGTGTATGATACCCTAGCTTGCGGTGTGTGAGAGAGAGAGAGTGAGTGAGAGGAAGTACGCGGTGGAGACAGGAGGGTGGAGATGGTAATATTATCTTTATACTCTCTCTCTCTCTCTCTCTCTGTCTGTCTGTCTCTCTCTCTCTCTCTCATACATACATATAATTCTACAACTACTGTAGAGAGATAATTTGTCCCTTCCATTCTTTAAAATTCAGCCTCAATATACTTTACAATCTATTTATAGGTATGTCTCTGTATCTGTATATTTACCTATTTATCTATCTATCTATCTATCTATCTATCTATCTATACATTATGTACCGTATATGTATCTATTTAGCTACCTATCATTCTAGCTATCCACAATTCTATCTATCTGGACCACTTTCTCTCGTTCTACCTTCAACACACTTTCCTCCCACCCCCACCCACGTGTTCTGAATACCACACCTTTATAGAAACTTCACCAGCCATTCTCCATAGCATATGCCAAAACACCTACGGTAGCACTTTCAAAATGTCATACAGTTACAATTGCTAATTTATGCTAATTCTCCACCCTGCATGCAGCTTTTTACACAAACACACACACACACTCACAAACGCACACACGCACACGGGCCAGGATGGTCCAGTGCACTAAGGCGCCCTGCGTTAACCGCCCAGGCCGAAAGTGCGCCCGGGTTCGAATCCTCCAGAATATGAAAGTGTTTTTATTATTTGTTTTTTCTGTCGGAGAAGGACTATATCGTGGTCCCTCCTTAGCTAGACTACTATCAGCTTGTGTTAGTCTACACGCAGTTTTATAAATACAATGTGCATCTGCGTATGTACCTTGATCGAAACTCCGTCACCTCACGTTCGGCAAAGGTTGCATGTGACCTCGTAGTTAAGGTAGAATAAGTATTGCACTGTACTAAGGTTGAGGAACTCCTTAGATACCTTTATACTCCTACAAAATCGTCTACATATATCGAGAATATAATTGAAAAGACGTCGCCGGTACAGAAGGGGTTAATTCATATGAAATCACAATTACGTGTTGGTAACCCAAATATTAATTATAGCACTGGTAATGCCGTGTATAATATTAATTATAGCCCTGGTAATGCCGTGTATAATATTAATTATAGCACTGGTAATGCCGTGTATAATATTAATTATAGCCCTGGTAATGCCGTGTATAATATTAATTATAGCCTTGGTAATGCCGTGTATAATATTAATTATAGCCCTGGTAATGCCGTGTATAATATTAATTATAGCCCTGGTAATGCCGTGTATAATATTAATTATAGCCCTGGTAATGCCGTGTATAATATTAATTATAGCCCTGGTAATGCCGTGTATAATATTAATTATAGCCCTGGTAATGCCGTGTATAATATTAATTATAGCCCTGGTAATGCCGTGTATAATATTAATTATAGCCCTGGTAATGCCGTGTATAATATTAATTATAGCCCTGGTAATGCCGTGTATAATATTAATTATAGCCCTGGTAATGCCGTGTATAATATTAATTATAGCCCTGGTAATGCCGTGTATAATACTAATTATAGCCCAGGTAATGCCGTGTATAATATTAATTATAGCCCTGGTAATGCCGTGTATAATACTAATTATAGCCCTGGTAATGCCGTGTATAATATTAATTATAGCCCTGGTAATGCCGTGTATAATACTAATTATAGCCCTGGTAATGCCGTGTATAATATTAATTATAGCCCTGGTAATGCCGTGTATAATATTAATTATAGCCCTGGTAATGCCGTGTATAATATTAATTATAGCCCTGGTAATGCCGTGTATAATATTAATTATAGCCCTGGTAATGCCGTGTATAATATTAATTATAGCCCTGGTAATGCCGTGTATAATATTAATTATAGCCCTGGTAATGCCGTGTATAATATTAATTATAGCACTGGTAATGCCGTGTATAATATTAATTATAGCACTGGTAATGCCGTGTATAATATTAATTATAGCCCTGGTAATGCCGTGTATAATATTAATTATAGCCCTGGTAATGCCGTGTATAATATTAATTATAGCCCTGGTAATGCCGTGTATAATATTAATTATAGCCCTGGTAATGCCGTGTATAATATTAATTATAGCCCGCCGTGTATAATATTAATTATAGCCCTGGTAATGCCGTGTATAATATTAATTATAGCCCAGGTAATGCCGTGTATAATATTAATTATAGCCCTGGTAATGCCGTGTATAATATTAATTATAGCCTGGTAATGCCGTGTATAATATTAATTATAGCCCTGGTAATGCCGTGTATAATATTAATTATAGCCCTGGTAATGCCGTGTATAATATTAATTATAGCCCTGGTAATGCCGTGTATAATATTAATTATAGCCCTGGTAATGCCGTGTATAATATTAATTATAGCCCTGGTAATGCCGTGTATAATATTAATTATAGCCCTGGTAATGCCGTGTATAATATTAATTATAGCCCTGGTAATGCCGTGTAATATTAATTATAGCCCTGGTAATGCCGTGTATAATATTAATTATAGCCCTGGTAATGCCGTGTATAATATTAATTATAGCCCTGGTAATGCCGTGTATAATATTAATTATAGCCCTGGTAATGCCGTGTATAATATTAATTATAGCCCAGGTAATGCCGTGTATAATAATATAGTCAACTGGTCTTACTGTAGGTTCACAAGCAATAACATAACGCCTTAACCCATTCTATACCGGCGACGTCTGTTATATTTTATTCTAGCAATATTTAGATGATTTTATGCAGCTTAGAAAGGATCTGTGGTAGTTAAGAGGGTTGATTGAGATAGTTCGAAGCCTTATAATTGCTAAAGATCCTTCCTAAAGTGAATAAAATCGATTAGTAGGAGCCAGAATATAATCAAAACACGTCGCCGGTATAGAAGGGGTTAAAGGGAGGTTATTGTTTTTTCTGGTCTCCCTTCTCTCTCGTGTTTAGCCCAGTTAGTATTGAGATGTTAAGACGTTATCCCCTTTAGTTTGGCGATTTTAAACCTTTCGCTCCATTCCTTTACCAATAATATGACCTGTTGTGCCATTTATAGGTGTCAGCATTATTCCTTGAGAGCAATAGCGAGCCTGTAATTCAACCGGAAAATGTACAAATTAATCTTGAAGTTTATTATTTTATTTTATATTTGTTTAGCGTTATTGTGTTTTAGCTTGATAGAGGTCTAGGGAGCAAACTAGACAAAAACATCTAAAAGTAACATTATTGTTGTTAGTATTTGCAGTGTTAATATTTACTTAGCTTAATTTTAATCATCTTACGTATAATGCACAATTGATGTTTATTTCTGTATAGTTGGCATAAGGTCAGTGTAGCAAAATAGATAGACGAACCGCTAGACAACTTAAGGGGGGGGGGGGTCACCTGCTATTTCTCTGTCTTTTTCTCTCTCTCTGGCTTGTATCTATTCTGCCATATTATTCAGCCTACTGTTTTAAGACTTTTATCCCCATCCAGGTGTCGATTTTTTCCTGGCGAGCGGTAGCAAGCCATTATATTATGTTTAAATGTTTTTGACAGCAGGCTAAATGTGTAAATTTTTCGATAGAAAAATTTCTCCGGCGAAGCCGGATTTCTTCATACAATGCTGGCTCGCGATAAAAAATCGACACCTGGATGGGGATAAAAGTCTTAAAACAGTAGGCTGAATGGGTCAGAATGGACACAGCCCTGAGGAAGAGGGAAAATGAGATGAACAAAGCAGGTGACCCCCCTTAATCTAATTAGATAAATAGGTAAAAGACAAACTATACCCTGTTCCAAGTAGGTAGGTCAGAAACCGTGAACCCTAACCTCTGTAACTAAAAAAGGGCTAGAGCAAATGGGCTGTAGACTTTCACACCTGTTCCCTGACTGACCTTTCCCATAATGGTAGAAATGCTAGATCGATTACTCTAGTCGCTTGTGAGTTATAGAGATTATTGTTCAGGAGTCTTGGCCTACCTATTTGGAACAGGGTATAAACCACACCACTGTCACTATAGTCTATTCGCTGTGAGTAGGCGAGAAATCATGACCGCTATCCTCTGTAACTCAAAAAGGGCTTGAACAAATTGGCTGTACATTTCCACATCCAATCCTTGACCGACTCTTCCCAAATGGTAGAAATATTAGCTCGATTGCTCTAGTCGTGTTTTAGCTACAGAGGTTAGAGGACATGATCTCTCGCCTACTTACAGCGAATAGACTATACCTACCTCTACCTACCAATGTCTTCTGTTTCACCTCCTGTCATACTTATTTGGAACAGGGTTTAACAAAACAGCAAAAAATCATTAACTGCATGAATATATATTATTAACTTCACTCCAACACCAACACCCCCAATTAAATTAATGAAAGTATGTGATCCGCCGGGATTCGAACCTGGGTTATCACACACATATTTTTAAACACACTAACCATTACACCATCAAAACAGTTAAAGGTTTATGCACAAGCCTACGACTTATTATCCATTCTCGAATACTGGATATTAATCTAATCATGTAGGCCTACATATTCCCAACTGGGCTATGGTAGCCTAATGGTTAAGTGAGAGGAAAGGGTATTCATGGGGCACAGATCACATAGACGCCATGCTCGTGACACCAACCATGCCCTACTCATTACAAACAAAAATACAAATGACCCTAATAATTATCTCCTATTCCAGTTCTCATGCCACAAGCTTCCTGCCCCCCTCCACACATGCCTCACCTACCCACAACTATGTTCACAGCTTCGGGGGAAAATAACCAGCTACCCCGTCAGTAAAAAAAGAAAAAGAATAGAAAGAAAATAAATCGTATTGAAGAGTGGAGTGAAGTCTGGGTGTGCGGAAGGGTGAGAATGGTGTGACTGAGTGGTGCGAGTGTCGACCTTATGAGACAGTGTGGCATAGCTCTGTCTACACCATCACCATTCATACGGTAGACCTGCTGCAGGACGCCGCCGGGGTATGAGGGTGTACAGAAGCACCCAGTAAATCAAGTTATCCACCGTTTCAGATTAACTCCTTGTATAGTATTGCGAGATGTTTACTTCTGAAGACACATGGATCGAACTTTCATATTCACTTTTATTATACATTGACGACCATTTTCATCACATGTTGAAGGGAACGCAGGGAAAATTATGATGGGTGTTTGTACTTTTACCCGTGGCTGTAGGGGCGGAGGTATTGCCTTTCTCATCGACACCCCCCTACCAGAGTCTGTATTGGGCCTGGTGGCACGTCTCACTCCACTGGTTGGTATTGGTCTTGATGGCTTGCAGGCTGTTACTGTGACTCGACTTTCCCCTCTTACTTTATCTTTATACTCTCTGGTCTGACGTCTTGTTTTTTTTATGATATTGTGTTTAATTGATATCGAAGATTTTGTATGTTTTTGCCATTTTCGAGCAATGCATTTTAGTTTGCCCCCCCCCCCCCCCCCCTAGGCTGACAAACAACGCCTTCCCAGACTTTCTTCAAACTAAAAAAAGGACCACCCAAACCCTCTTCAAGCTAAATTTGTAAATTATTCGATAGAATAATGGTCCGGCCGAAGGCTGATTTGTTCTAAGTTGTAGTCGCCCACAAATTTAAAAAGAGCGTCTTATTATCGCCAAAATACTAAGGCGAAACGTCTTAAAAAATATATCTCTAAAATAATGGAAGAAAATAATGGGGCTTCAAAATGATCTCCCACATTCACACATATGCACTTATAAATACATTGGTATACGCACATAATAGAATACACAAATACACACATAGATACACATTCACCAAAATTAATATACACACATATTGATTGAGATGAGTTCTATTTGTTATCAATTAAACATTAAAGTATATGTATAGGCTACCTTATAGCGTGAGGTACTTGACCTTAGAATGTTAGAAGTATTGTGAGTAGTAAACATTTGTCAACTTGATTTAAATGCAGTCATAGGATATGAGAAACTATAATGTTATGCAATGTTTTGTAAACAATTGACATAAAGCAATATGAGATGAACATAGAAGGGTTCAGTATGATATAGTCTTCTACTAAAGGTTATTGCTTAACAGTAATAATATTTCTGTGTGCTGTTTCAACTAATGATATATTAGATTTATAAGTAGAGGACCAAAGAGAGTAATACAATAACGTCAATGAGGGTAAATTAGATCGAAATACATCATGCTATGATATATGTTCACATGTTTATGGCATCATGAAAACATAAGAACATAAGGAAATGGGAGTCTGCAGGAAGCTGATTGGCCCACACAAGGCAGATCTCTCTCACATCCAACCATAATTATAAGGCCTAATTATAGGCCCAACTCACTAACACCATGAGGACCGACCTCACCAAAACGGTCAGAGGTCAACATAAGAAAACGGGAATCTGCAGAGAGCCACACATAAGACCATAAGAAAATGGGAGTCTGCAGAAAGTCGATCGGCCCACACAAGACAGATCCCTCTCACACCCAACACAAACAAAAGGGTTAAGCAAAATCTGCTTGGGCATGGAGGGATAGTAGCTTAACTCAAGGTCTCAGAGTGAAGAAGGAAATGGATTGTTTGGTATCTTAAGAGTACATGGCCTCGAATACCTTACTTTCCCTTTCACTGTGGGTTTGGTCATGGTAGATTACATTAGAACATTGGGATGCGGAAACCTGCAGAAGGCCAGTTGCTCCAGACATGATAGGTCTTTTTCACACCCAATCCTTTTCATTCTTTTGATTATAGTATTGTATTCAAGTCTGAAATTGACCATCGTTCTCGATCTATTAACATCACTTGACACCCAAATCACATTTTCGTTACCTATTTACCAAGCCTGTAGTTATCAAATGAATGTATTATTTTGTACTGTTATACGTGTAATTGGTGACTAACTGATATAATGTTATGTGAATTACCTCACAAAACTTTAGGTATAATATAATATTAAGTGTCCTGTATTCATTCCTTGACTACAAAAAGGATAGGGTTGTAGAGGATTAACATTTTGTAAACAACCTGTCTTTGCAGTTTATTAAAGCTTCTGATGGGCAATCATCCAGTGTAACTGTATCTAACCCAAGGGTAGTCTTTTTTTATTGCACCCCCTTCCTGTTTCGACCCATTAGTTTGGGCGAATTTAGACGTTTCGGACCAATAGTTAGGCGACTATAAGACACTTTGTGTCACATAGTGTCAATTTATGCATGGCTAGCCTATAAGTAACCAAACCTAGGCTTTAACCTAACATAATCTAGAATGTTTAGGACTGTGGGCATTTGGGTTGTGGCGACCGTCTATGAGTGTGGCCATTTTGACCTACTTGCTTCCCAGCCAGCCACACCCCCACCCCTTCCCTAACACCATAACACTTCCCTCCTCTGTCAGCTGACGTAAACATTTAACCCAGAAATAGGACCAGTTTATACTTATGGAACTACGAACTGTTTTGGGAGTTCATGCATAGGCTGATAATTATGATGCTGGTAATGATATAACTGGAATATCATGCTGGTAATGATATAACTGGAATATCATGCTGGTAATGATATAACTGGAATATCATGCTGGTAATGATATAACTGGAATATCATGCTGGTAATGATATAACTGGAATATCATGCTGGTAATGATATAACTGGAATATCATGCTGGTAATGATATAACTGGAATATCATGCTGGTAATGATATAACTGGAATATCATGCTGGTAATGATATAACTGGAATATCATGCTGGTAATGATATAACTGGAATATCATGCTGGTAATGATATAACTGGAATATCATGCTGGTAATGATATAACTGGAATATCATGCTGGTAATGATATAACTGGAATATCATGCTGGTAATGATATAACTGGAATATCATGCTGGTAATGATATAACTGGAATATCATGCTGGTAATGATATAACTGGAATATCATGCTGGTAATGATATAACTGGAATATCATGCTGGTAATGATATAACTGGAATATCATGCTGGTAATGATATAACTGGAATATCATGTTGGTAATGATATAACTGGAATATCATACTGGTAATGATATAACTGGAATATCATGCTGGTAATGATATAACTGGAATATCATGCTGGTAATGATATAACTGGAATATCATGTTGGTAATGATATAACTGGAATATCATGCTGGTAATGATATAACTGGAATATCATGCTGGTAATGATATAACTGGAATATCATGCTGGTAATGATATAACTGGAATATCATGCTGGTAATGATATAACTGGAATATCATGTTGGTAATGATATAACTGGAATATCATGCTGGTAATGATATAACTGGAATATCATGCTGGTAATGATATAACTGGAATATCATGCTGGTAATGATATAACTGGAATATCATGCTGGTAATGATATAACTGGAATATCATGCTGGTAATGATATAACTGGAATATCATGCTGGTAATGATATAACTGGAATATCATGCTGGTAATGATATAACTGGAATATCATGCTGGTAATGATATAACTGGAATATCATGCTGGTAATGATATAACTGGAATATCATGTTGGTAATGATATAACTGGAATATCATGCTGGTAATGATATAACTGGAATATCATGCTGGTAATGATATAACTGGAATATCATGCTGGTAATGATATAACTGGAATATCATGCTGGTAATGATATAACTGTAATATCATGCTGGTAATGATATAACTGGAATATCATGTTGGTAATGATATAACTGGAATATCATGCTGGTAATGATATAACTGGAATATCATGTTGGTAATGATATAACTGGAGTATCATGCTGGTAATGATATAACTGGAATATCATGCTGGTAATGATGTAACTGGAATGGCAGTTAAATATATTATTTTCGTACTAATTATTTCCTGTGTGCAAGTTCCATAAGAACATAAAGTAATATACGCTTATTTGAAGAAAGAATAATTATTCAATCACGGTATAGACTCCATTTAGAGCCGCATTGTCATTTATTTGTTTATCTGATGTGATTTGGAATTCCCCACTTTTCTTGAACAGTCAATACTGTCGATAACGTACCTATTGAGCATGATTATCGGCATATGATCATTCCTATATAATTATTGATTATTTACTGAGCTTATGTTACTCTAATTCACTTGTATAAGAAGCTGTCCACAATTACCGGTTTTCAACAGTTCATTCCTGCCCCTCTTTTACTCCCCCACACCCCTTGTTATCTCATCTCTCAACACCATTATTGATTTCACCACCCTCCCTCACGCCGTCAGACATTTCTTTCATCAGGTCTCACTCTAGCCTCGCAACAGGCCAAATTATGTCTCCATGCCACATGAGACACCCTATAGTTATTAGAAAACAAGTCTTTACCTCGAAAAGCGTCATTTCAATTTCGTTAACCAACATAAATTGATCACTTTCAACCATTATTGCTTGCATATAATAAGAGAAGGGAGGGAATTGATAAAGAACATATTAATGAAATATACTTTAATTACTATGACTGATCATGTAGAAACAAAACATGGATTTCTATTTGCATTGACTTCGGTAAATTTTAGATTGTCGTATTTGACTGAAATATTACAAAACTTGACTGCAGAAGAGACCAAGAAAATACATCAGAAAGTGAAAACGCCTGTGTGACTGTACCGTAACAATACCCTACAGAACCACCCATGACTCCCCCCCCCCCCCCTCCCCTCCCTCCCTCACACACACACTCACCTTACACACCTCTCATGAAAGACGATAACAGTGATGGAGGTAAGGAGGGACGTTTCCAGGGGTTGGATAAGGGTAAGGTGTTGTCGTGAGCTCCACTTAGGTTACACCCATTGGAACCTATAAACGTCCTTAGACACATTCTGAAGTATTTAGGCTATAATTAAGCTTAGTTAGTTAGCTAAAATAGGACTTCAGAGCCTATCAACCGTTCTGGATTATTATTCTTAAAGTCAAGAATAACGTCAGGACTGGAGCCCCTTTTCGAGAAATCCAGTCCCTTGCAATGAAGCATATCACTGCGTCGTTTGTGTTCGGTACTGTTGCAAAAGAGTGTAATATTATTGTTGATCACGACTTTACTGTGTGGTGCAGATGGTGAAACAGTAGATAGTGGTAGTAATGGGTAGTGGTATGGTTCAGGGGTTTTATTTGGGTTTCGAACTCAGCGTTAACATAAGTGAGACTTCCCCATAAATTCCCTCTTCCTTACACATACTCCCTCCATATATAAACTCCCCCTCCACCTACACATACTCCCTCCATATATAAACTCCCCCTCCCCCTACACATACTCCCTCCATATATAAACTCCCCCTCCCCCTACACATACTCCCTCCATAAATAAACTCCCCCTCCCCCTACACATACTCCATCCATATATAAACTCCCCCTTCCCCTACCCATACTCCCTCCATATATATACTCCCTCCCCCTCCCCCTACATACTCCCTCCATATATAAACTCCCCCATCCCCTACCCAAACTCCCTCCCTATATAAACTCCCCCTCCACCTACACATACTCCCTCCATATAAAACTCCCCCTTCCCCTACACATACTCCCTCCATATATAAACTCCCCCTCCCCCTACACATACTCCCTCCATATATAAACTCCCCTTTCCCCTACACATACTCCCTCCCTATATACTGTATACTCTCCCTTCCCCTACACCTACTCCCTCCATATATAAAAACCCCCTCCCCCTACACATACTCCCTCCATATAAAACTCCCCTTTCCCCTACACATACTCCCTCCATATATAAACTCCTCCTCCCCCTACACATACTCTCACCATATATAAACTCCCCCTCCCCCTACACATACTCCCTCCATATATAAACTCCCCCTCCCCCTACACATACTCCCTCCATATATAACTCCCCCTCCCCCTACACATACTCCCTCCATATATAAACTCCCCCTCCCCCTACACATACTCCCTCCATATATAAACTCCCCCTCCCCCTACACATACTCCCTCCATATATAAACTCCCCCTCCCCCTAGACATACTCCCTCCATATATAAACTCCCCCTCCACCTACACATACTCCCTCCATATATAAACTCCCCCCCCCCCCACACATACTCCCTCCATCTTTTAACACCCCCTTCCCCTACACATACTCCCTGCATATATGAACTCGCCCCTCCCCCTACACATACTCCCTCCATATATACTGTATACTCTCCCTTCCCCTACACATACTCCCTCCATATATAAACTCCCCCTCCCCCCACACAAACCCCCTCCACATATAAACTCCCCCCCCTACACATACTCCCTCCATATATACTGTATACTCTCCCTCCCCCTACACATACTCCCACCATATATAAACTCCCCCCCCCTACACATACTCCCTCCATATATACTGTATACTCTCCCTTCCCCTACACATACTCCCTCCATATATAAACTCCCCCTCCACGTACACAGACTACCTCCATATATAAACTCCCCCTCCCCCTACACATACTCCCTCCATATATAAACTCCCCTCCACCTACACATAGTCCCTCCATATATAAACTCCCCCTCCCCCTACACATACTCCCTCCATATATAAACTTCCCCTCCCCCTACACATACTCCCTCCATATATAAACTCCCCTTTCCCCTACACATACTCCCTCCATATATAAACTCCCCCCTCCCCCTACACATACTCCCTCCATATATAAACTCCCCCTCCCCCTACACATACTCCCTCCATATATAAACTCCCCCTACCCCTACACGTAATCCCTCCATATTTAAACTCCCCCTCCCCCTACACATACTCCCTCCATATATAAAACTCCCCCTCCCCCTACACATACTCCCTCCATATATAAACTCCCCCCCCCCTACACATACTCCCTCCATATATAAAGTCCCCCTCCCCCTCCCCCTAGACATACTCCCTCCATATATAAAACTCCCCCTCCACCTACACATACTCCCTCCATATATAAACTCCCCCTCCCCCTACACATACTCCCTCCATATATAAACTCCCCCTTCCCCTACACATACTCCCTCCATATATAAACTCCCCCTCCCCCTACACATACTCCCTCCATATATACTGTATACTCTCCCTTCCCCTACACATACTCCCTCCATATATAAACTCCCCCTCCCCCTACACATACTCCCTCCATATATAAACTCCCCCCCCCTACACATACTCCCTCCATATATACTGTATACTCTCCCTCCCCCTACACATACTCCCTCCATATATAAACTCCCCCTTCCCCTACACATACTCCCTCCATATATACTGTATACTCTCCCTTCCCCTACACATACTCCCTCCATATATAAACTACCCATCCACCTAAACATACTCCCTCCATATATAAACTCCCCCTCCACCTACACATACTCCCTCCATATATAAACTCCCCCTCCCCCTACACATACTCCCTCCATATATAAACTCCCCCTCCACCTACACATAGTCCCTCCATATATAAACTCCCCCTCCCCCTACACATACTCCCTCCATATATAAACTTCCCCTCCCCCTCCACATACTCCCTCCATATATAAACTCCCCCTCCACCTACACATAGTCCCTCCATATATAAACTCCCCCTCCCCCTACACATACTCCCTCCATATATAAACTCCCCCTCCCCTGACACATACCGCCCCTGTGGCCCAATGGATAAGGCACTGGCCTCCTAAGCCAGGGATTGGGGGTTCGAGTCCCCCCAGGGGTTAGCGGGAACTTTTTGCCATTATTACAAAATAGATATCGACCATTTAGAGGCAGTCCAAAGAAGAATGCCGAAAATTATACATAATATTATAAACTTATCGTATGAGGAGAGCTTGAAAGCCTTAGGTTTGCACTCACTAGAAAGACGAAGATGTAGGGGAGACATGATAGAGGTATTTAAATGGATAAAAGGTATAAATAAGGGCGATATAGATGAAGTATTAAAGCTAAAGAGCGACGACATTACCCGGTCAAATTGTTTCAAGTTAGATAAGTTTAGACTTAGGACCACTATACACAACCCCTCCATGCCCTTACCCACTATTACGCTACCCCCCCTCCTACTCTACTCCGCCCTCTCCATTCATACCCCCCCCCCCCCCCCCAAACACCCGGAGACCATTACGCCCCCCTCCCCCCCATACACTCACACACACACACCCCTACACGCCCCCTACCCAGTAATTATAGGCCCCAGTTTCAAGTTTCCTCCATTCAAACAGCGTGGGGTGAGTGAATGAAAGCCTCCAGTCTCCATTTTCAATTTCAATGGTACTAAAAAAAGAAAAAAAAAATCAGCACGTGGTAGACTGTTGATTCTTAATTGGTAATGTTTAATGTACAAGTAAAAGGCTGACACGTGGATTCCAATATTATCATTAATTAGCAACAGACCAGTTAACAAGATTTATATAATCCTGCAATCTCTTCGATTCATAACCAAGATTCCCACATTCATACTGTATGTATTTGGTTATTTGAAGGCCGTATTTCTAAACCGTATCACAATAAAACACTTCGCCTTTATTGAAAAATACAAAGCAAATTGTTGCCTTTAAAGCGATGGATGATCAATTAAAACATAAGAACACGGAAATATGCATAAGGCCGACCGTCCCACATGAGGCAGATCCCTTTCACACCCAACCCATGTCATTCACATGACTATAATTTACACTTACACTTTTTGCTGTTTCAGTACTGATCACTGCGCTACGCAATCTATTCCACACATCTACAATTCTGTTTCCAAACCAATGCTCACCGATATATTTTCTAAAGCGGAACCCGTATAATTTGAAGCCATTTGAACGAGTTGTCTCGCTGTTATTCAGCTGTAATACCTTTTTGATACCTCCCTTATTGGTGCCTCTCATCCACTTCAACACCTCTATCATATCTCTTCTACAGTACATCTTCGTCATTCTGATGAATGTAAGATAAGGGTTTTCAACCTCCCCCCCTCCTCCCCCCAGGGGGTAAGGGGGCCTTCATCTTATGGTGGAGGGAAAAAAGAATATGCCCCACGCAGCGAATAACAGGGGGAATGGTGGTAGACTTGTGGGCCAACAGTCATCACTATACAAAAAACCTGTGCTATTGGCACTGTCTTGGTATGAGACTGCCGAGGCTGGTTGGTGCCACAGGGGACTCGACTAGTCTTACCTGAGCGCTGTTTGGCGCCACGCCTGAGTCAGCCACAGTGGTGAGGCAGTATTCTATCTATTGCCTGACGCCGTGATCCCCGAAGGGGTGGCCACGAACGAACCGCCCCCATGCACCTCTGTCCCCAGTCAGTCGACGCCCCTCCTCCCAACCAGCACCGCCCTCATTCATATACTTCCTCACTCCATCCTCTCCTTCGGTCTACCTCTCCCTCTCTGTCCTTCCACCTCACTCTCGTACACCCTCTTAGTTATTCTCTCGCTTCCCATACGTTCCATATGGCCGAACCATCTCAAGTTGTTCCTTTTCACACTTTCCAGCACATCTACCTCCACACCACACCTTCTTACTTCCTCATTCGTCTGTCTATCCCTCCATGTAACTCCGCACGCGCTTCTCAAGTAACTCATTTCCACCGCTCTCACACTTGGTCTGAGTCTCTTCCCGAACGTCCATGCTTCGCTTCCGTAAGTTTGTGTCGGGATTACCACACTGTCATGCAAGGACTTCTTCACTTCCATACTGACCACTCTATTTCTTGTTACTGCTTTCAACGTTCCTACAACAACCCTCTTCCCCTGTTGCACCCTCTCCTGCACTTCTTCATCCATAGTCCCATCTTTACTCAACACACTGCCCAGTATTATGGCAGGATTTTGTTGTTCTAAAGTCCAAGTTGCCTAATGTATAGTAGGGTTTTAGTATGGTACTGTTTTGTTGTAGCACTGATGAGGCTGGTGTGGTTTTCAGATACTGCAGTCTGCAGGTGCTGGTTAGAACTATGCCAACATGATAACATGATGGGGCGGTGTTGGGACGGGACTTTATTGTATTATATTTCAACTGCGGATAGGCTACCACATCTGAGCCGTTACATTGTATGTAATGGAAAATTATGTTAAACCATTGCATGTATGTATATTATATAGTTTTAATAACATTATGCTGAAACTGGAAGCTCAGGTGCCCAATATCGCCGTTATCATGGAGTTTGACCCACAAATAACAGGCTCTATGGAGACGGACCAGCCAGCTTCATCCTCTATGATCTTGACTTGGCCCCTGCTGAAGAGGGAAACAAGGGCAATGGGGCAAGTCACACCTCTCAGGTCCCCGAGAATCCCCGAGCCAGCCCACCTGCCCCACTCCTTCTGATTTTGCTGCTTCCCAGGACACCAAGGCGAGACCAGCCTAACAGCCAGCAGCCTAAAGAGAAGCAGCGTGACCTTTTCGGCCAGAGCAAGCGAACCAGCAACAGATTCAAAATTTGATGACCTCTTTAGAAGCAATTCCGACAGCCTCTTACAAGCTTAATGCTAAAGCTCCCTTTCTGGTTGAAAACGTGAAGTTAAGGTCTGAGAGTTCTCGACCACTGACGTGAGAAACTTCGTCCCTCTGATTGTGAGGTACCCTAACCACCGATTTGAGTAACTCATTTCTGTAGGCCTGAGCATATATGCCATAGACATGAGTCCAATCCATCCCTCTGGTTATGAGGGATCCTAACCCCTGATATGAGTAATTCATTCGGGTTAAGCCTGGAAAATTTGGCATTGATGTGAGTAGCTCCATCAACACTGTTGGTTGCAGACACCTAATCCATGCTTTGCACAACTCATACAGGTAGGCCTGAGCATCTCGGCCACAGATGTAGAAAATCCGTCACTCTAACATTTGTTAGAGTTAACAAACACCTGAGTTGAGTAGCTCACTTAGCTTATGCTTGAGAAATTCAACAATGATAGAAGTAACTCTGTCAACTATCGGTCGGAGGCAATCGACCCACAAGTTGAGTAGCTCACTTGGTTACGCTTGGGAAATTCAACAAAGGTAGGAGCAACTCTGCTAAATATCGGTCGGAGTTAATCGACCCCCAATTTGAGTAGCTCATTCGGGTTATGCCTGATTATATCGGCAGAGGTAGGAGTAACTCTGCCACCCGCACCACTTCCAGTCTACAAAGCAGCCCAGAGAAGAAGCCACCTGACACCCGCAGACCCAGACGAGACGATTGCTCTACACACGACGACCGGCCAGGCCACCCCTGGATGGACGCAATAGTTATACTTGCATCTGGGTTTCAGAGTCCCTTCATAGGCCCTGAGAAGAATTATTAAACATCTCCACTCTATTATAAATGTTTGCCATCATATAACTTAATTTCGGTTATGCCTGAATAATTCCGTTCTTGTGGTAAGAGATTACGTTGATAATTTGTTATTAATATGCCTTACACAACACTGCTCTACACACTATTAATTATTTACCCCGCTACCACGCCCCCCTTGCAATTTAATTTAACTAATGTCACACTTGCCTTCTTGGGGTTACACATTGTAAATATTTATTAATTTCTTTATCGTTATCCATGTATTGTTATTTTGTCTTTGTTTAAACTTTTTATTCTCACACATACTGCTTTAGTGCAGGTACCCTGAGTGCCTATAATATTGTATTTATGTTTATGTATCTTGCTAGCATTCATTATTCTATGTATATATAAAAACCTTAAATACCATAGCTTGTGTATTTTGTTCCTGCCTGACCTTCCCAGTCGATTAAAGGACCTTCCACTCACACAGTAAAGATTGCAACGATAGTTAGGTGTTTGCATGGTATCTAGCTTCGTGATCACGAGTCGGAGCGGATGGTGGTGGATGGGATATAATTACAAATGAAGCCACTACTTTTTAAGCTCATCGGTGGTCTAGTGGTTTAGGTGCTTGAGTGCTGTACTACTGGCCTGGGTTCGAACCCTGGCTGGGGCATGACACAAGATATCAATTTATTAGGGCTCTACTAGTTTATCAGTGAGGCCTTCAATGTGCCCCAGATTACAAGTATCCTTCTTTAGTACTTATTGCTAGTGTTTGTGTGTGAGGTGTTTGTGTGTATGGCATCTAGCTACGTGATCACAAGTCGGAGTGGGTGGTGGTGGATGGGATATAATTCCAAATGAAGCCACTACTTTTTAAGCTCGTCGGTGGTCTAGTGGTTTAGATGCTGGAGTGCTGCACTACTGGCCTGGGTTCGAACCCTGGCTGGGGCACGACACAAAATGTTAATAGTATTGATAATGTTCGTCATTCTGCGTTAGATTAACTCTCTGTTCCTTATACAAAGATCAATATGGCATAGGCATACCCTTTCCTCATGTTTAAGATTACAGCCGTAAGTTTAAGTTTCTCGTTGATAAAATGTATCTGTATCTAACGGTAGCTTACGCCATACATGACTCATGCATATCTAAAACATAGCTGGAGCGAAAGTTCTATAACTTCTATCATATCTTATCTAACTCTACATTTTTTTAATGACTGTAAATTCAAGTTTTATAACATTTCTTTGCATTGAAGTTAATTAATATTACAAATAATTTCCCCATCACTCTTCGTTGTATTGCCTCCAATGAATCCATGTACTTTTCAAGGACCAACCTTCGTCCACATCCAACCTTGCCATAAACTTGATCTAGGCAAAATGAACTGGCTTCAATGTGCAGGAAAACAAATGATTTGAGTGAAGAATCATGTATTATTGTAAGAGAACACACTTGAGTATTATTGTAGTCTAGTTCCCAAACTAAGTGAGTAAATTTAGTTTTACTTCATTCGTGGGCAAAGGTTACATTAGGCTGATTTAAGTAAAGCAAATTAGGTTAGGTAGGTTAACAATGTCACCAAAAAAAAAATAAAAAAAAATAAACACAAGAAAAACCCGGGTTTCACATCCTATTATGGGTTTAGGGTGGTAACCAATCTCTCGACAGGCACTTTATTTTAGCTGACCACTTTCCCTTAATTCGGGGGTTTGGGTTTCGTCTGGTCTGGTGGGTGGTGAGCGGGTTGGTCTGGATTCCTGCGGGGTTTATAGTGCGGTTTGTTGGTTTCTCCCTTCACGGTCATTGAAGCCCTTTCTTCGTCAAGTTCACCTACTAAACAACTTTCCACCCATTTCACCAACACTCACATACAGTCTTGTCAAACATATCTCATTCTTCACCAGCACTCGCACACATCCTTCACCAACACTAACACACACACACCCTTCACCAACACTAACATACACACACCCTTCACCAACACTAACATACACACCCTTCACCAACACACACACCCTTCACCAACACTAGCATACACACACCCTTCACCAACACTAACATACACACCCTTCACCAACACACACACCCTTCACCAACACTAACATACACACACCCGTCACCAACACTAACATACACACCCTTCACCAACACACACACCCTTCACCAACACTAACATACACACACCCTTCACCAACACTAACATACACACACATCCTTCACCAACACTAACACACACACCCTTCACCAACACTAACACACAGACACCCTTCACCAACACTAACACACACACACCCTTCACCAACACTAACATACACACACCCTTCACCAACACAAACATACACACACCCTTCACCAACACTAACACACACACACCCTTCACCAACACTAACATACACACCCTTCACCAACACTAACATACACACACCCTTCACCAACACTAACATACACACACCCTTCACCAACACTAACATAGACACCCTTCACCAACACTAACACACACACCCTTCACCAACACTAACACACACACACCCTTCACCAACACTAACACACAGACACCCTTCACCAACACTAACACACACACACCCTTCACCAACATTAACTACACACCCTTCACCAACACTAACATACACACCCTTCACCAACACTAACACGCACACCCTTCACCAGCACTAACATACACACCCTTCACCAACACTAACATACACACCCTTCACCCACACTAACATACACACACCCTTCACCAACACTAACATACACACACCCTTCACCAACACTAACACACACACACCCTTCACCAACACTA
This sequence comes from Paralithodes platypus, assembly GCA_032716605.1. Classification (NCBI taxonomy): domain Eukaryota; kingdom Metazoa; phylum Arthropoda; class Malacostraca; order Decapoda; family Lithodidae; genus Paralithodes; species Paralithodes platypus. The sequence goes on from CM064486.1 coordinate 41,883,115, forward strand.
ACATACACACCCTTCACCAACACTAACATACACACACCCTTCACCAACACTAACATACACACCCTTCACCAACACTAACATACACACCCTTCACCAACACTAACATACACACCCTTCACCAACACTAACATACACACCCTTCACCCACACTAGCATACACACACCCTTCACCAACACTAACATACACACACACTTCACCAACACTAACATACACACCCTTCACCAACACTAACATACACACCCTTCACCAACACTAACATACACACACCCTTCACCAACACTAACATACACACACCCTTCACCAACACTAACATACACACCCTTCACCAACACTAGCATACACACACCCTTCACCAACACTAACATACACACCCTTCACCAACACTAACATACACACACCCTTCACCAACACTAACATACACACACCCTTCACCAACACTAACATACACACCCTTCACCAACACTAGCATACACACCCTTCACCAACACTAACATACACACCCTTCACCAACACTAACATACACACCCTTCACCAACACTAACATACACACACCCTTCACCAACACTAACACACACACCCTTCACCAACACTAACATACACACACCCTTCACCAACACTAACATACACACACCCTTCACCAACACTAACATACACACCCTTCACCAACACTAGCATACACACACCCTTCACCAACACTAACATACACACACCCTTCACCAACACTAACACACACACCCTTCACCAACACTAACACACACACCCTTCACCAACACTAACATACACACCCTTCACCAACACACACACACACCCTTCACCAACACTAACACACACACCCTTCACCAACACTAACATACACACACCCTTCACCAACACTAACACACACACCCTTCACCAACACTAGCATACACACACCCTTCACCAACACTAGCATACACACACCCTTCACCAACACTAACATACACACACCCTTTACCAACACTAACACACACACCCTTCACCAACACTAACATACACACCCTTCACCAACACACACACACACCCTTCACCAACACTAACACACACACCCTTCACCCACACTAACATACACACACCCTTCACCAACACTAACATACACACACCCTTCACCAACACTAACATACACACCCTTCACCAACACACACACACACACATATACACCAACAGTAACATACACACCATTCACCATACCAACAGTAACACACACACCCTTCACCAACACTAACACACACACCCTTCACCAACAGTAACATACACACCATTCACCAACACACACACACACCAACAGTAACACACACACACCCTTCAGTCAGACACATATCCATCGCTGTAACGGAATGTGTAATACTGTACGTGGGTGTATTGTAGGAAACTGGCTGATGAAAAGTTCTCGGTCATAAATGAACACTCACTTCCATATCATTAGTTTGACTTAAATCTAACAACATCCTTCCTACGTGTTTAGGAAATTACTTGCTAGTGTTTTCAGACTTGGGTATTTTCGAGACTTGGTCTTGGTCTTGGTGTTGGGCTGGGTATTGCCTAACTTGCAGCGGCACCTAAAGGGGGTATCATGCGAGAGTTATCGTCAGCATTCGATGGTCAACATTTTTGGTAACATTTCTAGGAGCTTTTGCAATGGCATACATAACTAGGCAGATGATTGGTTAATTTGGATGATATAATTATTTTAAAAGATTACCTCATATGCTACCAGACCAGTATTGGCGATAAATGTTGAGGGAAAAATTGCTCGTGTGGTACCGGCATCGTCCTCGGTGTCAGGTGTCTTGCCTGTGAGTCACGCCGCCAGCTGCCCTCGGGGGCTTTGGGTGGGTGGGTATGGTCACAGTAGGGCCACTTTCATTAGTCCTTTACCCCCCCTTGGATATTTCCCCCCCATGGACGTATTCCCACTGGACATGTTCCCTCACTCCCCACCGCCATCCCCTTTCCTGGAAAACTTCCCCTTGTCGAACACACCTTTACCCCCCCCCCCACCCTGGTAATGGGCATGACAACTTTGGAGGTGTCCTTAAACCGTTATATTGTACAACAATTAGAAACCTATTGATACAAATGTGGTGAATGGAATATTTGTGTTACATAATATACAGTATATGGTACTACGTGCAGGAATACGCAGGAAAGGGTGTGTGGTGGTGGTTGAGAGGTGGGACACGAAAAGAAGTATGTTCAGTGGGAATATTATTCAAGGGAGAGAGACACATGCAAAGGGCAACTCGATGGCTTTGGTTGAGCAAACATCCGTAGTCAATGATGACATGGTATTCATTGAAATGAAGCTAACTGTGGGATAGCTGGATATTCCACAATAAGTTTGGTGAATTTGGAGCGGGGGATGGATTGCCTCAGTGTGTGTGTGTGTGTGTATGTGTCTGTGTCTGTGTCTGTGTTTGTGTGTGTGTGTGTGTGTGTGTGTGTCTGTCTGTCTGTCTGTCTGTCTGTGTGTGTGTGTGGTGGGAACTCAAGGGGAGAGAATAAGGAGAAAATATGGTCCGGTGGAGACAGGACACAGGGACAGAGGAAACATTTATCTAGGTCAGGAAAGAGGACAGTCATTTTGTTGATTGTACGAGTTGATGAATATGAGGGAAACTGAACTAGAAATTAAGGGGATTTTTTGCTTATGTATTTGTTTATTTCTGTATTATTATTATTATTATTATTATTATTATTATTATTATTATTATTAGTATTATTATTAATGGGGCTAAACATGAGGGAGAAGGGATTCAGAAAGCAGCCCCCCCCCCCCCTTTAAGTCTCCGATTACCCGATGACAATGAAGGGAACTGAACTTGGAAATATCCCCGAGATGGGCTGGGTTTGAATGGGATCTGCCTTGTGTGGGTCAATCGGCTCTCTGCAGGCTCCCGTTTTCTTATGTTCTTAAAATCAATAACAGTATTATTGGCCTTGGGGAAAAGAAGGAGTGGAGAGGCGGTCTAATTAAGGGGGTCACCGGTTTTTTTATCTTTCTTTCCTTTTCTCTCTTTCCCTGGCTTGTATCCATTCGGCCCGATTCAGCCAACTGTTTTAGGACGCTTATCCCCATCCTGGTGTCGATTTCTTTCTGGCGAGCGATAGCGAGCCAGCATTGTATGAAGAAATCCGGCTTCGCCGGAGACATATTTCTATAGAAAAATTTACAAATTTAGCTTGCTGTCAAAACTAAAATATATATATGCTGGCTCGCTACTGCTCTTCAGGAAAATATTGACACCTGGATGGGGGAAAACGTCTTAAAACAGTAGGCTGAATGGGACCGAATGGATACAAGCCAAAGAGAGAGGGAGAGAAAGATAAAAAGGCGAGGTGGGCTCCCTTAAGGTCTGTGGTTACCTCCAGTCCGTTCGCTCCCATGGCTTTTCTCGCACATTCTAGTTTATGTTTTGCTCACTATCTTAACCCTTTCAAGATCCAAGCCACATTTCTTTTCTGTTTTCTGGTAGATATTAGACAATTTAATTCAGATTAAGAAGGGTATATGGAAGTCAGAGGGTTGATCGAGATAGTCTTTACCTTTATAATACCCACAGATCCTTATTAAGCTGCATAACATCGTCTAATGACAGCCAAAATAAACTGCTAAAACGCGTCAGAGCTTCAAGGTGTTAAGTTGGGTAGATTCGCTTAATACAAATATGTATAGCTTAGATTGAATTAAGTTTAGATAAGTTATGTTTAGATTAGGTTAAGTTTGGATAAGATATGCTTAAGTTAGGTTGGGTTAGTTTAGGTATTACTAGACAAAGAACAGTTATATTTAACCCTTACAGTACCGGTGACGTCCTTTTAATTATATGTTGGCTACCATTACACGATTGTATTAAATTTAAAAAGAGCCTTCAGCAATCAACAGGCTTCAAACTATTTCCTTAACCCTTCTTACTACCACAGATCCTTCTTAAACTGCACAAAATCGTCTAAATATAGCTAGCATATAATGCAAAAGACGTCTCCGGTAAAACAGGGGTTAAGCTTTAAAAACAACACCTATATCCCCTTCCAAGATAAATTTGTACATTTTTCGGTAGAAAAATGTCTTGGCCGAAGATCGGTTCCGTCTAAAATTACAGGCTCGCTTTCGCTCGCCAGGAAAAAATTGACACCTAAATGGCACGAAATGCCTTAATATTGACAAAGAAATGGGGCAACAGGTCTCAAAATCGCCAAACTAATGAAACGAACGTCTTAAAATCTCAAAACTAGTATGCTAAACATGAGGGAGAAGGGGGTCCAGCAAAAGAGACTACCTCTCCCTTAAGTTAGGTTGAGATACCGGTATACATTTGGTCAGGTTGGGCCAAGTTATGTCCAGATTAAGTTCAACCAGAGTACAGTATAGGCCAAGATAGGTTATTATTATTAGGTGTGGATCAATTGACTGAAGGAGGGACAAAGTAGTAAGCCGGTATCACACGAGAACACTTTATAGTCAATATTCGATGATCAACATTTTTCTGGCAACATTTCTGTAATATTTTACACCGGTATCGGAAACTAGACTGATGATAGATGAATTTTAGTGACATAAATATTTTATATGTTGACCTTATAAGCTGCCAGACCAGTGTTGAGGATAAATGTTTTGAGGGAAAAATTGCTCGTGTGATAAGAACATAAGAACATAAGAAAATGGGGGTCTGCAGAAAGCCGATTAGCCCATACAAGGCATATCCCTCTCACACCCAACCCTAATTTACCTAATGATACCGGCTAACTGTGGCTGAAAGAGCGTGTGGGCGAAAATACTTGTAATCCAGAGAGGCCAATCAGCGACTGGGGGGGGGGGGGGGATTACCATACTATACCCTGTTCCAAATAAGTAGGCCAACAATCTTGAACATTATCCTTTATAACTCACAAACAACTAGAGTAACCGAGCTAATATTTATACCATTCGGGAAGGGTCAGCCAGGGAATAGGTGTGGCAATTTACAGCCTATATGCTCTATCCCATTTCGAATTACAGAGGTCAGGGTTCACGATTTCTGGACTACCTATTTGGATCAGGGTATAGGGAAGGAAATGGGGGTGGGGGGAGTTAGGGGGGATATGGGGATTACAACTCGAGGGAAGAGGGGGGGGGGTTGTTAGGGGGGACTTTGGGATTACAACTCTAGGGAAGGAGGGGTGGGTGGGGGTTAGGGGGGACTTGGGATTACTACTCTAGGGGAGGAGGGGGGGGGGGTGTTAGGGGGTATTTGGGGATTACAACTCTAAGGAAGGAGGGGGGTTAGGAGATACTTGGGGATTACAACCCTAGGGGAGGAGGGGGTGTTAGGGGGGATTTGGGGATTACAACTTTATGGAAGGAGGGATGGTGGGTGTTAGGGAGGATTTGGGGATTACAACTCTAGGGAAGGAGTGGGGGTGTTAGGGTGGATTTGGGGATTACAACTCTAGGGAAGGAGGGGGTGAGTTAGGGGAGACTTGGGGATTACAACTCTAGGGAAGGAGGGGGGGTGTTAGGGGGATTTGGGGATTACAACTCGAGGGAAGGAGGGGGTGGGGGTTTAGAGGGGACTAGGGGATTACAACTCGAAGGAAGAAGGAGGGGGATGTTAGGGATTACAACTCTAGGGAAGGAGGAGGGGTGGGGGGTTAGGGGGGAATTACCCATGGATTTACCCAGGACCAACACACTACAGGTCAACCGGCCAGCCCCAGGCCGCGCGGGGGGGGGGGGGGGGGAGAGTTTGCGTGACGTCACTGACGCCTTGGGTCTGCCCTGACCTGACCACTTGACCTACGGATAAAGCCTAAGTTTATTATACCCAGTACCTGCTCAGTATTACCGTACTCACTTTCCATGTTGAGTACATGTTTTTGTTCAAAAGAGGCAATGATAGTGGTGATCATGGTGATAACAGTAGTGATGATGGTGATAGTTCGTTCGTTCGTTAATTTTATTTCGTAATTTCTTACATAGATACAATAATTAAGTTATTTACAGTAGTAGAGTAATAATACACACAATTTACAGTATATGATAATAATTACATGCGTAAGATCATCACAAAGGTCTTTTCTTTGAGACATTCTTAGTAGTTTGCAGACTGCCAAACCAATAATTATGTGATGATAAAAAATGAAGCTGTAAAGAAAATAACTTAATAAAAAGATAGTAGTAGTGATAATGGTGCCAGTAGTAATTATTATGGTAGGGACAGTAGTAGTGGTGATGGTCACAGTATTAGTAGTTGTAGGTGCATCAACTCTACAGGTTTACAGATAAGGAACAATAATTGTCATGTTTACAGCAATAGACATAACATTACATGTGGCAGATTATTACATGTGTAGGCTAGTGGTATTCTACTAAATACAGTAATGCAATATACTATCAATGACATCGAAAACAACAGTAGTGCAGTGATAGTACGGTGCCAATCTTCACCACACTGCTACAAATTCGCTGTCATTATCATCGCCGATACAGTAATAATATTATCAAAAATAACCATAGTAATTATCATCATGACAATAATAATAATAATAATAATAATAATAATAATAATAATAATAATAATACAAATAATAGTATTACACTAAATATACAATATATACAATACTAGATTGTGTAGGAATTTATTATTAAGGAGATAAATATGCAAATATATAACAAGAATGTGTGTGTTTGCTGATGTCCCTCATCTCCTCAAACTAAGTAGAAATAATCTCCTAGATTCAGTATCACTTCTTAGAAAGCAAGATCAGAGGGCACATCGTAGACAGAAGTGGTTAACAGAGGTCAGCTGTATAATACCCACAAAGGATTTTGTTTGTCTCATTTGACCAATATACGAGAAATATGCAAAGTTGTCCATGGTAAATGGCTTCAAGATGAAGGTAACAATTGTGTAAAAGTTCTTGCATCTGAAATTAAACTCACTTGAGCGACTTACCTTTATCTGTTATCCACTTTGTTGCCAAAATATCGATCTTCTTTAGGATAAGACACCTGAACGTCATTTCATACAAGGAACACAAGGTCAATACATGTAAACATTGTTACGTATCTTGATCCTCAAGTGGTTAACTTGATGAATCTAGATAGCACAGAGATATATATTAAGGTATCAGTCAGCTGAAGGCAAAACAAAAGTAAAATCTAATAAAATTATTTCCTGTTGTTGCTTCCTTTCCTTTTGGATCTTAGGACTTGATTACCTTTATTGACTGATACTCTTTAATTATGAAAAATACTGAAACTAATTAAAGTCATGTAGTATTTATAAAGAATTATTATTTAACCAAAGCTTAGTAGGCTATGGTTATGAACCGAATAAGTTATATCTAAAGAAGGACTATTAATTCTATAAAAGTCTTGAAAGATAAGTATTAAAGTAAGAATATTTCTGTCTCTTACCCTCTTTGAAATGAATAAATAGTTTTCTTATATGTCCTTTTATTTATATTTAATGTAGTTATTATTCTTGGTTCTTGTCTTACGTTAATAGTATTATATTATTATTATCATCAGGATTAATATCAAAGTCACATAAAAAGTTAGATATATATTTAATAATTAGTTAAATGTATTTCTTAACCACGTAACATTGAGGTTTGATTATGAGTAAATAAAGTTACAGGATCGCTTCATAGATTCGATTCAGGTCTCACTCAAATAATATGAAAAGCAAAAATAATATTTTGAAGCTAAAAGAATTTTCTTCAGCTTAGGAAATCACTAGAAGTAATATTAACACAGCCATGTTAGTCTAAGGCGATATTACTAATATGAGACAATAGCATCACCGTACTAAGCACCGTTAAGCAATGTAAGCTTAATTAAAAGAAAATGAAAGAACTCGTAAGTATTAATATATAACAATGGTATTACTTTCATCATAACCCAATTACTTAAAGAGTTGCTTTAGTCCACAAGTTAGTCAACTAAAATAGTTAAGTACATAATAGTAGCGTTAACGTTAATTCCCAATCAAATAGTTAAGTACATAATAGTAGCGTTAACGTTAATTCCCAATCAAATAGTTAAGTACATAATAGTAGCGTTAACGTTAATTCCCAATCAAATAGTTAAGTACATAATAGTAGCGTTCAACGTTAATTCCCAATCAAATAGTTAAGTACATAATAGTAGCGTTAACGTTAATTCCCAATAAAATAGTTAAGTACATAATAGTAGCGTTAACGTTAATTCCCAATCAAATAGTTAAGTACATAATAGTAGCGTTAACGTTAATTCCCAATCAAATAGTTAAGTACATAATAGTAGTGTTAACGTTAATTCCCAATAAAATAGTTAAGTACATAATAGTAGCGTTAACGTTAATTCCCAATCAAATAGTTAAGTACATAATAGTAGTGTTAACGTTAATTCCCAATCAAATAGTTAAGTACATAATAGTAGCGTTAACGTTAATTCCCAATCACATATCTCACTAACCAACATAACGTAAGTGTTTACACCGAACACACTTAACACACACTTTTATAATCTGACTGACAGTCACAATCCCATTATAATACTTCACCCCGTCTTCCTCCAGCTGCAAGTTCACCTTCCCCAACTCCAAATGAGACTGATTTGAATGCCCACTACTCGGGTCTTATATACTAAACAATGATGGTGTAGGAACGAATCAGGAGGCGAGTGATGGTGCGCGCCCCTATCACAGCTCCTCGAGTTGCGTAGCAGGTGCATGGTCCAATGGGGTCTCCTGGCATCGATCATACGTCATAGCGTCGGGTCATCGAAGTAGTTTGCAGGGTCCCCCATGACGCACGCAGGTGTGAAGGCTTGTTTGCTGGTATGCGGACGAGCTGGTTTCCCACTCGCTAGTTCGCTCGCTGGTCTGCTTCGCCGTCTGGGTAGTTTGGCACTCCTTCAACTCTAATTCTAACTCTTAAATTAACATACAGGGCTCCGTATGTCAGAACATGTAAAGGAATAAGATGAAAATCACTTAATAACTTAATCAATTATTGCCAGGAAAATTATAAATCACTTAAAAAATGTCAAGTTAATTAAACCCTCTCAACATGGATTCACTCAGGGACGATCCTGCCTAACAAATGTACTCAGTTTTTTCTCCGGGGTACCTGTATATGAAGCGGTAGATAACGACAAGTCATATGATATAGTTTAATTAGACTTCAGTAAGGCCTTTGATAGAGTTCCACATGAAAGGCCGTTAAGGAAGATAGAAGGACATGTTAGACTATGCTGTCCAATTTTGGTGCCCTTATTACAGAACGGATATCGACCCTTTAGAAGCAGTCCAAAGAAGAATGACGAAGATGATACATAATATTAGAAACTTATCGTGTGAGGAGAGATTGAAAGCCTTAGGCTTGCACTCACTAGAAAGACGAAGATGTAGGGAAGACATGATAGAGGTATTTAAATGGATAAAAGGTATAAATAAGGGCGATATAGATGAGGTATTAAAGCTAAAGAACGGCGACATAACCCGCTCAAATGGCTTCAAGTTAGATAAGTTTAGATTTAGGAAAGCATAGGAATGGTTTCGGAATAGAGTTGTTAACATGTGGAATGGACTGCCCAGAGCAGTGATTAGCTCAGGAACAGTTTAAAGCTTTAAGCTGAAGTTGGATTCGCATATGGATGATATGGGCTGGGTGTGAATGGGAGCTGCCTCGTGTGGGCAGCATGGCTTTACGCAGTTTCCTGCGATCTTATGTTCTTAAGTAATGTTTGTCTTTAATAATACTTGTTTATATTTTTATTGAATTAAACATTATCCCAAGCTTTCAACAAAAGAGAGAGAGAACAACAAATAACGGTATTCTACATTAGGCAAACAATATATCTTTATTTTTATTTTTATTTATTTTTTTTACCCTAGGCGGGTCTAAGGGGGGGAAAGGAGAGGGGGGGAGAGGGAAGAGAAAAGGAGGAAAGTTTGAAGGAAAGTAGGAGAGTAACAGTTGGTGGGCAGACCACCTTGCTATGTTGTGTGTTTGAAACGTATGTTTTTGTATTGGGGCAAGTGGTGTATATTATTTATTAGTGGCCCCTCCATCATTGACGAACATGCCTATTGCATAAGGCACCCTCTTCAAACACTCATCCACCGTAGTTTGAATCTACCGCGCAGAGCATTTAAAATTTGAGGAGCCTTCATCATGAGCGCACGCGACCTCACTCATGGCTTCAGTCATTATGAATTGGGTTCTCACTACGAAAAAACTTTGTAAAAAATAAAAAAAAAAAAAAAAATAAGAATAACTATTCAATAAGCTTTCCATAATATCGTGGATGTACTTGTGTGGATCTTTGACCAGACGCTGACTCAGGCGTCATTCTTCCTTCTCTGCTCTGCGCTCAGCCTGCCCGGACGTGTCTCCCCACGCTCCGCTGGTTCCGCATTTGCTGCGTCCCTAGTGAGTTTTTTCTCATTTGTTTACTCCGGGATGTATCGAGTAAGGTTAGGATATGCGTAGCAGGAGTGTCCTGGGCTGGTTGCCCGCAGTGCAGTGTATTTTGGGTCGTTTGTTTGGGGCGTCTATTTCGGACGTACCCTCGTGGTCCTGTTGTGGACATGTGAACTTTTTCACAGTTAGTTAGCTTGTGATGCAGGTGGCTTTCATTACGCGTTATCGCTGCCTTTTATCTTTCTGATGAGGTAGTGTTGTTTTGCTGACGTTCCCAGCGTATTTTTCTTCACTTAGTGAAGTTTTTTCTGGGTCCCGAGTCAGTCTTCCCTTTGCCGGAAGTTTCTGCTACAGTGGTGTGTTGGCGGTGGTTCCTGTTGTGATATAATTCAGTGCTTTTTGTTTATATTCCGACATGTTATCTTTTCCGTCTGCCTAGGCCTAGCCAGCCTCTTGTAGCTTTGCCACATGTACAAGTGTTATTGATTTATGACATAAATATGTACTATTGTGTCATGTGTGTCCTGGTTTAGTTGTGTATTGGCTAATTCCATGGACTATTTTTGTTTCCTGGATTAGTTGTGTATTGGCTAATTCCACGGACTATTTGTGGGCCCGGGGTTAGTTGTGTTTTGGCTAACTCTTTGGTCCTTTGTGGCGTTCAGATGGTATCTGGACGAGGTGGGTTGTTTCCCGGCAGGTTTTTTCTCGGTTTCACCTTGAAAAACCCGGCTGGGTGCCGTGTTTTGGGCCACACGTGGTTTCAAAAAACAGGCTTGTTTCCCCGGCGAGGAGGTGTCTGTGACTCCCCAGGACTGCGTCTCTGTGGTGGTGCCTGTTTCAGGCTCCCTACGATTCCCGGCGGAATGGCTATACCCATCTAACAGTGTTCATGCGGACACGTGTTGTGTAGTTGTTTTCCCCGGTTTTGCAAAACCAGGAAAGAACCTAGCTCTTGTTGTTTGGTTTTCCTCCCCGGCAATCTTTTACAAAGAAGTGGGGACAGGAACAATTGGGGTTAACTTTTAACATCTTGCACACCCGGCAGGTGCACCTTGGAAGGGTGGGATGAACGAATTGGTAATTCAGTTTAGTTAACCGGACAATTAAGGGATACCTTTTGTGTCGCCACCTTCAACATACGGCGATTGAGGGCTCAATTGGGGTTAACCTTTAATAAAACTTTCTTTCACACCCAGCGGGTGCTCCTTGGTAAGGTGGTATAACGAATTTACAATTCGGTTTAGTTGACCAAGACAATTGAGGGATATTGTTGTGTATCACCGCCTTCGACGTACGGCGATCCTAAGACAATTCTTTAGAAGTCAGATCTCGTATTTTGTCAGCCTTTCCAGTTTTTGATCTGCGAGATAATTCAGGGGCCGGCGTCTTTTTGGGGAATTGTTTTGCCAAAATTGAATCTTGAATCAGACACCACCGGAAAGACTATTTCAATTAGAAACACCATGCTGGTTTTTTATATTGGGTCAGAGGGTATGTTTATATCTCTTGGACAAGTTCAGACATTCTGATATCTTTACATAGGAACCCCACCGCTTAGCGAGCTGTGATCGTAGAGTATCACGTCTCGTTACCCGGCGGGTTATTAACACTTGTGTGAGAACATGTTGGGTTAACCTTATGAGCATTAATTCCTGGAAATTTTCTTTTTTTCCAGAGCTGGGCCCCGGCGAGTCTTAGAGAACCTGGAGTAAGTTTCCCACCAGTCTCTGTCATGGCTACCTTTGCCCCGGTTTTTGCTTTATGCATTATGCCCTCGTGTTCAGGTATCCCTATTTTTGCGCACACCCTTTGTATAAAATGTGTTAAATGTCTAGACCGCTCAAGGGGTCTGTGGGTGATGCGTAACTGTACCTTTTGCTCGCAGCTCAGCGTTAAAGTTTTACAAGACAATGATAAGACAGCAGCGGTCGCCTTAAGGGAGGTCAGACAGCAAATGACTGCTTATACTACTATTGTAGCGCATAAGTCACTTCAATGCGATAACGTCCCGCTTTGGGATAAGTTACTTCTTGAGCACCGTCCCATTAAACGTCCCTCTAGAGTAACTGTTCGTAAACCGGCGGAGACTGGACAGGGTTCTAAACTTGCTCCAGCCCCAGGCACATCTAAGTGACAGCGAGAACCGACGCCCCCGGTGGCAGCTTCCTCGTCACGGGCGAGACCTAGGTCAAGGTCCCCGCTTAGACAGCAGCCGCCGAGTCGCTCTACTTCACCAACGAGCAAGAAGAGTAAGACGGAGGGGTCAACAAGTGGATATAGCGAGAAATCTTCTAAATCCAAGAGCAGTTCGCGGTCGCACCGTAGCCACAAGTCTTCCCGTAAAGACTCACATGATCGAAAGACCTCCCAGCGTTCACCGGAGTCTAGTGCCTCTCGTCATACCTCTACCTCCGACAGAGCTAGTGTTCAATCTCATGGAGATAGTTTAGTGCCAGTACCAAAAGACAGTTTACCTCTTAGTATTTTAACCCTAGAATTGGAAAGTTCAGTGGACAGTGATCGTCCAATGGCAGAGTCCAGTGGGAGCTCCATGATTGAGGGTATTTCGGACTCCCAAGGGAGTGCAGGCCAAGGCCTGGGTGTTTGGCGGTATTCTCGACCTCTGGCTCAAACTATACAAACAGTGGCTGAAGTCCACCGGGACGCGGCGATCCCATCATCTATTCCTGACTTTTCGTGGCAACAAGATGGGACTCGGGCTTCGGCGGAATCCTCTCATGATGAGCCGGATGACAAAGACGAGGTATCTATCATCTCAGATATGGAAGTGCAGGAGTCGGGTTCAGTTTTAGACGCCGCACAGGAACGTAATGATTCACTGAGTTCATCATCGAATAAGTTTGTCACAGCAGAGGAAATAGATGGGCTGCTGGTTAATGCTCTCTCTAAAAATTTTGGCCAACAGCCAGAAACTCCTACAGTGACCTGGGAGTTCCTAGGACAAGTTCTAATGTCCGGCCTCTGATGACTTCTATTGCCTTAACTCAGATCCCTCACCCTCCCTCTATATCTCCATCGGTGGTCACTAGGCCTGCTACGGCGGCACTGACTACTTCTAATGTCAGGGTTATAACGGATGTCAATCCGCCCCCTTTAGATAAAGCACCTATGAAAAAGGTAGCTATGCCCTTACTGTACGGTCCGGATGAGTCATGGGTTCACTTGATCCCCACTAAACCAGAGGTCGCTCAACCTACCTTGTCAGAGGAACTTCCAGTGCCACGAGAGTGGGTAATACAAGGCAATAAATCTAAAAAATTACGGGCCTTGGATACTTTGGGGAATGTACTAGATGTTAATGTTAAGGCCATTCCTAATTATTATCACCAGGACTATTTTGTTTATACTGCTAAACCTGCCCTGCCCCCTGCCTCAGCTTCGAGACTGTTTTCTGACTGGTCCAAACAGGATGGTTTTAATGACATAAAGACTCTGTCAGCTCTCACACCAGAACTCGATTTGCGAACCGTCACAGACTCAGCCGCTAATCCAGTGTTGAAGGTGGGGCAGTTGGGTCCGGGACCTTGTGTAGAATGGGAGACGGAGGCTCAGAACTTTGCGACCACCTTCACCTCAAAATCTTCCCACCAGATCCCTCAGGATAGTCATTCGTGGTTCTCTATGCCAGTGTGTTCTGCCGGCGGAGTCCCTTCGGCTTTGTTTGATTTCTTAGCTGCCCCCAAAGTCAATTTATGTGAACTCAAGGACCCTTTCACTACCCCTACCCCAACTCACCTAGACCGAGAATTTAGACTACGGGGGAAAGCATTTAGACTTTTCTCACAGTACATTGTGACGCAACAGGTCGCTAAATCGATGCTCCGGTCCACTCAGGCAATCGCAGACGTGGATGCCAGAAGATCGGTGGAACTGTCTCGGCGACAGCTCCTTCAGTCGTCAATTCAGTCATTGGGTGACATACGCACAGCCTTGCTTGAGGCGGTGCGAGCTCGACAAGATCTCAGGATGTCCTTGGTTCGGAAGCTTCCTGATCGTATTGCGAATCAGGTGGTTATGTCACCAGTGCTCACTCCCTCTTTAATGTCCCCTGAGGTGTGGAGAACAGTTTTTAATATGGCTCAGACCTTTAAACATAGTCCTGCCCCTTCTAAGAAACCTGCCTTTAACTTCCCCAAACCCAAGCCAGTCGCAAAAGCACAGCCAGGGGGATCTAAGCCCTTTCATCTACCTAAGTCCTCCTCCCCTCAAGGTCAGTACAGGTATAGACAGGGTAAGTTTACAGGTCAGAAAGGACGAAGCTATAATAAACCAGGCCAGGGCTCGTCTTCTGCCAATGCCAGCCAGCCGGCGAAGCGTCCACCACCACCACCTCCACCATAAAAAAACTAATGTCTCTCTCATTCCCGGGGCCGGTCTCAAGGCGAGTGGATCCGAGGGTAGTACAGCCGGCGAACCCTTGTCTGCTAACTGGGTCGTTCCGAACGTGTCACCAAGCATGGCCGTTAAACACTTGGGCAAGGATGGTGGCACGCAAAGGCATCACTTGGCAGTGGCTCCGGCGACCTCGCTTACGTCAGCCGACAACGGCGAATCTAGTTTCTTTAGAGGTGGAGTCACTGGTCAAGGAAATGATTGCCAAGAATGTCATCATCCCGGTCCCTCAAAATTACCCAGTCTTCACATCCAAGCTATTTTTGGTTCCCAAAAGGGACAGTGTTCAGATGAGACCCGTCGTAGACCTGTCGTATCTGAACCTTCAAATTAACAACGAGTCTTTCAGGATGTTAACGGTGCACCAAATCAGGCTAACACTTCCGCCGGGAGGTTGGATGTGTTCCTTAGACCTGACAGACGGTTATTGGCACGTCTCGGTAAACAAAAGATTTCAAAGATTCCTGGCCTTACGGATCAGGGATCAAACTTATGTTTTTCAAAGGATGCCATTTGGTTTGAACCTGGCACCTCGCTTATTCACGAAATTAGTCCGTCAAGCACTGATGCCATTGTTAAAACAAGGGATCAGGATTTTGTGGTACCTAGACGACTGGCTAGTGGTGGCAGAGACAGAGCAAGTATGCATAAATCATGTCAACATAACATTAAAACATGTCAAAACTCTAGGGTTCAAGGTAAATCTGGTAAAGTCAAACCTTGTTCCCTCACGAGTAGTTCAGTGGATAGGGCTGGTTTGGGACACAGCTGCTCTCACTCTGAGTCAGAGTGTGGACAATCGGAACAGATTTCGCAGGAAACTGTTCATGTTCCTTCACAGTCTGACTATGACACGGAGAATCTGGGAGTCTCTGGTCGGCTCTCTCAACTGGATTCAACTAACTGTAATGTTGGGCCGGTTGAAAGTAAAGCGCTTAATATTGGAAGGCAACAAATATTTTCCACTATTACCGGCGGAAAAATTATGGCCCATACCAAAATTAATCCACACCTTACTAGCGGTCTGGGCGAAGCGGGAAATGTTGCACTCAATAATGTCATGGACCTCTCCTCCGCCGACGGTATGGGTAGACACGGATGCATCAGGAACGATAGGTTGGGGTTTTCAGTCAAACTAAGGGCACCAGGGTCAAGGGCTTTGGTCCCATTTAGAAATCTCCCACATCAATGTCAAAGAATTACTAGTCTCCTTATATTTCCTTCAGGCTCACGGCTCTACTTTACGGGGCAAGTCGGTGGCCTTCAGAATGGACAATCTGAATGCGGTTCACTGTATTCAGAAACAAGGGTCAACGAGGTCTCGGACGTTGCTAAACGTGTCAGAAGAGATTTTTATTCTAGCCAACAGGCTGGACATTCATCTTCACGCATCTTATCTCCCAGGCGTAGCAAACGTCTGGGCAGACGCTCTGTCTCGGAGACAGAGCACAACAGTAGAATGGGCGCTCAAGCAACCCATTTTCAACCTAATGATTGCAGAGCTTTACCATCCACAAGTGGATCTGTTCGCGTCCGAGGAGACTCACAAACTCCCACTGTACCTCACCCGCCGGACGATAACGCCGGCAGGGGGGCCAGACGCCCTGATGACAGACTGGAACAGGTGGAGTTCCATCTATCTGTTTCCGCTGCCAGACGCATCTCTCATGTGCCATGTAGTAAACAAACTACGGGATTATCGGGGCTTAGTCTCGATAATCGCGCCGCTGTGGCCGGCTCAGTTGTGGTACCAGCAATTGAAAACGTGGTGCCCGCACCCGGTGTCGCTCCCGGTTGGGTATTTCCACTTAGACACGATTGGCAACCTAGCGACCTCGCTGACTTTTGCATTATGGACATTCAGGAGGCCAAGTGGCTAGCACCGTATGGTAGAGATGTGACCAATAAGTTATTGAATCAATATACTCAGTCTACAAAACGTCAGTATCAATCACATTGGCAAGCCTTTACTTCTTGGATCCTTAGAACGGAACAGACTGTGCCATCGGTGGCGTTAGTTTTTAATTACTTAAATTATCTATTTGAACAAAAACGTTTATCTGTGGTAACGTTAAAAATCACTTAACAGCGATTAGAATACCATTTTGGGACCTTACCGGTCTCTCCATACCAGTTGCGGAAGAGACAGGTTTTATGAGGGCATGTTTTAAACTCCGCCCACCTCCCCATCAGCTCATGCCTACTTGGTCTCTGGACAAAGCATTGTCATTACTTCACTCTCGTCTGTACCAAAATACTGCAGATTTGACATTACTCTTAAAAAAGGCGGTATTCCTTTTGGCTTTGGCCACCGGGAACAGAGTGTCTGAGCTGGCGGCGATGAGCAACACACCTAATTGCCTCAGGTTTGGTAGGCTTAATGAATGTATTCACATTGCACCTTCCCCAGGGTTTGTAGCCAAGAATGAGCACAGTGCACACGTGTTTTCTGAGTTCACTGTGCCGGCGTTGAAAAGGGGAAAGGTGCACCATAATTTATGTCCAGTGCAGGCTCTAACCAAATATTTGAGGGTAGCTCCTCTAAACCCCCAGGGTGCTTTATGGGTAGCGAGTACGGGTAAGCGCTTGCTCAAACGTAGATTGGCTTCTCTTTTAGTCGAAGTCATTAAGGAGAGAAATCCCGGCATTGTGGGTAGGGCCCACGATTTACGCAAATGGGCAACCTCTTTACGTTTCCTGAAGAATTTTTCTGTGGAATATATTACGTCCACGCATTTGTGGGCCTCTAATCATACGTTTTTGACTCGATACCTGTCAGTAGCTCTAGACAAACCTTCCTTGCCATGTATAGCTTTAAGGCAGAGGGTCTAGGTGGCCCTTAAGTCACTTTTTGTTTTAATTTCAAGGAAAGGGGGGGGGGGGGGGTGCAGTCAGATAACATAGGACACCCTAGACCCCGCCGGAGTATAAGAGCTGTGATACTAGTTATGGGTATTGTTGATATGAAAATGTCTCTGTACTATTCAGTGCAGGAAATTGTGCTAGTACAATGATAGTACAAACAACAGTGTTGTTATAGTAGTTTAGCTGTGAAAGCAATTTAGTTTAAGCATTGGATATATTTTGCAAAATATTTCCACAAGTATTATGGGGTTATATGTGCACATGTAAACTTATAAGTTTTTATTTTTCACCACTTATGTGAGTGGGGTGCCTTTTTAACTTACAGATCTGTTCGCAGAGTCTCAAGAGTTAACCTTTTGTTCAAGCAGGCTTCTTTGAAGCACGCCCCTGCTTGACCCCCTTTTGTATATATGTGCTGCGCCATTAAAATATATATTTATCAAAGTAAGAATACTATGTGGTTGTTTGATTATCTGCTTTTCTAGAGTTATGATATGATTACGAATGTCCCCCTCCAGTCTTAGAAATCAGGCATGTTCGTCAATGATGGAGGTGCCACTAATAAATAATAGGTTTGACTCCTGTAAGGAGATAAAGAAAACCTAATATTTAGTAGTGGCCCCGTAATCATTGACGACTGGGGCCCTCCCGACCATCCCCTTCCCATTCGTTGATGTATTAAGGATTTTGGTTTACTTGATATGTCAGTGAAGGAAGAATGACGCCTGAGTCAGCGTCTGGTCAAAGATCCACACAAGTACATCCACGATATTATGGAAAGCTTATTGAATAGTTATTCTTATTTTGTTTTTGTTTTTATTTTTTACGAAGTTTTTTCGTAGTGAGAACCCAATTCATAATGACTGAAGCCATGAGTGAGGTCGCGTGCGCTCATGATGAAGGCTCCTCAAATTTTAAATGCTCTGCGCGGTAGATTCAAACTACGGCGGATGAGTGTTTGAAGAGGGTGCCTTATGTAATAGGCATGTTCGTCAATGATTACGGGGCCACTACTAAATATTAGGTTTTCTTTATCTCCTTACAGGAGTCAAACCTATAATTTATATTTGCTGTTTTGTAGCTAGCTAAGGAACTAAGGTGTGATTGTTATTATTATTATTATTATTATTATTATTATTATTATTTTTTTTTTATTTTTTTTTTTTTTTATTTTTTTTTTTTTTTATAAATTGGCTGTGGTTCTTCTTCTGTGTTTATTTTATTTAGACTGCTTTTAAACCAGTTGTTAAATCTTAAATTTGGGTGTTGTGCATAATTTTCCTTAATTTTCTCTAGAGTTGGGTCTTGTGATAGTTCTAGTTTGTGCCATATTTGTGTTGCTTGTCTATGGAGTCGGACATTTAATGGTAGTGTGTGTGTGTATTCGTGTATTTGTTGTGTCGTCATTGTATAGGGGTATCTTTGGTTTGTGGCGAATCTTAGGGCTTTGTTTTGTATTTGTTTTGTATTTGTTTTGTAGATCAACACAGAACCAACCCAAATGGATGAATAATAGACTATTAGACCTTCTAGGAAAAAAGAGAGGAATATATCGAAAAATAAAGAAAGGCGAAATTCACCTACTTGCTTACTATCAGAATCTATCAAGAGAGGTTAAAAAATGTATAAGGACAGACAAAAGAAATTATGAAATCAGGATAGCCAATGACTCAAAAAATAACCCTAAGGCTTTTTACCAGCTATATAAATCTAAAGTTAGAGATAAAATAGGCCCCCTTAAAACTTAGATAGGAGAAATGACAGAAAATTATTTAGAAATGTGCAGTACATTAAATAGTCAGTTTCTATCCGTTTTCACTAATGAAAATTTGGCACAGATTCCAGAAGTCCGTAAGGTATATAGAGATAGTATAGAAAATAGGTTAAGTACGGTTACTATAAGTAGAAATGATGTGCTTAAGGAAATTGACAGACTGAAACCTCAGAAATCGCCTGGTCCCGATGAGGTATATGCCAGAGTATTAAAAGAATGCAGAGATGAGTTAAGTTACCCATTAACATTTCTTTTTAACAATTCATTAGAAACAGGTATAGTTCCAGAAGCTTGGAAGCTTGCAAATGTAGTTCCGATTTTCAAAAAAGGTGATAAATCAATAGCATCCAATTACCGTCCCATTAGTCTCACTTCAATCATAGGAAAGCTACTAGAGTCAATTATTGCTAGGAAAATGAGAAACCACTTAGAAACATTTAACTTAATCAATTCTTCTCAGCATGGATTCACACAGGGACGTTCTTGCCTTACTAATTTGCTTAGTTTTTTCTCAGAGGTATATGAAGCAGTAGATAATGACAAGGCATACGATATTATATATTTAGATTTCAGTAAAGCTTTCGACAGAGTCCCTCATGAGAGATTGATGAGAAAGGTTGAGGCACATGGAATAGGTGGGGCGTTGTTGGGATGGATTAGGTCATGGCTAATTGGTAGGAAACAGAGAGTCAGCATAAATGGTACCAAGTCAGAGTGGGGAGCAGTCAAAAGTGGTGTCCCCCAGGGATCGGTATTAGGTCCCCTGTTGTTTCTTATATACATAAATGACCTAGATTTAGGTATAACTAGTAGGATAAGTAAATTCGCAGACGATACTAAAATGGGGAGATCAATTGATTCAGATAGCGATATAGAGTGCCTCCAAAGGGATCTAGATACCTTACATGAATGGTCAGTAAATTGGCAGATGAAGTTTAACATTGACAAATGCAAGGTATTAAAGATAGGGAAGATGCAAACAAATGTTAAATATAAACTAGCTAATTTAGAATTAGAAAATTCAGACTGCGAGAAAGATCTAGGTGTGTTTGTTAGCAATGATTTGAAGCCTAGAAAACAGTGTATAAGCGTTCGTAATAAGGCAAACAGGATTCTCGGGTTCATCTCTAGGAGTGTGAGTAACAGAACTGCTGATGTTATCTTAAAACTTTACTTGTCATTAGTGAGACCCCATATGGATTATGCTGTCCAATTTTGGTGTCCTTATTACAGAATGGACATAGATTCATTGGAGAGAGTACAGCGTAGAATGACAAAAATGATCCATAATATTAGAAATCTTCCGTATGAAGAAAGGTTGAAGAAATTAGGTTTACATTCGTTAGAGAGACGCAGAGTTAGAGGGGATATGATAGAGGTGTTCAAGTGGGTTAGTGGGATTAACAAAGGGGACATGACAAATGTACTAAAGCTCAGTGATAGCGAAAGAACTCGTACCAATGGTTTCAAATTAGATAAATTTCGTTTCAGAAAAGATATAGGCAAATATTGGTTTGGTAACAGAGTTGTAGATGGGTGGAATGGACTACCAAGTGCTATAGTGGGATCTAAAACTGTAGGGAGCTTTAAGATAAAATTGGATAAGAATATGGACGAGAAGGGTTGGGTGTGAAGGGGGATCAGCCGGGTTGGGCCAATCAGCGCTCTGCAGACCCCCATAATCCTGCGTTAATCTCTAACCGTTTTGGTAAGATGATCCTCAGGGTATTAGAGTGTTGAGCCTATAATTGGGCTTTGTAATTGATTTGGGGTTGTGTGGGACAGGGATCTGCCTTGCTTAGGCCAATCGGCTTTCTGCAGACTCCCATTTTCTTATGTTCTTATGTTATGTTCTTATTTATTGTAAGCGTGTGATTTGGTTTTTGCTCATGGTGTGTGTGGGAATAGGGGGGTATTCTAATATTGGGATTACATAAGCTTTTACAAGGTGAGTTTTTATTTGTGTGTTCATATCTCTGAATCTGAATAGTTTGCCCAGAGCTGCTATGGCTAGGCCTTTTCTTTCTGTGATGTTTTGAATAATTATAGCCTTGAGTAGTTATGTGTAGCCCGAGTATTTTTCCTTTCTGTGCATCTTCGATTCTGTTGTTATTCACATATATAGGTGTTTTGTTTTTTGCTCCTAGTTGTAGTATTGTGAATTTGTTTATGTTGGTTTTTATTTTCCATTCTTCTTCATATGTATTGATTGCTTCTGCTTCTCTTCCTGTTTTTCTGGCTATGATTCCCTTTGAGTGGCCTTCATAACCAATGATGTGTGTGATGTCGTCTGCATATGTGATGTTTGTGCCTGTTTGTGATGATGGTATGTCATGTGTGTATATTGTGAATAGGCTTGGGGAGAGGACTGATCCTTGTGGGACACCGCAGCTTATTGTGATGTTGTTACTCAAGACTGTCTTTATTTTTATTTTTGCTGTTCTGTTATCCAGGAAATTGCATAACAGTGTTTCTGTGAGAGGGGGTAAGCCTATATTGAGTAGTTTGTATTTTAGTCCTGAGTGCCATACCTTATCAAAGGCCTTGGATATATCCCTCAGGACTATGTGGCATTGTCCTTTGTTGGCTTTGTTTTTGGCTATTATATCTGTTGTCAGAGCTAGTGCCTCCCTTGTTCCTCTCCCTTCCCTGAACCCGTATTGTGTTGTGTTGTATACGTTTTTTGTGTTTAGGAATAGTCTTAATCTTTCGTTTATTATTCTTTCATATATCTTTCCTGGCACTTCTAATAATGATATCGGTCTTTGATTCTCGGTGTAGTGTGGGTTTTTATTGGGTTTGGGAATCAGTCTGATGGTAGCTTCTTTAAATTTATTTGGGAAGTGTCCTGTACAGAGTGAGGCATTTAATATGTTTGTTAATTTAGTTACTGCAGAGTCAGGGAGATTTGTCATGATTGTTTTGTTTATTCCGCTTTTTCCTGGGCTTGTTTTCTTTAGCTTCTTCATTTTTTGTGTACTTCTTCTGTTGTTATTTTCCTTATTAGGGGAGTGTCATTGTTTAGTCTGTTTATGTCTATGTTCTGGTGAGGTGTTAACCTGTGTCTGTTTTCTTGCAAAAAGTCTCTTATGTGATCGTGTCTGGGTAGGTCTGGGTCATTATCGTTAAGAATATTTTCCCAGTGTTGTTTGTGTATGTTGGCTTGCTCTTGTATGCTGTGTATTTTGTTGCCTTGCGCGTCGAATGTGTATGTGGGTTCGTTTGTGTCCTGTCCTTGCATGAGCTTCATTTTTCTCCAGAATCATATCTTTACTAGCCTAGCTATGACCTATTATATAATGTATGCGTGTTACAGATATGTTGGATTTGTAATCAGGTTTGTTTCTATCTATCTATCTATTGCCTGACGCCGCGATCCCCGAAGGGGTGGCCACGAACGAACCGCCCCCATGCACCTCTGTCCCCAGTCAGTCGACGCCCCTCCCCCCAACCAGCACCGCCTTCGTTCATGTAGTTCCTCACTCCATCCTTCCACCTCATATTCGGTCTACCTCTCCCCCTCTGTCCCTCCACCTCGCTCTCGTACACCCTCTTAGTCATTCTCTCGCTTTCCATACGTTCCATATGGCCGAACCATCTCAAGTTGTTCCTTTTCACACTTTCCAGCACATCTACCTCCACACCACACCTCCTTCTTACTTCCTCATTAGTCTGTCTATCCCTCCATGTAACTCCGCACGCACTCCTTAAGTAATTCATTTCTACTGCTCTCACTCTTGGTCTGAGTCTCTCAACCAACGTCCATGCTTCGCTTCCGTAAGTCAGTGTCGGGATTACCACACTGTCATGCAAGGACTTCTTCACTTCCATACTGACCACCCTATTTCTTGTTACTGCTTTTAGCGTTCCTACAACCCTCTTCCCCTGTTGTACCCTCTCCCGCACCTCTTCATCCATAGTCCCATCTTTACTCAACACACTGCCCAGATACTTAAAAGAGTTGACGATCTCCATAGCCTGACCGTTCAGCTTCACCTCACACTCTGTGACTTCACCCCTTTCGAAGACCATAACCTTGCTCTTCCCCGTATTTACCTTCAAATTCCGTTTTTCGCACACTGTTCCAAACTCATTTACCAGACCCTGCAACTCCCATTCATTATCACTCATCAGAAACTGTATCATCCGCAAACAGCAGTATAGGTAGCTTCCACTCAATTCCCTCCCTTTTCAGCGATACACCAACATCCACTGCTCTTGATAGTATTTCTTTCATGACTCCATCCATATATACAGTAAACAACCACGGGGACATCACACACCCCTGTTTCAAACCAACATTCAGGTCAAAGAACTCGCTCTGCTCACTCTCCACACGTACTGCCGCCTTTGCACCCTCATACATGCTCTTCACTGCTTTCAGCAACTTGCCCTCTACTCCGTATATTCTAAGTACTTTCCACAAACCTTCTCTATCCACTCTGTCATAGGCCTTCTCCAAGTCCATAAAGGCAACATACACCTTTTGTTTCTTCTCCAGATACTTCTCCACAACACAATTCAGGGTAAAAATCTGATCTACACATCCTCTTCCCTTCCTAAAACCTCCCTGCTCGTCGCCTATCCATTTCTCCGTTCTCACTCTCACTCTCTCAATCACTACCCTACTGTATACCTTCCCTACTACGCTTAGAAGACATATTCCTCGGTGGTTACCACACACTCCTCTTTCCCCTTTGCCCTTATATAGGGGGACTATTATGCCAGTCTTCCAGTCATCGGGTGCACTCCCCTTCTCCCATGCTAGTTTGCACATTTTCCATACCCATTCTATCACTATCTCACCACCATACCTCAACATTTCCCCACACACTCCATCTGTTCCTGGTGCTTTCCCCAACTTCACTCTTTTCATGGCTTCCCACTTCTGACCTCCTGATCCCCACCTCCTCCTCCACTACTTCTTCTTCTCCCTCCCATACCATATCCAGCTATGTTTGCTGGCTCTTCATTCCTTTCATTTAGCAACTCACTGAAGTACTCCCTCCATCTTTCGACTCTCTCTTGCTTCTCGGCTAGCATTCTCCATTCTTATCTTTCACACCCTTACTGTTTCCCTTGCTACCTTCCCTAACTTTCTTGACTTCTTTCCAGAACAGTTTCTTACTCTCCCTCCATTTACACTCAGATTCCTTCCAAATTCCTCATCTACTCTTCTCTTACTTTCCTTCACTACTCTCTTCACCACCCTCTTACTCTCCACGTACCTCGCTCGTTTCTGTCTCTCGGAATCTTCATTCCCTCTACTACCCAACCACTCTCTATATGCTTTCTTCTTTTCTTCCACAGCTATTCTTACCTCTTCTGTCCACCATGCTGTACCTTTCACTCCCCTCCCTCTTCTCCTCACTCCACACACCTCCTCACATGCTGCACAGATCTCATCCTTAAACACCTTGCTCATCTCCTCCACTTCCTCCATAACTTCCAGGTTGAACCCACCTAGTCGTCTTTCCACTGCTCTCCTGTACTCCTCCCTGACTTCCTCCTCCTGCAACCTCTCCACCCTCCTCACCATTCCACCCTCCTCTCGCCTCCCTCCCGCTCTCCTCACCCACTTCTTTATCCAAACCTTAGCTACAACTACAAAATGATCAGACAAGACCCCTCCAATACCCCTATACACCCTAGCATCCATCACAGATTTCTTCATTCGTTCATCCACACATACATAATCAATCAATGACTTTCGTTCCACCACTGTCTTATCCTTCATCGTCAACATCCGTTTCAGTCCAATAATTTTCATTTTGTATGTCTTTCCTATTTCTAAACTTGATTTTGTTTTAACTTATTACTGATGGGCATGCTTTATTTATGTAAGGTTTTAGGATACTGTAGAATTACATTGATAAACATGCAGTGCATCACTAAGTGGTCGTGCTTGCCTCTTTAAGGAATTCTACCATAAGGGACAAAATGCTAATAATGACAACACAACTACATCTAGGGTTAAATTGTAATTAATTTTGGATTTATCATATTAGTTTATTGTATGTAGGCTACCATCATGAAATTACTCAACAGCATGTAGTAATTTTGATTTTTAAGTACCCAAGTAGGCTATATTATATTCCAAAACATTGATATTTCCCCTTCTTAATTGTTACAAAATAGTATAATCATAGATATTTAATTCACAAAGTTACACACAATATTACTAGTTGCATTTATTTCGTCAAAGAAAATATTAACATTTTGCTCAACAACTAACGAAAAGGAGCTATAAACATAGCGAGCGAAGTATCGAGCCTGGGAGTGGTGATCGAGCCCTGGGTGAAGGAGTGGGAGAGTGGGAGTGGTGAGCGAGCCCTGGGTGAAGAAGTGGGAGAGTGTGAGTGGTGAGCGAGCCCTGAGTGGGAGAGTGGGAGTGGTGAGCGAGCCCTGGGTGAAGTGTGAGTGGTGAGCGAGCCCTGGGTGAAGGAGTGGGAGAGTGAGAGTGGTGAGCGAGCCCTGGGTGAAGAAGTGGGAGTGGTGAGCGAGCCCTGGGTGAAGAAGTGTGAGAGTGGGAGTGGTGAGCGAGCCCTGGGTGAAGGCGAGCGTGACGTCACTCAGTACCGTGGATTTACCTCACTCGGGAAACATCTGGTCAGCCTCTTCTTCATTTTGGGGAGTGACAGACTTGGGTTTAAGGGGAGATTTCCACTTGAGGATTTTTTTCGGGACCCCTTTCTCCCTCATGTTTATCCCCATTGCTTTTGAGGTATTAACATAAGAACATAAGAACATTAATGTTCTTCTGTAATAAGACGTTCGTCTCATTATTTTGGCGATTTTATGAGCTTTTACCTCATTTCTGTAAATTTGAAGACATTTCTTGCCATATTGGTGTCGATTATTTCATGGCTAGCGATAGCAAGCCTGTAATTTAAGAGGAACCGGCCATCGGCCTGGACATTTTTCTACCAAAAAATTTACATATTTATCTTGAAAGGGGGTCTAGGGGTGTAATTTAAGTTTGATGGAGGTCTAGGGAACAAACAACAAATATCCCCTTAAGCCTCGTGTTCATTAATTTTCTCATTTAGCTCATTTAGTTTGAAGGGAGTTATGCTGGTAAGACAATCATCGGCCTATCTGTCTTGTTTGGTTCATTATGACTCTCTCTCTCTCTCTCTCCTACTACATTCGTTCCCACTACAGCTATATGCGTTCGGTATCAGGCGCTGTGAAGGGAATCAATTGTTTAAAAATACAAGTGGCACGACATATCATAGATGGGTTGGGTTTGAGGGGGATCTGCCGAGTGTGGCCCAATCGGCTCTCTGCAGATTCCCGTTTTCTTATGTTGACCTCTGACCGTTATGTTGAGGTCGGTCCTCATGGTGTTAGTGAGTTTGGCCTATAATTAGGCCATATAATTAGGTTTGGGTGTGAGAGGGATCTACCTTGTGTGGGCCAATTGGCTTCTGCAGACTCCCATTTTCTTATGTTCTTATGTATTTTTCATAATGTGACAAAAAGATAAGCCAATACCCACAGGTACGCCAGTTTGCAGCAGAGTATTGCAAATGATAACAAATTATTTCGGTATATTTGACTGGAAAGTGTACCCTTAGCGGAAATTATAGATAAACATTTAGTACAGTAAAGCTATTATATTGTATTATATTGTATTTCAGTACATCACCGCCTCTTATGCAGACTCTATTGCGATCTTTGAATTCACACGGGTAGCTATAGTAGTGCTTTGGTATGAGTCAGAGGCTGTTAGTGTGTGTGTGTGTGTGTGTGTATTCTGAGGAGAGGACAGGTGAGGATGATTCATAGTACCTGACCCCCCCCCCCCCCCCAGTGTCTGTCCGTCCTTAATACACTTCATGGTCGTACCGCGGTCGTATGGTTGTATAGTCGGTTTGATTTCAGCTGATGGTAAATTGCATCCCTTGGCAACTGATTTATCGATACTTAATGGGAAAATGTATCGATACTTAATGGGAAAATTTGAATCCACTATGTCTTTCCGTCGTATAAATGCCAAGCTTTCATAATCAACAACACATTTCGCTACAAAACCTACTTAATAGCTGAGTAACAAAGATAGTAACATAATAATTTACCCTCAGCTGGGAAAAACTAGACTATATACACACATTCTGACCCTATATCTACCTTTAAATCCTGGTCTGACAAATACATATCTGGCCTCTCACTCACCTCCAGTAACCCAGTTAACAGTCAGTCAGTCAGGTACTTACTCGGTCAGTAAATCAGTAGCCAATCATCAAGTCCTTTAACCTCTTCAGCACGGTAACATCTTTTTAACTTTGATTCTGGATAAAATTAGACAATGTTATGCAGTTTAAGACGGATCTATGTTATTCAGAGGGTTTATGGAGACCGTATTTACCCCCTTGAGTCCTAGAGGTAGATTACAGGTTGAAGAAAATCATCTAAAGGTTACCAGAATATGATGATAAATACGTCGTCGTGCTGAAAGGGTTAATTAACTCATAGAGTACCGGTGATATCCTTTTCAATATATTCTGGCAACTATTAGATGATTTTATTCAGGTGAGGAAGAACGTCTACCAATTATAAGGTTACAGACTGTCTCAATTAATCGTTTTGGTTTCCCTATATCTTTCCTAAGCTTCATAAAATCGTCTAAATATAGCTAGAATGGGATCAAAGAGACGTCGCTGGTACAGTAAGTGTTAAGGGGGGTGACTTTTTTTTTTATCTTTCTTTGTTGTATCCATTCGGCCCCATTCAGCCTATTGTTTTAAGACATTTATCCCCATCCAGGTGTCGATTTTTTCATGGCGAGCGATAGGAGCCAGCATTTTATGGAGAAATCCGGCTTCGCCGGAGACATTTTTCTATCGAAAAATGTACTAATTTAGACAGCTATCTAACTGATCCAAAATATGGTGGCTCGCTATCGCTCGCCAGGTATGAATCAACACCTGGATGGGGATAAACGTCTTAAAACAGTATGCTAAATGGGGCCGAATGGATACAACCCAGAGAGAGTGAAAAGTAAAGTAGGTCACCCCCCTTAAACTTAGACAGATTGAGTCAAAAGTGCATAAGCAAATTAAAATGAGTGGACTTAGAAATGTTCGGATGTGTCTTTGGGTTGATAATATTATGTATAATTGTATTGTATTGAGTGTTGTAGCTCTATATACGTACTGTAGCCTACGTGTTTATGAGTGCGTGTTTGTGCGAGTGCGTGTGTATATCCTGTAAGTGTATTGACTTTATCATACTGTATATGTATTTGCCTAGGTATGCGTATATAGGCATACCCAGTATAATTATACTGTGTGTGTGTGTGTGTGTGTGTGGGAGAGAGAGAGAGTGTAGGTGTATGAATTCTTGCCAATGTGTGCTTATTTGGTGATGGTATATAATATATATTGTTATTTAGAGTAGCCACCGCCAGAGAGCGTTGAAGTGTGTAACTCAAAGGTGCCCTATAAATGGATTCAACTCTCAAAAGGCTCAGCTAATGTATTATTATGTGTTTATACACTGCTTGTATTTACACGTTTTATGTTAAATACATATACATCAATCTCCATTTCAATAGGGTATAGACTGATCTGGGAATTACTTGGCTGTGAAAGGGATCTGTCTCGTGTGGTTCGGTAGGCCCTCTGCAGATGTCCATGCTCTTATGTGTTTTGTTTTGTTTTATGATATACACCCTTTAACACTTCTCCAAGTATAATGGTATCTATCATGTCTCAGACCATTACTCCTTGATAAATTGTTTAACTCACTCAAAGAAAGAGAGAAAGAGAACTGTGTGTGTGTGTGTGTGTGTCGAACAGGCTGAAACAGGTCAACTCAGGGAATAATAGCGGAAGATGATCGAATGATAACATCTAGACGAACATGGACAGAATATGGTTGGTCAGGTCAAGGTTGTATCTCTTAACCTTGGGTCAGGTCAGCGTCAGGTGCATTGGATACAAAACAAATAACGTGAATACAAGACTGGAATAAAATATACTTACATAGTAATAATCCTAGTAAATACAGAGAGAGAGAGAGAGAGAGAGAGAGAGAGAGAGAGAGAGAGAGAGAGGGGTGGTGGGGGTATACGTAAATAAGGCTAGTCAAACAAAGTACTGGTACCTCAAGGTCAAGGCCACGTCACACTGTAGCTCCATACATTATCAAGTGTTTCTCGTAAAGAAAGTGCAATCGGTGATTACCAAAGACAGAATAACATACATAAACACTTAGTGAGTGCACATATACAAGAAACAAAGACCGAAACAGAAGGATTGAAGTGAAAATAAGAGAAAAAAAAAAAAAAAAAACAGTGACTAAGAACATGACGCCAACAATGGCCGGGGATCAAAACAAACCCGACCCAGAGTGCCCCGACTGCGGAATCAAGTTCGCAGGTGAAAAAAATGCAATCCAATGCGACTACTGCCAGGATTGGCTGCACTATTTTTGCACAGAACTCCCTGCCTATCAAATTCTCAACTATGCAAAAACGGCAAGGAAATTCATGTGCAAAACATGCTCCCTAACAAAGCTTGACACAAAAGGTGAGTGGGTGGCCGAGGCAGAAGCAGCCGTTCTCCAACACAAGGAACGAATAACCAACTCTGGAGCGATAAGTAAGGTAAGAAAAATCCATGTTCAGCCCCAGAGCAACAAAGATGTCACCAACACGCCAGCTGACAATAGGCCTACTCCAAAAACCAAGGAATTAACTGGGGACACTGACCTAGGCCAAGGCCTACCCATAAGCCCAGAAGTAGCCTTAGGCAAGAGTGACGGTGACAACCCCCATACCAGTAACTCACCAAACGTAGCTATAGGCCTAGATCTAGGGATGGGGAACACACCAGGAAATACTAGCATCACAATGCCAGATGCACATAGCCCCCCCACCGCAACACTAGCAGACACGGCAGAGCCCCCTCAAAATGCAGCAAGACAGGTGAGGTCGGGGACCCCAACGAGCACACACCCCACATGCAACGGATGCGGCCAAAATGCTCCTACATACAGTAGAACAGGGGAGGTTAGTGCTGTAAATACAAATTCATGGAGACCTAGGCCCAGAGCTGATTACAGGGGCACCGATATTAGGAGGAAAAGAATAGAAGTATGCAATTTCTACCTAAGAAATGAATGCCGATACGGAGTAGTGGGCAGGGGATGCAAACAAGACCACCCAAAAATATGTGCAAAATTCATGAAGCACGGGCGGGATGAAAGAATAGGTTGCAAGCGTGGATGGAAATGCATCGACTACCACCCATATGTATGCAGAATCTCACTCAACAAAAGGGCATGTACTATGAGAGACTGCAATCTTCCACACATCAAGGGAACCAAAATACTGACGCCAAGAAACAACGTCAACAGACCAAGGGAACACGCTACAGGACACATTCAAAGGGAATTTGCTTACACACCAACATATGAGGAAAAAATAGAAAGTCAACGCAATGCCCTCAGAAGCTGGCCAACCATCCAGCAAACTCACAAGGCCAGACCAGCAGCGGTACACACGGCTATGCCCGACCAAGGTGCTTTTTAGAGGTAGTAATGGGACGTCTTCTGGAAGTGGAAAAACGGTCTCAAGTGATTATGGAGAGATTCCTAGCCCAAACCGAGGGGCCAGACACGAACCACAGAGGAAGGTGCAACTACCACTAACTAGTTTTGTTGTGGGCAACATCAGAGGACTTTACCCACGAAACAATCAATGTAAAGTCCCTATGTTGGGAGAAATTGCAGAGGAAGACAACTCAATTTTTCTAGCCCTCACAGAAACACACCTGAACGAAAACATTTTGGATGCAGAGATCAATATCCATAATTTCACTCTATTCAGAGCCGACAGAGAGGACAGAAGCCACGGAGGAGTAGCACTCTACCTAAGGGAGGATATGGCTGCAAATACCGAAACTTTAGTTGCATTCTCAAACGGCACAACAGAGCTACTAGCAGTACACATAAGACAAACCGACATGCTCATCATAATTTTGTATCGACCTCCAAACACCACAGGGGAAATTTTCAAGGAGGTCACAGAGAAAATACAATCACTCCTACAAAATCTTCCAACTCCCGCTACAGATGTCATCATCACAGGAGACTTCAACCTGCCCATCATCAATTGGGCAACCATGAAAATAGATGGAGGAACCAGGGAGGAAAAAACAGCAAGCCAAGGAGCTAATGACTATCATGGACACTGCATACATGAAGCAATACATCGAGGAACCTACAAGAGGCAACAACACACTGGACTTACTATTTGGCAACAACTTCGACCTGGTACACTCGTATGAAACTGTAAAAACTATAATGTCCGACCACAGCCTCATCAAAGTTAGAACCCCCACACCAACCGCCACACCACCAAGAAGATGTCAACAGGAATCAAGCCAAATACCCTGCACCTCTCTGAAAGATCTCAACTTCTACAGCAAAGATATAGACTGGGACAGACTGAGAGCAGAACTGGCAGGAACTGATTGGAGGGCACTATTCGAAGATAAAAACGTCGACGAAACTCTCAGTATCCTCCAGCAACAATGCCTGGAGACCTGTAAAAACACCATACCACCCAAATCAAGCAGGAAGCAGATCAAGCAGATTCCCAGAGATAGAAAAATACTAATGAAGAAAAGGACGTACTTGAGAGCCAAGCAAAGGAAGACCAGCTATGCGCACAATATCACCAAACTACAAGAAGAGCTTGATGAAGTGGAACGTAAACTCATCCAGTCACACCAAGAGCAAAGAACACGCGAAGAACTACAAGCAGTTGCAAACATACGAGTAAATAGCAAATTCTTCTATGCATATGCAAAAAGAAGACTCAGGAACACCACAACAATAGGACCACTTGCAAAAACCTACGGGCGAAACTTGAGAGTGACCCAACCGAAATGGCCAAGATACTCAAACAGCAGTATGAAAGTGTCTTCAGCCCGCCAAATGAAGACAAGAAAATCGAGAATGCAACGACTTTCTTTGGCAACGCTCCAGAGACACCACATCAACTCTCCTCGGTAACAGTATCAACAGAGGACATAATAGCAGCCATCGACAAGATTGGACCAAACTCTGCAGCAGGACCAGACGGCTTTCATGCCCAACTGCTAAAAAACTGCAAACATCAGCTAGCCCTGCCTCTAAAACTGCTGTGGAGCAAGTCCCTCCAAACTGGATATGTACCACAATCCCTAAAAGAAGGTAATGTCACACCAATACACAAAGGGGGTAGTAAAGGCATAGCCAAAAATTACAGACCAGTGGTGCTGACGTCACACCTTATTAAAATCATAGAAAGAACAATAAGAGCTAAGATGGTCAGCTTCCTGGAAGATAATGAGGCGTTCAACGAGGGGCAACATGGCTTTAGAAAAGGCCGCTCCTGCCTCTCACAACTACTATCACACTACGACAAAATCCTACAGGATATTCAAGACGGAGAAAATGTAGACGTCATATATCTAGATTTCGCCAAAGCTTTTGACAAGGTGGACCATGGGATCCTTCTACATAAACTCAAATCACTGGGAATAGGGGGAGACCTTGGAAGATGGCTCCATAGCTTCATCACCAACAGAAAACAAAGAGTCACGGTTCAAGGAAGCCTATCAGAAGCAGGTGGGGTCATCAGCGGAGTACCACAAGGATCAGTACTGGGACCTCTCCTATTCCTCATCATGATAGGAGACATCGACAGGGACCTGGAACACTCAACAGCCACATCGTTTGCAGACGACACCAGACTCATGAAGAAAATCACCTCACAACATGATGCTCAGCTACTACAACAAGACTTGGACAAAATCCTGAAGTGGGCAGAAGAAAACAACATGGCCCTAAACGGAGACAAGTTCGAGCTTCTAAGGTACGGGAACAAGAGAGCACTACAAAACGACACCAACTACAAAAGCGGACAGCAAGAAATTACCGCCAAGGACACAGTGAAGGACTTGGGAGTAAATATGAGCAGTGACGCCACTTTTTCCCAGCATATTACCAAAGCCACAACAACAGCAAAACAAATAGCAGGCTGGATCCTGAGAACCTTCCACACAAGAAATGAGAGGTGTATGCTAACATTGTGGAAGTCACTGGTCCTACCACGACTGGAGTACTGCTCCCAGCTCTGGTCTCCCCAAAAAGTAGGAGAAATAACAGAAATTGAAGCCACCCAAAGGACATTCACCAGTAAAATCCATGGGTTTCAACACTTTAACTACTGGGAGAGACTTAAGGAGCTGCAGCTGTACTCACTTCAAAGACGTAGGGAGAGATACATCATCATCTACGTCTGGAAGATTTGGAAAAAAAGGTACCAAACCCAAACATCCAAGAGACTCAGCACCAAAGGCGAGGGAGGCTGTGCTATGTGAGGACTACGCCGGGATCAACACAAAAAATCAAATCCCTGATCCATCACAGCTTTACATACAATGGAACCAGACTGTTCAACTGTATACCAGCCCCTCTCAGGAACATAACCGGGGTGTCTCCAGACACCTTCAAGAAACACTTGGACATGTGGCTGGCCAAAATACCGGACCGGCCACCAACACCAGGATACCCCAGCACCAACTCCAACCGACTTCTGGAATGGAGAGTGGAAGAAAGGGAGCTGCCTGGTCGCAGTGGAGCCCCAGCTCAACTGTGTCACTAACGGACGGAATACAACTAAGTGTAACTAAGTGTAAGTGTAAAGTAAGATAGGACAAGGTAAGGGGAGGTGGTCACGTGATGGGGTGAAAGGTCAGATAACAGTAGTGGGAGACAGAGATCAAACAATTTGGCAGATCTTTCTCCTCACTTAAAACCTTTCATTAGCTGCCGCATTTTAAAAGTATATTTCAGCTACCACCAGACGATTTGTTTCACCATGTGGGTAGGACCGCTTGTAATCACTGGGCTAAGCAATCGAACATTCCTATTAATGACATGTATTCAGGTAGCTCGCATATATCCAGTATATATATTTTTGCTAGTCTGCCCTTCAACAAGAACAATAACAAGAACCAGAATATGTTTGCTTGTTTAAATGTTCAAAAGGTTGAAGGGATTATTTTCATATGTTGGACATAATCAATGTTTTTTTGTTTTTTCTATTGGTACTATAAATCAATTTCCTATATGACTTCACACATCATTTTTATTCAAGCACTATCATTCATAATCTTACTTAAAGGGTGAGCATAAGCCGCTCAGTTAATTTCATCTGACTATATTTAGATAATCATAATTATACAGTACATAATATGCATAGTAGGACTATATATTTATAGCCATGTCATGTCAGCCAATCTACTACTGTACTACTACTACTACTACTACTACTACTACTACTACTACTACTACTAATGCTGCTGTATAATTATATGGGTGTATGTGTTAATGCTAATTTGTAAGTGTATGCAAGTATGAACGATATATGAGAGTAACTATAAGTGTGAATGGGGTATAGTTGAGTGTAAATAAGTGTGAGTAAGATATGAGTGTACTGTATATAAGTGTGAGTGAGGTATAGTTGAGTGTATATATGTGTGAATGAGATGTGAGTGTATATATGTGTATGAGTGTGAGGTAAGGTTGAGTGTATATATGTGTGAGTAAGATATGAGTGTCTATATATGTGTGAGTGTGAGGTATAGTTGAGTGTATATATGTGTGAGTAAGATATGAGTGTCTATATATGTGTGAGTGTGAGGTAAGGTTGAGTGTATATACAGTATGTGGGAATAAGATGCGAGGTTAGTTCCAGAAGCTTGGAAGCTTGCAAATGTAGTTCCGATCTTCAAAAAAGGTGATAAATCGATAGCATCCAATTATCGTCCCATTAGTCTCACATCAATCATAGGAAAGTTGCTAGAGTCTATTATTGCTAGGAAAATTAGAAGCCACTTAGTAAAATTTAACTTAATAAATTCTTCTCAGCATGGATTCACTCAGGGACGTTCTTGCCTTACTAATTTGCTTAGCTTTTTCTCAGAGGTATATGAAGCAGTAGATAGTGACAAGTCATATGATTATTATATTTAGATTTCAGTAAAGCTTTCGACAGAGTCCCTCATGAGAGATTGATGAGAAAGGTTGAGGCACATGGAATAGGAGGGTCGTTGTTGGGATGGATTAGGTCATGGCTAATTGGTAGGAAACAGAGAGTCAGCATAAAATGGTACCAAGTCAGAGTGGGGAGCAGTCAAAAGTGGTGTCCCCCAGGGATCGGTATTAGGTCCCCTGTTGTTTCTTATATACATAAATGACCTAGATTTAGGTATAACTAGTAGGATAAGTAAATTCGCAGACGATACTAAAATGGGGAGATCAATTGATTCAGATAGCGATATAGAGTGCCTCCAAAGGGATCTAGATACCTTACATGAATGGTCAGTAAATTGGCAGATGAAGTTTAACATTGACAAATGCAAGGTATTAAAGATAGGGAAGATGCAAACAAATGTTAAATATAAACTAGCTAATTTAGAATTAGAAAATTCAGACTGCGAGAAAGATCTAGGTGTGTTTGTTAGCAATGATTTGAAGCCTAGAAAACAGTGTATAAGCGTTCGTAATAAGGCAAACAGGATTCTCGGGTTCATCTCTAGGAGTGTGAGTAACAGAACTGCTGATGTTATCTTAAAACTTTACTTGTCATTAGTGAGACCCCATATGGATTATGCTGTCCAATTTTGGTGTCCTTATTACAGAATGGACATAGATTCATTGGAGAGAATTCAGCGTAGAATGACAAAAATGATCCATAATATTAGAAATTTTCCGTATGAAGAAAGGTTGAAGAAATTAGGTTTACATTCGTTAGAGAGACGCAGAGTTAGAGGGGATATGATAGAGGTGTTCAAGTGGGTTAGTGGGATTAACAAAGGGGACATGACAAATGTACTAAAGCTCAGTGATAGCGAAAGAACTCGTACCAATGGTTTTAAATTAGATAAATTTCGTTTCAGAAAAGATATAGGCAAATATTGGTTTGGTAACAGAGTTGTAGATGGGTGGAATAGGCTACCAAGTGATATAGTGGGATCAAGAACGATAGGGAGCTTTAAGGAAAAATTGGATAAGCATATGGACGAGAAGGGTTGGGTGTGAAGGGGGATCAGCCGGGTTGGGCCAATCAGCGCTCTGCAGACCCCCGTAATCCTGCGTTAATCTCTAACCGGTTTGGTAAGATGATCCTCAGGGTATTAGAGTGTTGAGCCTATAATTGGGCTTTGTAATTGGGGTTGTGTGGGACAGGGATCTGCCTTGCTTAGGCCAATCGGCTTTCTGCAGACTCCCATTTTCTTATGTTCTTATGTTCTTATGTATATAAGTGTGAATGAGGTATAGTTGAGTGTATATATGTGTGAGTAAGATATGAGTGTCTATATATGTGTGTGAGTGTGAGGTATAGTTGAGTGTATATATGTGTGAGTAAGATATGAGTGTCTATATATGTGTGTGTGAGTGTGAGGTATAGTTGAGTGTATATATGTGTGAGTAAGATATGAGTGTCTATATAATAATTATGTGAGTGTGAGGTATAGTTGAGTGTATATATGTGTGAGTAAGATATGAGTGTTTATATATATGTGTGTGAGTGTGAGGTAAGGTTGAGTGAATATATGTGTGAGTAAGATAAGAGTGTCTATATATGTGTGTGTGAGTGTGAGGTAAGGTTGAGTGTATATATGTGTGTGTGAGTGTGAGGTAAGGTTGAGTGTATATATGTGTGAGTAAGATAAGAGTGTCTATATATGTGTGTGAGTGTGAGGTAAGGTTGAGTGTATAATATGTGTGAGTAAGATATGAGTGTCTATATATGTGTGTGTGAGTGTGAGGTAAGGTTGAGTGTATATATGTGTGAGTAAGATATGAGTGTTTACATATGTGTGTGTGAGTGTGAGGTAAGGTTGAGTGTATAATATGTGTGAGTTAGATATGAGTGTCTATATATGTGTGTGTGAGTGTGAGGTAAGGTTGAGTGTATATATGTGTGAGTAAGATATGAGTGTCTATATAATGTGTATGAGTGTGAGGTAAGGTTGAGTGTACAGTATATATGCGAGTAATATATGTGAGTGTCCTGTACATAAGTGCGAGTGAGGTGTAAGTGTTAATATAAAAGTGTGAATAAGATGTAAGTGTATAATATATGTGTGAGTAAGAAGTGAGTGCATAATAGTGTCTTTGGGTGAGGTAAGATTGAGTATTTGAGTATGAGGTAAGGTTGAGTTTATATATGAGAGTAAGAGGTGTGAGTATATATATATGTGTAATTGAGAAGTGAGTGTATAATAGTGTGTTTGTGTGAGGCAAGGTTGGGTATGGTCACTACTGATGGATCGCTGATGACCTTGGGGGTATAGCGGGTACCCCACAGTGAAAGTTAAGACAGGATGATGGTCGCGTACTTCCCGTCCCCTGATCCTGTTACTACTCGCATACCATCCTCTATTCTATCTCTCTGTCTCGTACTATTGTTTATCTGTCCTGTCTCTAACAACCTCTATTATGTCTCTCTGTCTCGTACTATAATTATTCTTTGTTTATCCTGTCTCTAACAACCTCTATTCTGTCTCTCTGTCTCATACTATTGTTTATTTATCCTGTCTCTAACAACCTCTATTCTGTCTCTGTCTCGTACTATTGTTTATTTATCCTGTCTCTAACAACCTCTATTCTGTCTCTCTGTCTCATACTATTGTTTAT
Source organism: Paralithodes platypus (assembly GCA_032716605.1). Taxonomy (NCBI): domain Eukaryota; kingdom Metazoa; phylum Arthropoda; class Malacostraca; order Decapoda; family Lithodidae; genus Paralithodes; species Paralithodes platypus. Next base: position 41,921,283 of record CM064486.1, read on the forward strand.
TTATCCTGTCTCTAACAACCTCTATTCTGTCTCTCTGTCTCGTACTATTGTTTATTTATCCTGTCTCTAACAACCTTTATTCTGTCTCTCTGTCTCGTACTATTCTTTGTTTATCCTGTCTCTAACAATCTCTATTCTGTCTCTCTGTCTCGTACTATTGTTTATTTATCCTGTCTCTAACAACCTCTATTATGTCTCTCTGTCTCGTACTATTGTTTGTTTATCCTGTCTCTAACAATCTCTATTCTGTCTCTCTGTCTCGTACTATTGTTTATTTATCCTGTCTCTAACAACCTCTATGCTGTCTCTCTGTCTCGTACTATTGTTATTTATCCTGTCTCTAAACAACCTCTATTATGTATCTCTGTCTCGTACTATTGTTTGTTTATCCTGTCTCTAACAACGTCTATTCTGTATCGTACTTATCTGTGTTTATCCTGTTTCATATTTTCCTCCATTCTGCCTCTCTTTCTCATACCATTCTATGTGTTTCCTGTTTCGCACTATCCTCTGTTATATATGTCTCGTACTATTCTTTGTTTCTCCTGTCTCTAACACCTCTATTTTATGTCTTCTGTTTTTACTATCCTCTTTGCTGCCTTTCTTTCTGGTACTATTCTCTGTATCTCCTGCTTCATACTATCCTCTAGTCTGCCTCTCTTTCTCATATACTATCTATGTTTATCTTGTCTTATATCATCCTCAATGTCTTCTATCTTTCATATACTGTAATAGTCTTGTGTTTCCTGTTTCATACTAACCTATATTCTACCTCTCTTTCCCGTACTATTCTTTACTTCGGTTTTATTCTATCCTTTATTCTGAATGACTGGAGGATAGGGTGGGTGACTGGAGGATAGGGTGGATGACTGGAGAATAGGGTGACTGGAGGATAGGGTGGATGACTGGAGCATAGGGTGACTGGATGATAGGGTGAGTGACTGGAGGATAAGGTGGGTGACTGGAGGATAGGGTGGGCGACTGGAGGATAGGGTGGATGACTGGAGAATAGGGTGACTGGAGGATAATGTGACTGGAGGATAGGGTGACTGGAGGATAGGGTGGATGGAGGATAGGATGACTGGAGGATAGGGTGGGTGGAGGATAGGGTGAATGACTGGAGGATAGGGTGGGTGGAGGATAGGGTGAATGACTGGAGGATGAGGTAGGTGACTGGAGGATAGGGTAACTGGAGGATAGGGTGGATGACTGGAGGATAGGGTGACTGGAGGATAGGGTGGATGACAGGAGGATAGGGTGAGTGGAGGATAGGGTGGGTGAAGGATAGGGTGGGTGGAGGATAAGGTGGGTGGAGGATAGGGTGGATGACTGGAGGATAGGGTGGATGACTAGAGGATAAGGTGGGTGGAGGATAGGGTGACTGGAGGATAGGGTGGGTGGAGGATAGGGTGGGTGGAGGATAGGGTGGATGACTGAAGGATAGGGTGGGTGGCTGGAGGATAGGGTGGGTGGAGGATAGGGTGGTGGAAGATAGGGTGACTGGAGCATAGGGTGGATGACTGGAGGATAAGGTGACTGGAGGATAGGGTGGATGACTGGAGGATAGGGTGGATGACTGGAGGATAGGGTGACTGGAGGATTGGGTGGATGACTGGAGGATAGGGTGTGGAGGATAGGGTGTACGGCTGGAGGATAGGGTGACTGGAGGATAGGGTGGGTAGAGGATAGGATGGATGACTGGATGATAGGATGACTGGAGGATAGGGTGACTGGAGGATAGGGTGGGTGGAGGATAGGGTGGATGACTGGAGGATAGGGTGACTGGAGGATAGGGTGGATGACTGGATAATAGGGTGACTGAAGGATAGGATGACTGGAGGATAGGAAGGGTTGAGGATAGGGTGACTGGAGGATAGGGTGGGTTGAGGATAGGGTGACTGGAGGATAGGGTGGGTTGAGGATAGGATGACTGGAGGATAGGGTGGATGACTGGAGGATAGGATGACTGGAGGATTGGGTAACTGGAGGATAGAATGACTGGAGGATAGGGTGGGTGGAGGATAGGGTGACTGGAGGATAGGATGGATGACTGGAGGATAGGGTGAGTGAAGGATAGGGGCATTACCATATGTTAAAAGTCAATCTGGGTTACATATCATTAAGTAAGAACAGATACAATAGGTCCGATTTGTACGCAGGTAAGGTTTTGATCTTGGACAACATCTAAAGAAAGGGTTAGATTTTGGTTCTAAGTTAGGTATAATGTAAGGTGTTTAGAATGATCCTAAAATGCCACACTCGTATCCCATTATCTGTAATTAAATCATGTAATGTAATGGAACTTTTATATATACCAAAAGGATATAGGCATACTAATCCAACCTGCTTCTTTTCAACTGACGAATCATTGCACAGTTCCCATCCATATTTCTCAGTTATTTTGAAGGTTTTGTAGTGAAATAGAGTGCTAATTATATATACTCGGCCTTAATATGGTGCAGAGACATAGTCATTTCATATTTTTTTCAGTAAGTATCGATAAATTAGCAGCCAAGGGATTCAATTTATCGTGAGCTGAATAGAAACAGAGTATAGGAAAGACATAAAGACATTGGGGGGCGTTGTCAAGGTCTTCGGTGTGATATATTGTCGGCACCACCCGTCACCAGCACATAACACCGTCACACTTCACTCTACAGTAATACAACCGTAACAGGCAGGCAGATTTACAACGAGTTACAAGGAATAGTTAGTATCTCAAAGATCTTTCGGTCCATTCCGGAGAGATGCTCTAGGTGGAAAGATAGTGAATGTGAATTGCACTACACTCGTTAGGCTTACAGAGAGTGCAACAAACTATTTATTTTTGTATTTAATGTATCTACTGAAGACCTATTTACAACTTTTAATGGAAGATTGCTGCAGATAGATCTTATATGTGAAAAATATATGCTGAATTTCCTAACTCTGATTTCCAGCAATGGTTGCAGGTTGTATTCATAATGAGGCTAAACAATTTGTTGTAATCAACACTGATCCTATATACCTTGTGATATTTATATTAACCCCTTCTGTACCGTCGATGTTCTTTTAACTTTATTCTGGCTACTATTAGACGATATTAGTCAGTTTAAAATGGTCCTCCAGCAATTAACAGGCTTCGAACTATCTTACTTAACCCGTTTTACTAGCTCAAATCCTTCTTAAACTGCACACAATCGTCTAAATACAGAAAAAATTAATATTATTATGTTCTTTCCACTAACCAACTTTACTCCTAAACTCGATTAATGAAATTAACAAACACACGTGGCAGTCCGGGGATTCGAACCTAGGATGCTCACACCGAAATTCAACACTGTTATGCATTGCACCACGAAGACAGTTAAAAGAATACTGCACAAGCCCACGATTTATTATGCAGTTTCGAATCCTGCATACCAATCTAAGCATGTACAATATCCCAATTGCACTATCGGAGGCTATGCATAGGTGAAAGGAAAGAGTAATTAATGGGGCACTTAATCCTGTGTTTATGAAAGACGTCTCCGGTAGAGAAGGGGTTAAGCAAATTTGATCCATGTATATATGTTATATTTATACTTCTATAGCGAAAACCTATTAGGTCCACTATTTTGTTTTCCTTAACCCTTTCGGTACCGGTGTCGTCCATTTTAACTTTATTCTGGAAACTATTAGACTATTTTACTCAGTTTGAAAGGGGCCTCCAGTAATTAAAAGGCTTCGAAATAAATCACTGAACCCTTTTTACTACCACAGATCCTTCTTAGAATGCACAAACTCGTCTATCTATAGCTAGATTCAAATTAAAAAGACGTCGCTAGTACAGAAGAGGTTAATAAATAGCTGTACTTGTAACTTTAAATGTACAGTCTACTTTACAATCCTGCATCACAATGTACGTATCACATAAAAACACACTAATTTACTGAACGAGGTCTACCGTACTTCAACAATCAGAAAAAACTCCATAAACAATACGAAGATGCCCCTGAACCTCTTCGTAGCGTTTACCTCTTCCTGTCAAGATTATAGTGTAAATTTCCTTCCATTATATTTCCATGAAGTAACAAAGGTAATAGCCGCCTTAGGAGACAAGCGACAATAGCTCCTGTGTTTATTGTTACCACCTATGTCACAGGCTCCTTAGATTACTTCCCTGTCATCTAAGCCAGGTAACAAACAGCCTCTAGGCGCGTTCACAGCAGCCGCATGGTCGACTATGCTTTATTTATTTATTTATATATTTATCATTATTATTATTATTATTATTATTATTTGAGTCTGTGTAATTCGTTTTTAATGGTTAGATATGGGCCATATCGGACAATCCAAATATCTTACCAGGGCCAATCAATGGCATATCAAATAATTACTGTCTCTACTTCAACATTTGATAAATTCCGCTTTAGAAAAGATATAGGTAAGCACTGGTTTGGGAACAGAGTTGTAGAAGTGTGGAATAGATTGCCTAGTGCAGTGATTAGCTCAGGAACTGTAGAAAATTTCAAGTGCAAACTGGATAATCATATGAATTATTTGGGTTTGGTGTGAATGGGATCTGCCTCGTGTGGGCCGGTCGGCCTTATGCAAATTTCCGGTTTCTTATGTTCTTATGTACTTGTTGATCTTGGATGGCGTCGTTGAACATAGTTAAGCCAGTTACCGCATGACTGAAACACAAAATCCCACTTATGAGCTCGCATATTTAAAAACAAAAAAAACATACAATTGTTTATAGACTTCCATCGCCCTCCCTTAGCTGCATACAATCGGATACTTATAGCAGAATGAAAAGATAAGTACACAAGGCCGTCATTATTGTCGAGTGGCTGAAGAGAGGTCAACATAATTATATACCCTCCTATATTTAGAATAATTCATGACCTAATACAACCTTTGCTCACTACCTCCAAGCAGTTATATTCAGCTCAGGAGAACTCTTCAGTTGCCAGGCTTAAATGAATAGTTTGTGTTTACCCTTCGACACAGAAAAGTCCTACCAAACCGAATACAAATATAAAGTTTTGCGATTGACTTAGAGATGTGAGATAATTTATTGTAATTATAAAGATCACCCACAGATCATCACAGCTCTGCAGAGTCACGTTCTTTCTAGTTGTATGCCCAAATGGCTTCCTAACACAAATGGAGAAAGCAACAATAAAGGATTTGATGGTATGTGTTTTCAGGACTTTGTTGGTAGGTAGCGACCTAGCGACCTGAGTGTGACTGAAGCATTTTGATTCCGACTGTACATTATTGTATTTGCAGTGAGTTTTTATAAATAGGAATTTTAGATATGTCGAGCAAATTCTAATATCAAATAAATAGTGTTGGAAGAGTTTGCGTTCGATCTGGTTTAACTTTGAATTGGATGAAGCCTTTATATTATTTGTTTTGGTTATCTTTAGACGCTTTTTGCAGTTTGTGAAAGACCTGTGAGAATACAGAGGGTTGATTCAGATAGAATTTTCCCCTTTTGCTTCGCTAGAGATCATTCCTTGACTGAAAAGTATCGGTTGGTGTCAGCTAAAATACAATCAATATGACGACATGGTATGGAAAAGTTACATGAATTCTTGCATTACCTAATACAAAGTAATCTATCGAAAAGAACATTATTTTCTGATTTCTATATTCATTACATTAAATAGCACGACGGACGTGGTTGTATACAAGGATATCGGTAGTGAATTTGCTTTAGGTATTGTTATGTCTATAACTGTTTCATGATGGATATAGTAATTTGTATTTTCTCTTCGTGAAGTAGCTCGTCTCTACCTGTGTAGACCCCCTCCATCTCCTCCACTCCCCACTCCCCCTTTCTCCTCGTCATCCAGGCAGCTGCGCTTTACACACCTGCGCAGGGAGTCGGTTCCTTACTTTTATTGCCATTCATGATTTGTAGGCGTTTATACCATGCATGAGTAAATATTTATTGGTAAAACGGTATGCACAATTACTTTACTGTGAGCATAAACGACCAGCAGCAAACAATCTGGAAAAGACACTCTTTTCTGGAGAGTCAGTAAATAACAACTGGTAACCCCTGTGGTGGGAGGAGCTGGGCCCAGTCTTTGGTATTCAAAGGAAGTAGGAGGCAGGGGGAGCGCAGTCGGGGAAAGTTTCAGTCAATTCAGTCGAGTCTCAACCACTGTCGAGGGAGGACATACGCTGATGATCGAAACTTCTTACTCCACGTGTATTTTAGTGGGTGATGAGAAACTTAGTGACGGTAAACACACAGTGAAGAAAATGAAGCTTGTAATCCTAACAGTGGTGTTCATTATTGGAACAGCCACTGGTTTTGAGTACACGGATTTAATGGCTATGAACCCAACTTGTGCCCCTAAAGATACCTGTAAAGTTGAGAAGGGTCCACGTCTTGGTAGTTCTGGTACGTGGAAGTACAGGAACTGTTTCTGTGACGATTTGTGTGCTGAATACGGTGACTGTTGTCTTGATGCACCCGCCTACAACCGTGAACAACAAACGACGGCCATAAACAACTACCAATGTGTTCACCTGAAGCAGTTCGGCGACTTATACATGAAGGGCCAGTGTCAGGAAGGTTGGGAGGACCCTGAGGTGGCAGAGTTGTGTGCCTCCCACTCCCCTGATTCTCACTCGACCAGAAAGGACCCCCTGGCGAGTATGCCCGTCACCAGTCTCGCTACTTCCGTCACCTACACCAACTTCTACTGCGCCGTCTGCAACAATGACTCGACCGAGGTGGAAATGTGGCGGCCGCGGCTGGAGTGTCCCGATCTCAGCGGCTACGAAGCCCGTTCCAAGAACCTCACCGCCAGTTACGTGACTGATAATCTGGAATTTGACGAACAAAACTGGGGACTCAGCCTGTACGAAATGGTGAAAAAGTACGCTACACCTGCTACCTTGATCCAGTTATGCCCGAGACTGTTGTGCATTTGGTTAGACAATGTAAGATTATGAACAGCTCTTGTTTCTCAAACTGGACCGACACAAATGTGGAGAACTTGTGCCACTCTTACACAGCTGTTGTCTACAATTTTGACGTAGCATATCGAAACAACCACTGCGCCCAATGCAATGAAGTGCCGGTGCAGTCCGTCAGCTGTTCTCATGGCGTCTTCACAAGATTTTTCTCAGTGACGAATTTAATCCAAGTGCCTTCTCACTACTTTTCGACTTTACAGACCATAGTGGGAGTAATGTAGTTGGCTCTTCTTCTACCTGTGAACCTGGTGAGGTTTTCGATCCTTTCTTCAACAAGTGTAGAAATGTTATATGTGGCAAAGATAATCAGGAGTACAAATTTGGCCGCTGTGTCCAGTTGGATAACATGACATCTTCAAATATCACCACGACTACTGCGCTACACCTATTACCAACGTTACCGAAGAGTCCATCACCAGTACTGGAGACCCAGCTGTTACCAGTGCCCCTACAGTTCCATCTTCCTCGACCACAGTTCCTCCGACCACGCCCCCTGTCAATGTCATCAAGCCCTCCACCACAGAGAAACCTCAGGGCCTGGCGTGCGAGAAGTTTTTGCTCCCGACCGAGGAATTCACCATGACTCCGAACGGTACAGTGATCGTGGAGAAGTACCGTCGAACTTACCAGGTGAACGAGTACGAGCGGCGAGACGGTGGCATCCTGGTGTGTATCATCCAACAAGAAACTGGCAAATTTTCACGCCTGATGGGTTGGGTGTCTCTGGCGTGTCTAGGTCTCTCCTGCCTGTGTCTGATCCTACACCTGGGAGCTTTTCTGCTGGTGCCAGAGCTCAGGAACCTCTCCGGCAAGAACCTGGCGTCGCTGTGTCTGGCACTACTGGCTGCATACTCAATTTTCATCCTGAGTGTGTTTGCAGAGCCTGGCAAGAACGAGTGCTTTATCCTCGCTGCTGCCATGTACTACTTCTTCCTGGCCTCCTTCTGTTGGATGAATGTGATGGCTATGGACATCTGGCGGACACTGCGGCTGGCGACTTCCCAGCTACGAGTGAGTGCTGGCAGCCAGTGGATCAAGTTCATCACCTATTCTGTGTTTGGATGGCTGCTACCTGCGGCAGCACTGGTCGCTCTAGTACTTTTGGATTTGTTCAAGCCCCCCGGCATGTCACCCCAATATTACCCTACCCTTGGTCAGCGGTGGTGCTGGTTTGGTCAACGTAAGGCACTCCTGGCCTTCTTTGCAGCCCCTTTAACTGTTATAATGGTGATAAATATTTTACTGTTCATCCTGTCTGCCCGCATCATCGCCAAGACGACCCAGTCCACTGCCAAGATGACGTCGTGCGCGCCTCACCAGGACCAATTCAAGCTGTACATGCGTCTGGCACTACTAATGGGCCTGAGCTGGATAACTGGTATCGTGGCAGCATACCTCCAGCTAGAGGGTATCTGGTACATCTACGTGCTGCTCAACACACTCCAGGGGCTCTTCATTTTCCTGGCGTTCACGTGCACCCGCAAGGTGTGGCAGGTGGTTGGTGGAGGGTGGTGGAGGAGAGTGCCACTATCTCGCCACACACACCCCTGGGTGGCAAGGTCCTCCTCCAGTCGTCAGGGCCTCGAGTCACGGGACAGTAATGAGTCACACGTCTCTCACTCCTCCGTATCACACCTCACAGCGGCTTCCAGAACATCGGTCGAGGCCTTCTAAATTAGAGGAGGCCATTTTAAAGATGATACTTCCGGCGTTATTACCGTACTGGTTGTTTTCAGCCAAACCTTTCAGATTCAGAATAAACCTCTACAGTAGGCCCTTTATCACTATATACAAAAATCCCTTTTAATTTTTTAGCTTTGGGATAACTTGACCTTTCCTAAAGATTCTCCTAATCTCCCTGTAAAGGTTAGGTTTTAGGTTTGTCTAAAGCTAGACATTTAAAGAAAACATTTTAATTAATTAATTTGACAAATGTTCTCCCACACCAACTCATACTGTTTATTAGCCTATAGTGATATCTAATTGTATTCTGAAAGTTTGGGTTGAAAATAATTAGTAATAACCTGGCGAGTGTCTATTTGAAAATTACTATATATTTAGTGATATATACAGGTATATACCGCGCACCACGCCAAGAGATAGAGAGCGTGTTCAAAATGCTAGTCGGCTGTGTTCTTTACTAGGCTTACCAAATATTATTGAAGTCATATTCAACTCGTATCACACCCTCACAATATCAGCTTAGATTTCTTCTAATGATATAAGGAAGACCAAATATGTCACCCAATCCTTTAACATATGCTTCAGTATATAAAGGCTTTGTTAAACTATTTGTTTTTATTATAAAGAGATATCTCGAGCTGATTATTTTTAGGTTGGGCACGACTTTTGAACGTGACTGTACTGCCTCTTATTATACTCATTACATGTCCTTGTTGGAGATTATAATGTTTCGCTTGAGTCATACATTTAAGTTAATTACAGGATTAATGTATTTGCCTCGACTTGTCACTCTTGTTCCTGTTGTATATATTATGAATGCATACTGTCAATTTTTAACTCTCCTTATCTTTCTAAAATATATCCTGTGTATTAGAATATGATTATACTCTCCGGGATAATTGTCATGGTATCTATAACTCCTAACAAGAACCCCAGTCTATGTATAGTCAATAACAACAAATCGTGGACCTTTACTTTTCAAATTACATGTATATCAATAAAAGTGCAATTGTAATATATGTTCATGTTATTGTCTTTAACGAGATCTATTTTTTAAAGTAATTATATTTTTGTCCATGGTGAAAAACTTCGTAACCACGATTTTTTGACTGACTATATAATATAACAGCCTTGGGTTCATCCCATGTGAATTCAAACTTCTATTGCTCTCAACCATCACCTTACTTTATTTTTTTATTTTTATTTTTGTTTCAATTTATTTTTACCGTGGCCAAGCAAATGTAGATAAGTAAATGAAAGTTGGAACACTCATTTGTGGTTCAATCCCAGGCTGAATTACGTACTGTTGGTTCACTTAATTTGTGTACTTCATTGTGTGCAGTTGCCTTCAGTATTCCTATCGTCAAGATCGAGGAGGATAGATAGATTGTACAGTCTAAACCAATAGTTCCCCAAGAACTTGTCTAATTTATCGCTCAAATCAGTTTTCCTTTGCAATCTTAATGTGTGCCTTGTAATATCCCGTCCCGTGACCAATACAGCACGGTTTGATTGACGTCCTATACCCTGTTAGAAATAGGTAGGCCACATATCTTGACCACTAACTTCTATAATTCACAAATGTCTAGAGTAATTCACCTATTTTTTTCTACCACTTGGGAATGGTCAGCCAGGGAATAGTGGTTTGAAATTTACAGTGTAGGGCCTATTCGCTTTAGCCCTTTGTGAGTCCATAAGACGTTAGGAGTCATGATTTTGGCCTAATTATGTTGAATAGACTATAGTAATGTCGAGTTCATGCCCCTCCCTCTAGATTTCTTGTACATGAATAAGCTTTTCGGGCGAACTATTATTTTTAACCTGTACAGTTGAGCAAATAAGTAAAGTCAAATTTGTAGATATAACACGGGTACTTCGCTCATAATGTCGCTTCATACCGTTAATAAAGCAGATTCAATTTTTGTATCTAATTACTGGTATATGGAATTGTAACTGGCTAACTTTATACAATATGAACATTATTTCTAGTACTTTATTATTCGGCTTTTTGTGTAAACAATTGTTATTATTCACTGTTTTAAAATGGTTTATAATCTATCAAATTATCAATCCTGTAATCCCTTTATGGTTTTACATAATTATACAGTAACTACACCCACTTTTATTTTATTTTTATTTACACGGCTTGGGAAAAGCCTCTGCTGATCAAATATAATGGTAAAACCAATCTCGTGGTGATTTCAGGAGAGTCTTTCTTCGATTAAATGAAGTCTAGAAAATACGAATAAAATTGAATGAGTCATGTGGTGGACCAAGTTAACATGTTCAACTCTCCATCCTATAGGTGGAGTCACGAGCTATTTTAATTTGTTTATAATATTTTCAATCACAAGTAAGAGTTAGAAGGTTAAATGAGAAGTCTTGCCTCTTTAAACGTAATTATGAAACTTGATAAAATCATCTAAGTAGCATTGGTAGAACAAAGGGA
>CM064486.1:41932477-42196026 GCA_032716605.1 Paralithodes platypus
GGAGGATAGGGTGGATGACTGAAGGATAGGGTGGGTGGCTGGAGGATTAGTGTGGGTGGAGGATAGGGTGGTGGGAAAGATAGGGTGACTGGAGCATATGGGTGGATGACTTGAGGATAAGGTGACTGGAGGAGTAGGGTGGATGACTGGAGGATAGGGTGGATGACTGGAGGATAGGGTGACTGGAGGAGTGGGGTGGATGACTGGAGGATAGGGTGTGGAGGATAGGGTGTACGGCTGGAGGATAGGGTGACTGGAGGATAGGGTGTGTAGAAGGTAGGATGGATGACTGGATGATAGGGTGGCTGGATGATAGGGAGACTCGAGGATAGGGTGGGTGGAGGATAGGGTGGATGAATGGAGGATAGGGTGACTGGAGGATAGGGTGGATGACTGGATAATAGGGTGACTGAAGGATAGGATGACTGGAGGATAGGATGGGTTGAGGATAGGGTGACTGGAGGATAGGGTGGGTTGAGGATAGGGTGACTGGAGGATAGGGTGGGTTGAGGATAGGATGACTGGAGGATAGGGTGGATGACTGGAGGATAGGATGACTGGAGGATTGGGTAACTGGAGGATAGAATGACTGGAGGATAGGGTGGGTGGAGGATAGGGTGACTGGAGGATAGGATGGATGACTGGAGGATAGGGTGAGTGAAGGATAGGGGCATTACCATATGTTAAAAGTCAATCTGGGTTACATATCATTAAGTAAGAACAGATACAATAGGTCCGATTTGTACGCAGGTAAGGTTTTGATCTTGGACAACATCTAAAGAAAGGGTTAGATTTTGGTTCTAAGTTAGGTATAATGTAAGGTGTTTGGAATGATCCTAAAATGCCACACTCGTATCCCATTATCTGTAATTAAATCATGTAATGTAATGGAACTTTTATATATACCAAAAGGATATAGGCATACTAATCCAACCTGCTTCTTTTCAACTGACGAATCATTGCACAGTTCCCATCCATATTTCTCAGTTATTTTGAAGGTTTTGTAGTGAAATAGAGTGCTAATTATATATACTTGGCCTTAATATGGTGCAGAGACATAGTCATTTCATATTTTTTTCAGTAAGTATCGATAAATTAGCAGCCAAGGGATTCAATTTATCGTGAGCTGAATAGAAACAGAGTATAGGAAAGACATAAAGACATTGGGGGGCGTTGTCAAGGTCTTCCGGTGTGATATATTGTCGGCACCACCCGTCACCAGCACATAACACCGTCACACTTCACTCTACAGTAATACAACCGTAACAGGCAGGCAGATTTACAACGAGTTACAAGGAATAGTTAGTATCTCAAAGATCTTTCGGTCCATTCCGGAGAGATGCTCTAGGTGGAAAGATAGTGAATGTGAATTGCACTACACTCGTTAGGCTTACAGAGAGTGCAACAAACTATTTATTTTTGTATTTAATGTATCTACTGAAGACCTATTTACAACTTTTAATGGAAGATTGCTGCAGATAGATCTTATATGTGAAAAATATATGCTGAATTTCCTAACTCTGATTTCCAGCAATGGTTGCAGGTTGTATTCATAATGAGGCTAAACAATTTGTTGTAATCAGCACTGATCCTATATACCTTGTGATATTTATATTAACCCCTTCTGTACCGTCGATGTCCTTTTAACTTTATTCTGGCTACTATTAGACGATATTAGTCAGTTTAAAATGGTCCTCCAGCAATTAACAGGCTTCGAACTATCTTACTTAACCCGTTTTACTAGCTCAAATCCTTCTTAAACTGCACACAATCGTCTAAATACAGAAAAAAATAATATTATTATGTTCTTTCCACTAACCAACTTTACTCCTAAACTCGATTAATGAAATTAACAAACACACGTGGCAGTCCGGGGATTCGAACCTAGGATGCTCACACCGAAATTCAACACTGTTATGCATTGCACCACGAAGACAGTTAAAAGAATACTGCACAAGCCCACGATTTATTATGCAGTTTCGAATCCTGCATACCAATCTAAGCATGTACAATATCCCAATTGCACTATCGGAGGCTATGCATAGGTGAAAGGAAAGAGTAATTAATGGGGCACTTAATCCTGTGTTTATGAAAGACGTCTCCGGTAGAGAAGGGGTTAAGCAAATTTGATCCATGTATATATGTTATATTTATACTTCTATAGCGAAAACCTATTAGGTCCACTATTTTGTTTTCCTTAACCCTTTCGGTACCGGTGTCGTCCATTTTAACTTTATTCTGGAAACTATTAGACTATTTTACTCAGTTTGAAAGGGGCCTCCAGTAATTAAAAGGCTTCGAAATAAATCACTGAACCCTTTTTACTACCACAGATCCTTCTTAGAATGCACAAACTCGTCTATCTATAGCTAGATTCAAATTAAAAAGACGTCGCTAGTACAGAAGAGGTTAATAAATAGCTGTACTTGTAACTTTAAATGTACAGTCTACTTTACAATCCTGCATCACAATGTACGTATCACATAAAAACACACTAATTTACTGAACGAGGTCTACCGTACTTCAACAATCAGAAAAAACTCCATAAACAATACGAAGATGCCCCTGAACCTCTTCGTAGCGTTTACCTCTTCCTGTCAAGATTATAGTGTAAATTTCCTTCCATTATATTTCCATGAAGTAACAAAGGTAATAGCCGCCTTAGGAGACAAGCGACAATAGCTCCTGTGTTTATTGTTACCACCTATGTCACAGGCTCCTTAGATTACTTCCCTGTCATCTAAGCCAGGTAACAAACAGCCTCTAGGCGCGTTCACAGCAGCCGCATGGTCGACTATGCTTTATTTATTTATTTATATATTTTTCATTATTATTATTATTATTTGAGTTTGTGTAATTCGTTTGATTGATGGTTAGATATGGGCCATAGCGGACAATCCAAATATCTTACCAGGGCCAATCAATGGCATATCAAATAATTACTGTCTCTACTTCAACATTTGATAAATTCCGCTTTAGAAAAGATATAGGTAAGCACTGGTTTGGGAACAGAGTTGTAGAAGTGTGGAATAGATTGCCTAGTGCAGTGATTAGCTCAGGAACTGTAGAAAATTTCAAGTGCAAACTGGATAATCATATGAATTATTTGGGTTTGGTGTGAATGGGATCTGCCTCGTGTGGGCCGGTCGGCCTTATGCAAATTTCCGGTTTCTTATGTTCTTATGTACTTGTTGATCTTGGATGGCGTCGTTGAACATAGTTAAGCCAGTTACCGCATGACTGAAACACAAAATCCCACTTATGAGCTCGCATATTTAAAAACAAAAAAAACATACAATTGTTTATAGACTTCCATCGCCCTCCCTTAGCTGCATACAATCGGATACTTATAGCAGAATGAAAAGATAAGTACACAAGGCCGTCATTATTGTCGAGTGGCTGAAGAGAGGTCAACATAATTATATACCCTCCTATATTTAGAATAATTCATGACCTAATACAACCTTTGCTCACTACCTCCAAGCAGTTATATTCAGCTCAGGAGAACTCTTCAGTTGCCAGGCTTAAATGAATAGTTTGTGTTTACCCTTTGACACAGAAAAGTCCTACCAAACCGAATACAAATATAAAGTTTTGCGATTGACTTAGAGATGTGAGATAATTTATTGTAATTATAAAGATCACCCACAGATCATCACAGCTCTGCAGAGTCACGTTCTTTCTAGTTGTATGCCCAAATGGCTTCCTAACACAAATGGAGAAAGCAACAATAAAGGATTTGATGGTATGTGTTTTCAGGACTTTGTTGGTAGGTAGCGACCTAGCGACCTGAGTGTGACTGAAGCATTTTGATTCCGACTGTACATTATTGTATTTGCAGTGAGTTTTTATAAATAGGAATTTTAGATATGTCGAGCAAATTCTAATACAAATAAATAGTGTTGGAAGAGTTTGCGTTCGATCTGGTTTAACTTTGAATTGGATGAAGCCTTTATATTATTTGTTTTGGTTATCTTTAGACGCTTTTTGCAGTTTGTGAAAGACCTGTGAGAATACAGAGGGTTGATTCAGATAGAATTTTCCCCTTTTGCTTCGCTAGAGATCATTCCTTGACTGAAAAGTATCGGTTGGTGTCAGCTAAAATACAATCAATATGACGACATGGTATGGAAAAGTTACATGAATTCTTGCATTACCTAATACAAAGTAATCTATCGAAAAGAACATTATTTTCTGATTTCTATATTCATTACATTAAATAGCACGACGGACGTGGTTGTATACAAGGATATCGGTAGTGAATTTGCTTTAGGTATTGTTATGTCTATAACTGTTTCATGATGGATATAGTAATTTGTATTTTCTCTTCGTGAAGTAGCTCGTCTCTACCTGTGTAGACCCCCTCCATCTCCTCCACTCCCCACTCCCCCTTTCTCCTCGTCATCCAGGCAGCTGCGCTTACACACTGCGCAGGGAGTCGGTTCCTTACTTTTATTGCCATTCATGATTTGTAGGCGTTTATACCATGCATGAGTAAATATTTATTGGTAAAACGGTATGCACAATTACTTTACTGTGAGCATAAACGACCAGCAGCAAACAATCTGGAAAAGACACTCTTTTCTGGAGAGTCAGTAAATAACAACTGGTAACCCCTGTGGTGGGAGGAGCTGGGCCCAGTCTTTGGTATTCAAAGGAAGTAGGAGGCAGGGGGAGCGCAGTCGGGGAAAGTTTCAGTCAATTCAGTCGAGTCTCAACCACTGTCGAGGGAGGACATACGCTGATGATCGAAAATTCTTACTCCACGTGTATTTTAGTGGGTGATGAGAAACTTAGTGACGGTAAACACACAGTGAAGAAAATGAAGCTTGTAATCCTAACAGTGGTGTTCATTATTGGAACAGCCACTGGTTTTGAGTACACGGATTTAATGGCTATGAACCCAACTTGTGCCCCTAAAGATACCTGTAAAGTTGAGAAGGGTCCACGTCTTGGTAGTTCTGGTACGTGGAAGTACAGGAACTGTTTCTGTGACGATTTGTGTGCTGAATACGGTGACTGTTGTCTTGATGCACCCGCCTACAACCGTGAACAACAAACGACGGCCATAAACAACTACCAATGTGTTCACCTGAAGCAGTTCGGCGACTTATACATGAAGGGCCAGTGTCAGGAAGGTTGGGAGGACCCTGAGGTGGCGAGTTGTGTGCCTCCCACTCCCCTGATTCTCACTCGACCAGAAAGGACCCCCTGGCGAGTATGCCCGTCACCAGTCTCGCTACTTCCGTCACCTACACCAACTTCTACTGCGCCGTCTGCAACAATGACTCGACCGAGGTGGAAATGTGGCGGCCGCGGCTGGAGTGTCCCGATCTCAGCGGCTACGAAGCCCGTTCCAAGAACCTCACCGCCAGTTACGTGACTGATAATCTGGAATTTGACGAACAAAACTGGGGACTCAGCCTGTACGAAAATGGTGAAAAAGTACGCTACACCTGCTACCTTGATCCAGTTATGCCCGAGACTGTTGTGCATTTGGTTAGACAATGTAAGATTATGAACAGCTCTTGTTTCTCAAACTGGACCGACACAAATGTGGAGAACTTGTGCCACTCTTACACAGCTGTTGTCTACAATTTTGACGTAGCATATCGAAACAACCACTGCGCCCAATGCAATGAAGTGCCGGTGCAGTCCGTCAGCTGTTCTCATGGCGTCTTCACAAGATTTTTCTTCAGTGACGAATTTAATCCAAGTGCCTTCTCACTACTTTTCGACTTTACAGACCATAGTGGGAGTAATGTAGTTGGCTCTTCTTCTACCTGTGAACCTGGTGAGGTGTTCGATCCTTTCTTCAACAAGTGTAGAAATGTTATATGTGGCAAAGATAATCAGGAGTACAAATTTGGCCGCTGTGTCCAGTTGGATAACATGACATCTTCAAATATCACCACGACTACTGCCGCTACACCTATTACCAACGTTACCGAAGAGTCCATCACCAGTACTGGAGACCCAGCTGTTACCAGTGCCCCTACAGTTCCATCTTCCTCGACCACAGTTCCTCCGACCACGCCCCCTGTCAATGTCATCAAGCCCTCCACCACAGAGAAACCTCAGGGCCTGGCGTGCGAGAAGTTTTTGCTCCCGACCGAGGAATTCACCATGACTCCGAACGGTACAGTGATCGTGGAGAAGTACCGTCGAACTTACCAGGTGAACGAGTACGAGCGGCGAGACGGTGGCATCCTGGTGTGTATCATCCAACAAGAAACTGGCAAATTTTCACGCCTGATGGGTTGGGTGTCTCTGGCGTGTCTAGGTCTCTCCTGCCTGTGTCTGATCCTACACCTGGGAGCTTTTCTGCTGGTGCCAGAGCTCAGGAACCTCTCCGGCAAGAACCTGGCGTCGCTGTGTCTGGCACTACTGGCTGCATACTCAATTTTCATCCTGAGTGTGTTTGCAGAGCCTGGCAAGAACGAGTGCTTTATCCTCGCTGCTGCCATGTACTACTTCTTCCTGGCCTCCTTCTGTTGGATGAATGTGATGGCTATGGACATCTGGCGGACACTGCGGCTGGCGACTTCCCAGCTACGAGTGAGTGCTGGCAGCCAGTGGATCAAGTTCATCACCTATTCTGTGTTTGGATGGCTGCTACCTGCGGCAGCACTGGTCGCTCTAGTACTTTTGGATTTGTTCAAGCCCCCCGGCATGTCACCCCAATATTACCCTACCCTTGGTCAGCGGTGGTGCTGGTTTGGTCAACGTAAGGCACTCCTGGCCTTCTTTGCAGCCCCTTTAACTGTTATAATGGTGATAAATATTTTACTGTTCATCCTGTCTGCCCGCATCATCGCCAAGACGACCCAGTCCACTGCCAAGATGACGTCGTGCGCGCCTCACCAGGACCAATTCAAGCTGTACATGCGTCTGGCACTACTAATGGGCCTGAGCTGGATAACTGGTATCGTGGCAGCATACCTCCAGCTAGAGGGTATCTGGTACATCTACGTGCTGCTCAACACACTCCAGGGGCTCTTCATTTTCCTGGCGTTCACGTGCACCCGCAAGGTGTGGCAGGTGGTTGGTGGAGGGTGGTGGAGGAGAGTGCCACTATCTCGCCACACACACCCCTGGGTGGCAAGGTCCTCCTCCAGTCGTCAGGGCCTCGAGTCACGGGACAGTAATGAGTCACACGTCTCTCACTCCTCCGTATCACACCTCACAGCGGCTTCCAGAACATCGGTCGAGGCCTTCTAAATTAGAGGAGGCCATTTTAAAGATGATACTTCCGGCGTTATTACCGTACTGGTTGTTTTCAGCCAAACCTTTCAGATTCAGAATAAACCTCTACAGTAGGCCCTTTATCACTATATACAAAAATCCCTTTTAATTTTTTAGCTTTGGGATAACTTGACCTTTCCTAAAGATTCTCCTAATCTCCCTGTAAAGGTTAGGTTTTAGGTTTGTCTAAAGCTAGACATTTAAAGAAAACATTTTAATTAATTAATTTGACAAATGTTCTCCCACACCAACTCATACTGTTTATTAGCCTATAGTGATATCTAATTGTATTCTGAAAGTTTGGGTTGAAAATAATTAGTAATAACCTGGCGAGTGTCTATTTGAAAATTACTATATATTTAGTGATATATACAGGTATATACCGCGCACCACGCCAAGAGATAGAGAGCGTGTTCAAAATGCTAGTCGGCTGTGTTCTTTACTAGGCTTACCAAATATTATTGAAGTCATATTCAACTCGTATCACACCCTCACAATATCAGCTTAGATTTCTTCTAATGATATAAGGAAGACCAAATATGTCACCCAATCCTTTAACATATGCTTCAGTATATAAAGGCTTTGTTAAACTATTTGTTTTTATTATAAAGAGATATCTCGAGCTGATTATTTTTAGGTTGGGCACGACTTTTGAACGTGACTGTACTGCCTCTTATTATACTCATTACATGTCCTTGTTGGAGATTATAATGTTTCGCTTGAGTCATACATTTAAGTTAATTACAGGATTAATGTATTTGCCTCGACTTGTCACTCTTGTTCCTGTTGTATATATTATGAATGCATACTGTCAATTTTTAACTCTCCTTATCTTTCTAAAATATATCCTGTGTATTAGAATATGATTATACTCTCCGGGATAATTGTCATGGTATCTATAACTCCTAACAAGAACCCCAGTCTATGTATAGTCAATAACAACAAATCGTGGACCTTTACTTTTCAAATTACATGTATATCAATAAAAGTGCAATTGTAATATATGTTCATGTTATTGTCTTTAACGAGATCTATTTTTTAAAGTAATTATATTTTTGTCCATGGTGAAAAACTTCGTAACCACGATTTTTTGACTGACTATATAATATAACAGCCTTGGGTTCATCCCATGTGAATTCAAACTTCTATTGCTCTCAACCATCACCTTACTTTATTTTTTTATTTTTATTTTGTTTCAATTTATTTTTACCGTGGCCAAGCAAATGTAGATAAGTAAATGAAAGTTGGAACACTCATTTGTGGTTCAATCCCAGGCTGAATTACGTACTGTTGGTTCACTTAATTTGTGTACTTCATTGTGTGCAGTTGCCTTCAGTATTCCTATCGTCAAGATCGAGGAGGATAGATAGATTGTACAGTCTAAACCAATAGTTCCCCAAGAACTTGTCTAATTTATCGCTCAAATCAGTTTTCCTTTGCAATCTTAATGTGTGCCTTGTAATATCCCGTCCCGTGACCAATACAGCACGGTTTGATTGACGTCCTATACCCTGTTAGAAATAGGTAGGCCACATATCTTGACCACTAACTTCTATAATTCACAAATGTCTAGAGTAATTCACCTATTTTTTTCTACCACTTGGGAATGGTCAGCCAGGGAATAGTGTTTGAAATTTACAGTGTAGGCCTATTCGCTTTAGCCCTTTGTGAGTCATAAGACGTTAGGAGTCATGATTTTGGCCTAATTATGTTGAATAGACTATAGTAATGTCGAGTTCATGCCCCTCCCTCTAGATTTCTTGTACATGAATAAGCTTTTCGGCGAACTATTATTTTTAACCTGTACAGTTGAGCAAATAAGTAAAGTCAAATTTGTAGATATAACACGGGTACTTCGCTCATAATGTCGCTTCATACCGTTAATAAAGCAGATTCAATTTTTGTATCTAATTACTGGTATATGGAATTGTAACTGGCTAACTTTATACAATATGAACATTATTTTCTAGTACTTTATTATTCGGCTTTTGTGTAAACAATTTGTTATTATTCACTGTTTTAAAATGGTTTATAATCTATCAAATTATCAATCCTGTAATCCCTTTATGGTTTTACATAATTATACAGTAACTACACCCACTTTTATTTATTTTTTATTTACACGGCTTGGGAAAAGCCTCTGCTGATCAAATATAATGGTAAAACCAATCTCGTGGTGATTTCAGGAGAGTCTTTCTTCGATTAAATGAAGTCTAGAAAATACGAATAAAATTGAATGAGTCATGTGGTGGACCAAGTTAACATGTTCAACTCTCCATCCTATAGGTGGAGTCACGAGCTATTTTAATTTGTTTATAATATTTTCAATCACAAGTAAGAGTTAGAAGGTTAAATGAGAAGTCTTGCCTCTTAAACGTAATTATGAAACTTGATAAAATCATCTAAGTAGCATTGGTAGAACAAAGGGATTGTCCATATAATTAGGGATTTAATGCTCAAAACACATCCTTTATATGCAACCTTTATTTAGTTTTGTTGATTTTTTTTATCTACCGTCTATTAAAGGATTTCAAAAAATAGGGTTTCAAGATGGTAAGCAGCTTTTGATTTTGACTGTTCCTAAAGATGGATTATGATAATTGTTTTAACATAATTATTGTCTGAATTTATAATGTGTGGAGTAATTTTATATTTTATGTACGGAACTTTAGAATACCTATTAATATCTGGCTTTGGTTTTACCTGTGCTTATTATGTTTAAGCAGTTTGTTTTCCACAGATTCTGTTTACCTACGATTTAAATCCGATTATAACCCTACAGGTAATTAATCCCATAATGAGTTCCTATATTTTGCTATTTCTGTAAGGTGATGTCATTTTAGATTAATTCTATTGTATTCCGAATAGGAAGTCCATTGTCCCTTGTACAGTCACGAGCATAAATACTGCGACACCAACCAGATAATGTTAGTCCCTTTGTCTCCAAAGGTATTGCTAAACTTTGTATTCAAACTCGCAAGTATTTCTTTATTTCATTCTAGCTACCGTCAGACGATTTTTATTCAGCTTAGTATAGTATAAACCTCTCGTGATGAAGGACTTGACGTTATCTGGTTGATGTCTCAACATTTATGCTCGTGACTGTAGTCTCTTGGTCATTAAGGGGGGTCACCGGATTTTCTTTATCTTTCTCTCTTACTTTTGATGTGTTCGTCACTCTTCTAGCGGCACCAAGGAGCGTGGCGCCCCTCGTTATGGGTGGTGATTTTGGTGTAGTAGACTGTTTGAAGCGACAGCTCGCTCCCTCGCGAGGATGGGCTCGTCTGGCACTTTTTGCAGTTCGACATCGAGGGCTCGCTTGAAGTTGTCTAATGAGACGTCCCTCATGTCTCTTACTCGCCGTGGGAGTTTGTTGAAGAGATTTGGGCCTCTGTGTGATAACCAGCCCTCTCGCAGAGCGCCCATAGTACCCCTGTTATTCATCCGGGGGATTTCGCATTCCCAGCCTCTCCTATCACTGAATTTCATGACTATCGGAGTATGTAGGTTTGGTACTAAACCCTCTGTGATTTCCTTTCCTCTCTTTCCCTGGCTTGTATCCATTCGGCCCCATTCAGCCAACTGTTTTAAGACGTTTATCCCCATTCAGGTGTTGATTTCTTATTGGCGAGCTATAGCGAGCCAGCATTGTATGGAGAAATCCGGCTTCGCCGAAGAAATGTTTCTATCGAAAAATGTACAAATTTAGCTTGCTGTCAAAACAAAAATATATATATATGTTGGCTCGCTACCACTCGCCAGGAAAATATTGACACCTGGATGGGGGTAAACATCTTCAAACAGTAGGCTGAATGGGGCCGAATGGATACAAGCCAAAGAGAGAGGGAGAGAATGAAAAAAAGCGAGGTGGGCTCCCTTAATGCCGACTATAATTTTCGAAGCTATCTTTGACTCGGTTGAAACTGTTTATTAATTCTTCATCTGCAATTTCAATTTAGGAGATAAGTTAACCCTTTGAAGCTCTGACGCGTTTTAGCAGTTTATTTTGGCTATCATTAGACGATTTTATGCGGTTTAGGAAGGATCTGTGGGTATTAAAAGGGTAAATACTACGGTATCTCAATCAACCCTCTGACTTCCATATACCCTTACTAATCTGAATAAAATCTTCTAATAGTAGCCAGGAACAGAACAGAAACGCGTATTGGAGCTTGATAGGGTCAAGGTTCAAGATTTAGCCGAATTTGTGACCGCACCTGTACACCCACGCGTCTTTCCTATGCTGAATAAAAATGGCATGCTAGCCAGGGTAATGACTGGAAAGACGCCATGGCACTGAAAGGGTTAACATTGTAGGGTAGACTAGCCATACCGTACGCAGAGGTCCTTATGTTTGTACGCAGTGGTCCTTATTTGTATAGTGTATAATTGATTGTCATTGTCTGTTCACTGCAGTCTTGTTAATAAAGCTTTTGTCCTTTATGTTCTTTGTATACAACTTGGTTATTAAGGGCAGATTTCCACTTGAGGGATTTCTTTCTTGACCCCTTTCTCCCTCATGTTTAGCCCCATTGCTTTTGATATTATAAAACGTTTGCCCCATTAGTTTAGCGATTTTAAGAACTTTCACCCCATATTAAGACCTTTCATGCCATTCAGGTGTCGATTTTATCCTGGCGAGCGATAGCGAGCCTGTAATTTAAGAGGAACCGGCCTTTGGCCGGGAAATTTTTCTACCGAAAAATTTAAAAATTTATCTTGAAAGGGACTCAAGGGGGTGTAATTTTAAGCTTGATGGAGGTCTAGGGAACAAACTAAATACCTCCCCTTAACGTTAACCCCCAATGTACCGGCGACGTCTTTAAAATTGTATTCTAGCTATATTTAGAAGACTGTGTGTAGCTTAAGAAGGGTCTGTGGTAGTTTAAAGGGTTAAGTGAGACAGCCTGTTGATTGCTAGAGGCGCTGTTTAAACTGAATAACATCGTCCAACAGTAGCCAGAATAAAGTTAAAAAGAAGGCACCGGTACAATATGGGTTAATAATTCTATTCTTGTTTATGAAAGGCCTTCAGCCACAACGTTCCCCGAAGTGTTGGGGCTTGGACTGAAGGGTAAATAAAGACTAACCATGTAATACCAAATCGTCAATTAGTACTCAATGTTGATTAAAATATTAGCCAACACAAAACACTAACTCATTTGTGTGGGCACAATTTTAAGGGAGCTCGCCTCGCTTATATCTCTTTCTCCCCCTCTCTTTTTGGCTTGTAACCATTCGGCCCCATTCAGCCTACTGTTTGAAGACGTTTACCCCCATCCAGGTGTCAATATTTTCCTGGCGAGCGGTAGGGAGCCAGCATATATATATTTTTGTTTTGACAGCAAGCTAAATTAGTACATTTTTCGATAGAAAAATGTCTCCGGCGAAGCCAGATTTCTCCATGCAATGCTGGCTCGCTATCGCTCGCCAGGAAGAAATCAACACCTGGATAGGGATAAACGTCTTAAAACAGTTGGCTGAATGGGGCCGAATGGATACAAACTAGGGAAAGAGAGAAAAGATGAGAAAGAGAAAAAAAAGCCGGTGACTCCCATTAATCAAGATTGCGTACCGTTACTATTTTGAGCGTGTGCACGTTGACTATTCTGCCCTACCGAAATTCCTAGCTGACCTATTGACCACTTGCGAGTTTCAGGCTATAAGGAAGTTGGAGCTGTAGACATCGATATTGAGCAGAATTTCCAGCTAAAATACGGTCATAATACATTATATACATACATAAATACGGTCATAATACATATATACATACATAAATACGGTCATAATACATTATATACATACATAAATACGGTCATAATACATATATACATACATAAAGCCAAATTAATCATACTTTATCGAACAGAAACTCGCATTATTATTATTGCATTTCTCTTTAATAACGATGTTCACGGCTCCAACTTCCTTATAGCCTGGAACTCGCAAGTGGTCAATTGGTTCTTATCACCCATTACCTCAACCCTATCCTATTGACAGTAAGCAATTCTTGAGTGTATATATTTTATGTAGTTAGGCTAATGTACATAAGTTTTTCATATATTTTGTATGTTAATAAATTGAAGATATGATACATGTTTTTGTGGTTTCCTTGAATACGAATAATTTTCATATGCTAAGCAATAGTCTATATTTTGATATTATAGTAACTACACTATACTCTGTTTCTTTTCAACTGACGGTAATTTACAAAGTTCTCATCACGATTTCTCAAGTTATGTTGAAGATTTTGTAGTCAAATGTGGTGCTGATTACAATACTTAGTCTTATTATGATGGAGAGACAGTGGTTTCATATTTGTCCATTAACTATCGAGAAATTCGCTGCTAAGGGATTCAATTTATCGTCAGATGAAAATAAACTATAGCATATAATATAGTTGCTTCCCTTTCCGAACCATTATATTAAACCCCTTCAGTACGGGTGACGTCATTATTTGTTACATTCTGGCTAATATTGGACGATCATGTGTATCTTAGGAAGGACGTCTAGTAATGAGATAGGTGAATATCTCCATTTATTCGTTGACTATCATAAATTCATAAATAATGTAAATCCTTCTCAAGCAGAGTAAAAGCGTCAAATGATTATCAGAAAAAGAAAAACAAACTTCACTTCAATGGTTTAATTAATAACCGGCATCAGTAAAACAAACTTCACTTCAATGGTTCAATTAATAACCGGCATCAGTAAAGGCATGAAGTAATAAAGCAAATTCTTAACCCCTTCTGTACCGGCGACGTCTTTTTAATTTTATTCTTTCTATATTTGGACTATTTTGTGCAGTTTAAGAAGGATCTGTGGTGGTAAAAAGGGTCAAGGAAGGTAGTTCGAAGCCTGTTAATTGCTGAATAAAATCGTCTAAAAGTAGCCAGGATAAAGTTAAAAGGACGTCGCCGGTACAGAAGGGGTTAAGACGGTGCATGAAGAACAAGATGCTATTATATTACAATAACGAACATTTTTAGGGGGCCCACCTCGTTTTTTTTCTCTCCGGGTTGTATCCATTTGGCCCTATTCAGCCTACTGTTTTAAGACTTATCACCATCCAGGTGTCGATTTTTACCGCTCGCCAGCATACTATTTTTTTTTTTTACAGCAGGCTAAATTTGTACAGTTTTCGATAGAAAAATGTCTCCGGCGAAGCCAGATTTCGCCATACAATGGTGGCTCGCTATCGCTTGCCAGGAAGAAATAGACACCTGAATGGAGATAAACGTCTTGAAACAGCAGGCTGAATGGGACCGAATGGATACAAGCCAGATAAAGAGAGAAAGTGAAAAATAAAGCAGGTCACCCCCGTTAACAAAAATAGTCACGGTAATTAATGCCGATACATAGATTTTCGAAGCTGTCTCGGGTTGAACGGACACTTATTAATTCATCACCGGGTATTTGGGTTTCAGAGGTTGCTTTAACTTATGTTCGAGGCTTCAAGTGTATAGAAATTAATGACCGCCAGCATACAGACGGCTATAGTGACCACATTAATGACCGCCAGCATACAGACGGCTATAGTGACCACATTAATGACCGCCAGCATACAGACGGCTATAGTGACCACATTAATGACCGCCAGCATACAGACGGCTATAGTGACCACATTAATGACCGCCAGCATACAGACGGCTATAGTGACCACATTAATGACCGCCAGCATACAGACGGCTATAGTGACCACATTAATGATCGCCAGCATACAGACGGCTATAGTGACCACATTAATGCCCGCCAGCATACAGACGGTTATAGTGACCACATTAATGACCGCCAGCATACAGACGGCTATAGTGACCACATTAATGACCGCCAGCATACAGACGGCTATAGTGACCACATTAATGACCGCCAGCATACAGACGGCTATAGTGACCACATTAATGACCGCCAGCATACAGACGGCTATAGTGACCACATTAATGACCGCCAGCATACAGACGTCTATAGTGACCACATTAACTTAAAGAGAGATGGGCTGGTTTTGTAGGCCCCTTCTCCCAAGTGTTTAGCCCCATTGGTTTTTAGATTTAAAGACGTTCGGCCCATTAGTTTGGCGATTTTAAGACCTTTCGTGCCATTTAGGTGTCGATGCTTTCTTTTCGAGCCTATAATTTTAAGAGAAACCGGCCTTCGGCCGGCACATTTTTCTATCGAAAAATTTACGAATATATTAAGGGAGGTCTAGGGAGTGTATTTTAAGCTTGAGGAAGGTCTATCGAGGAAACTAAGAAAATATATGAATATATAACTAATAATAGACCCCCCAAAAAATATCCACTGTCCCCTTAACTTGACACCGCGAAAAAAGCTAGGGCAAGAGGGGGCAACAATTAAGGGACAGAGTTCTAGAAAAGGGCTCCATTCCTGACGTTTGTCTTGACTTACAGTGTGCTGGCATAATCATCCAGAAGGGTTGATTAAATCTGAAGCTCCTTGTTTAACTAAGTAACTAGGGAGCAAACTACAAAAAAAAAAAAAAAAATCATACACTTTCGAAGTAGTCTTATCTGAACTGAACCGCCTTATTAATTCGGTACCTGACGTTTGTATTTTGGAGGTTCGTTTTAGTAGTTGGAGGCTTTAAGATTTATTCTAATTACTGACCGCTTTTGTACAATTACTTATAAATATTCGTGGAACCCTTTATTTTTGTTTATGCAATTAAACTCGGTTGATTTTTGGATGGCACTTGATTTTCAATAAATGGTATATATAGTTTTGTAGTTGATGTACAGTTGATGTACAGTTTGCCGCACATATTCGATTCCGTTGGGGTCGTGATTTGGAAGCGCTTCACCCAACCCCCCTCCCTCACTCTACCTCATACTAATAGGAGGTGGAGTGAGGGAGGGGGGTTGGGGAAGTGGGTGCAACGTTGCCAAATCATGACCTCAACGGAATAGAATATGTGCGGCAAACTGTACATCAAATTATGCTCATGAATTCGTTTCCAGAGACAGACTTACGTGTTTAGAAATAGGTGAGGTCCGCGAATGTTTATGAGTGACTGTACGTGGTATAAACTATTCTGTTGGCCGAGTAGTTTAGTTCCAGCTGCTGCTATACTGTATATACCCTGTTCCAAGCAAGTAGGCCAACACTCTTCAACATTAAGGGGGGTGACCTGCTTTTTGTTATTACTGTCCTTTTCTCTCTTTCTCTGGCTTGTATCCATTCGGCCCCATTCAGCCAACTATTTTAAGACGTTTATCCCCATCTAGGTGTCGATTTCTTCCTGGCGAGCCAGCATTATATGAAGAAATCCGGCTTCGCCGGAGAAATTTTTCTATCGAAAAATTTACAAATTTAGCCTGCTGTCAAACAAAATTAAAAATATGCTGGCTCGCTACCGCTCACCAGTAAAAAAATGACACCTGGATGGGGATAAAAGTCTTAAAACAGTAGGCTGAATGGGGCCAAATGGATACAAGCCAGAGAAAGATAGAAAAGGACAGAACAAAAGCAGGTCACCCCCCTTAACCCTTTCCAGAACCGATGGTGCATTTATTGTCTGTGTTCTGGCTATTATTAGACGATTTTTTGGAGGTCAGAGGGGTAATTGAGATAGTCTTTACCCTTATAATTCCCACAGATCCTTCCTTAATTTTATAACATCGTCTAATGATCGCCAGAATAAACTGTCGGAATGCGTCACAATCTTCAAAGGGTTAAGCTCTATAACTCACAAACGACTACAGTAATCGAGCTTATACTTCTACCATTTGGAGAGGGTCAACCAGGGAACAAATGTCGACATTTTCAGCCCATTTGCTCTATCCCTTTTTGAGTTAAAAGGTTAGGATTCACAATTTCTGGCCTACCTATTTAGGACAGGGTATAGTATGCTTCACTGGCTTAGCTATCACAAGAGCTAGACGATCTTATTGCCATCAGGATTAACCCCTTCAGTATTTGAGAACGCATTTATTCATTTTACTCTTGCTATCACTAGACGATTGTATGATTTTAACCCCTTATGTACCGGCGACGTTTTTTAGATTATATAAGAACATAAGAACATAAGAAAATGGGAGTCTGCAGAAAGCCGATTGGCCTAAGCAAGGCAGATCCCTGTCCCACACAACCCCAATTACAAAGCCCAATTATAGGCTCAACACTCTAATACCCTGAGGATCATCTTACCAAAACGGTTAGAGATTAACGCAGGATTACGGGGGTCTGCAGAGCGCTGATTGGCCCAACCCTGCTGATCCCCCTTCACATCCAACCCTTCTCGTCCATATGCTTATCCAATTTTATCTTAAAGATCCCTATCGTTTTTAATCCCACTATAGCACTTGGTAGTCCATTCCACCCATCTACAACTCTGTTACCAAACCAATATTTGCCTATATCTTTTCTGAAACGAAATTTATCTAATTTGAAACCATTGGTACGAGTTCTTTCGCTATCACTGAGCTTTAGTACATTTTTCATGTCCCCTTTGTTAATCCCACTAACCCACTTGAACACCTCTATCATATCCCCTCTAACTCTGCGTCTCTCTAACGAATGTAAGCCTAATTTCTTCAACCTTTCTTTATACGGAAGATTTCTAATATTATGGATCATTTTTGTCATTCTACGTTGTACTCTCTCCAATGAATCTATGTCCATTCTGTAATAAGGACACCAAAATTGAACAGCATAATCCATATGGGGTCTCACTAATGACAAGTAAAGTTTTAAGATAACATCAGCAGTTCTGTTACTCACACTCCTAGAGATGAATCCGAGAATCCTGTTTGCCTTGTTTCGAACGCTTATACACTGTTGTCTAGGCTTCAAATCATTGCTAACAAACATACCTAGATCTTTCTCACAATTCGAGTTTTCTAATTCCACATTAGCTAGTTTATATTTAACATTTGTATGCATCTTCCCTATCTTTAATACCCTGCATTTGTCAATGTTAAACTTCATCTGCCAATTTACTGACCATTCGTGTAAGGTATCTAGATCCCTTTGGAGGCACTCTATATCTCTATCTGAATCAATTGTTCTCCCCATTTTGGTATCGTCTGCAAATTTACTTAATCTACTAGTTATACCTAAATCAAGGTCATTTATGTATATAACAAACAACAGAGGACCTAATACAGATCCCTGGGGGACACCACTTTTGACTGCTCCCCATTCTGACTTCGTACCATTTATGCTGACTCTCTGCTTCCTACCAATTAGCCATGACCTAATCCATCCCAACAACGACCCTCCTATTCCATGCGCCTCAACCTTTCTCATCAATCTCTCATGGGGGACCCTGTCGAAAGCTTTACTGAAATCTAAATATATTATATCATATGACTTGTCATTATCTACTGCTTCATATACCTCTGAGAAGAAACTAAGCAAATTAGTAAGGCAAGAACGTCCCTGAGTGAATCCATACTGAGAAGAATTTATTAAATTAAATGTATCTAAGTGGTTTCTAATTTTACTAGCAATAATTGACTCTAGTAGCTTTCCTATGATTGATGTAAGACTAATGGGACGGTAATTGGATGCTATTGATTTGTCACCTTTTTTGAAGATCGGAACTACGTTTGCAAGCTTCCAAGCTTCTGGAACTAAACCTGTCTCCAATGACTTGTTAAATACAAATGTTAATGGGTAACTTAACTCATCCCTACATTCTTTTAATACTCTAGCATATACCTCATCAGGACCAGGCGATTTATGAGGTTTCAGTCTGTCAATTTCCTTAAGCACATCATGTCTACTTATAGTAACCGTACTTAACCTATTTTCTATACTATCGCTATATACCTTACGGACTTCTGGAAACTGTGCCAAATTTTCATTAGTGAAAACGGAAAGAAATTGACTATTTAATGTACTGCGCATTTCTAAATCATTTTCTGTCATTTCTCCTATCGAAGTTTTAAGGGGACCAATTACATCTCTAACCTTGGATTTATATAGTTGGTAAAAAGCTTTAGGATTATTTTTTGAGTCATTGGCAACCTTAATTTCATAAATATTTCATATATGCTTGCTATATTTAGACGATTGCAGTTTAAGAAGGACCTGTGGTAGTAAAAAGGGATAAGTGAGATAGTTTGAAGTCTGTTAATTGTTGGAGGCCCCTTTTAAACAATAAAATCGTCTAACAGTTGCGATAATATGATGAGTAGGACGTTGCTGGTACTGAAGGGGTTAAGTTAGGAAGGAATTTTGGAAGGCAGAGTGTTAATTGAGACATACTGTCCTTGTTTGATTCTTCAAAACCCTTCCAAAGCTGAATAATAGCACCAAATGATCGATTAAATAAAGCAGTAAGAAGGCGTCCTAATACTGAAAGGGTTAAGACATATCTAGAAAATACTGAAAATATAATCTTAGGCTGTGTGGATTGTTACTGCAGATCCCCCGGATGTATATAATCTTAGGCTGTGTGGATTGTTACTGTAGATCCCCCGGATGTATATAATCTTAGGCTGTGTGGACTGTTACTGTAGATCCCCCGGATGTATATAATCTTAGGCTGTGTGGATTGTTACTGTAGATCCCCCGGATGTATATAATCTTAGATCCCCCGGATGTATATAATCTTAGGCTGTGTGGATTGTTACTGTAGATCCCCCGGATGTATATAATCTTAGGCTGTGTGGATTGTTACTGTAGATCCCCCGGATGTATATAATCTTAGGCTGTGTGGATTGTTACTGTAGATCCCCCGGATGAATAACAGGGGTGCTATGGGCTCTCTGCGAGAGGGTTGGTTATCACACAGAGGCCCACGTCTCTTCAACAAACTCCCACGGCGAGTAAGAGACATGAGGGACGTCTCGTTAGACAACTTCAAGAGAGCCCTCGATGTCGAACTGCAAAAAGTGCCAGACGAGCCCATCTTCGCAAGGGAGCGAGCTGTCGCTTCAAACAGTCTGCTGCACCAAATCACCACCCATAACGAGGGGCGACGCGCTCCTCGGTGCCGCTAGAAGAGTGGCGAACACATCACAAGGTATCACAAGGTGTCACTGTTGCAGAGTGTCAAACCAGTGCATTTTGTTTTAATATTGGAATGAATATGAGAAGGAATGCAAGAAAATCCGCTTATTATATTGTTCTGGTTATTTTATTACTTCCAAAGACGTAAGAAGAACTGTAAAGCGTACATTTGTCTGTACCGCCCCTGTGGCCCAATGGATAAGGCACTGGCCTCCTAAGCCAGGGATTGGGGGTTCGAGTCCCCCCAGGGGTTAACGGGAACATTTTAACGAGCTGGGGAACAGTGATCATAAATCAATATACTTCTCTGTAGAATGTAATTATAAACCTAAGGAAAATAAGGTTATAATATCTGACTTTTGAAAGGCGAACTTTAGGGGATTAAATAGGTCACTCTAAATTAAAGGTGAGGCAGGAAATTTAGTTCAGGTACGCCAATTAGTTCCAGCAGACCAGAGAGGTCAAGGCCAGGTAGGTCACACAGCTGAGATAGGTAGACAACCAACTGAACATTTAAATAGTGTGTATAATGAGTTCATCTCTGCCTTACAGAGCAAACAAGATTAATATAATTATACCAAAAATAAAATTTAGATCACATACAAACCAACCAAAATGGATGACAAATAAATTATTAGATCTTATAGGTAGAAAGAGATGTGTGTAGGCTACAGAAAAATACAAAATGGCGAAATCCACCTAATAGGATACCACCATATAGCTTGTCGAGGTAGGTACGACAAAAGAAACTACGAAAAGCAAGGTAGCAAATGAATCCAAAACAACCCTAAAGCATTTTATCAATTGTATAAATCTAAGGTAAAGGATACAGTAGAGACCCTTAAGAATGTGATAGGTGAGATGAGTTAGAAATGTGCAATACTCTAAATAGTAATTTCCTTTCTGTGTTTACAAACGAAAATTTAGATCAAGTTCCAGTAGTCAACCAAGTTTTTAACGGCAGTATAGACGACATATTAAGCACAGTTCAGGTCACTAGTGACGAAATAATTAAGGAAATAGATAGACTAAAACCTCAAAAATCTCCAGGTCCAAGTGGGGTGTATGCTAGGGTATTACACGAATGCAAGGACGAATTAAGTTACCCATTAACTCACCTATTTAATAATTCATTAGATCTAGGCTTAATTCCTGATTCATAGAAGCTTACACATGCAATTCCGATATTTAAGAAAAGGTGACAATTCCATAGCATTAAATTACCGTCCCATTAATCTCACATCAAATATAGGGAAATTGCTAGAATCAATTATTGCCAGGAAAATTAGAAATCACTTAGAAATGTTCAAGTTAATTAAACCCTCTCAACATGGATTCACTCCAGGACGATCCTGCCTAACAAATTTACTCAGTTTTGTCTCCGAGGTATATGAAGCTGTAGATAACAAGTCATATGATATATCAATTATGTGCGATTAATTACGACAGGTTGGGTAAGAGGTATCCTCACCAGGATTCCAACCCACTCACTCCAGGTGCCCGACTCTCCCAAATATACCTGGAGTGAGTGGGTTCGAATCCAGGTGAGGATACCTCTTACTCATATGATATAGTTTACTTAGACTTCAGTAAGGCCTTTGATAGAGTTCCACATGAAAGGCTGTTAAGGAAGATGGACATGGTATTGAGGGGATGCTACTCAAGTGGATTAGGTCATGGCTGATTGGTAGGAAGCCCCTTCTGTTCATTATCTACATAAATTACCTTGATTCAGGCATACAGAGTAGGAACAGTAAATTTGCTGATGATACTAAAATACGTAGGATAATAGAGTCAGCTAGCGACAGGGATTGTCATCAAAAGGATCTCGATCATTTACACGAGTGGTCCATAAATTGGCAGATGAGTTTCAATGTAGACAAATGTAAGGTATTAACCCGGGAACTGCAGGGAGACTCTTAAGAGTTCCCCCGGCGGACTGCGGGGAGACTCTTAAGAGTCAGAGAAAAAATAAATAAACTTTTTACATTGATTTTTTTTTTTTTTGTTTTTTTTTTTTTTTGGCCCCTGGGCCATGCAAAATCTCAGTCCTCTACCTCCCCTCCTTCCCCACTTTCCTCCTCTCCTTCAGTTATCACCTATTTTCCCTGTTATTCCCTTATTCTGAGGTATATTTTCGTGCTAACATTAGAAATCCGGTTGCAGGGTGTGGTCATCACTGATAGCAAGCGAATGCAAGAGAGAGAGAGAGAGTATCGATCGACTGTGTCTCAGTGGCCTTGGGGGAAATTGGCGGAAAGCAGCTTGCCTCACCCATACATTATACAACTCGCGGGCTATATCTCCGATTTTGACCATCCAAACGCTGTTTTCACTCGTTTTATTGTTGTTTCAGGTTAATACCTTTATAATCAACCTATAATAGGCGCATATGGATAAGTATTAATGCTATTAATGGTACAATGAATATTTTAGTGACGGAAACACCTCAAATACATGCGCACAGGGATAGGTGTCTAATTACCCCCATGCGCACTTCAGAGGTTAAGGATTGGAAATCGTAATTTTAGAAGCGAAATACAAACTAGACAATGTATAATTGGATAACTCAGAGTGTGAGAAGGATCTGGGGGTGCTCGGTAGTAATGATCTGAAACCCAGAAAACAATGTATAAGTGTTAGGAACAGGGAAAATAGAGTTCTAGGATTCATATCTAGGAGTGTTAGCAACAGGACTGCTGAAGTTGTCTTAAAGCTATACTTAGCACTAGTAAGACCTCATTTAGACTATACTGTCCAATTTTGGTGCCCTTATTACAGAATGGATATCGACCCTTTAGAGGCAGTCCAAAGAAGAATGACGAAAATTATACATAATATTATAAACTTATCGTATGAGGAGAGCTTGAAAGCCTTAGGCTTGCACTCACTAGAAAGAAAAAGATGTAGGGGAGACATGGTAGAGGTATTAAATGGATAAGGGCGATATAGATGAGGTATTAAAGCTAAAGAGCGACGACATAACCCGGTCAAATGGTTTCAAGTTAGATAAGTTTAGATTTGGGAAAGATATCCGAAAACACTGGTTTGGGAATATAGTTGTTAACATGTGGAATGGACTGCCCAGAACATTGATTAGCTCAGGAGCAGTTGAGAGCTTTAAGCATAAGTTGGATTCCCATATGTATGATATGGGCTGGGTGTGAATGGGAGCTGCCTCGTGTGGGCCGCATGGCCTTATGCAGTTTCCCACGATCTTATGTTCTTATATATTTCATAATAATTACTAAACAATGGAATTAACAGCCGTATTTTTAATTCTTCCCATCGTGAAGCCCTACTCCTTAACGAACGAAATAAGACAAAATAAATTGTGACCATTTAAAACTTGGGAGATGTTAGGTTCTTCTTTATTATTTAACACTTGGTTCCAATATCTTAGTTCATTATGGGCTACATCAAGGTTCATAGAATCTATGGACTTTGGGCTACATGACACCCACCCCACACGTCTAAAGGCCGCGTCATACAGAGGTCGACCGCGACCCGACAGTAACCCGAAGGCAATGACTTGCACTTTTCACCCGACTCGTACCCCGACTATGACTGGAAAGCAATTCGAATGCTACCCTAGGGACTCGAATGCGTCTCGAATACAAGTCGATGTTATCCCGTATATTACTCGAAACTAACCAGAAGTTGAACGGAATTGAATCGACCATGAGTCGAAAGCTAATCGACGGTGACCCGAGTAGCCGATACCAACCCGAGTTAAAAGCGAATCACACCCGAAGTAACCCGACTTAAAACCGAATTAAAACTGAACCCCACCCGAAGTCAGGAACCCAACCGGAATGAAACCAGAATGTAAGTCGAACGTGACTAGAATAAGTCGATTATGACACGATTATGAGGTTATGCATCACCCCACTATATAAAGAGAGGGTGTGCTCACACAAACTTAATTTGTACAGTGCACCCAACACAGCAACATGTCACAGGAAAGCAACCTCCCGGACCCATCACGACCAGAAGAGATGGATGACGAGGCATTGGAGTTGGCAATCTTAAGGCAGGAGATAGTTAATGCCAACCTCAGATATCAGATTACTGCCCGCGCCATCAGGGACAAAGAACGTGAACCCCAACGTGCTCAACCTTGACGGCCACGACGACCAAGGAAACCCCGAAGCTGCAGCGTCAAGCCATGGGCGGCACAGCGAGAGACACACGGACACTATCACCAGTTGCTGAAGAAACTCCAGGAAACTGACGTGGTTATCTATAAATACTTTCTGCGTATGGACGAGGAGCTGTTTAATATGATTGTCGAACGTGTCACACACAGGATCAAGAAGGACGAGACCAACTGGAAGAAGCCCCTGGAGCCCGGACTGCGAGTTGCCATGACACTACGCTTTTTGGCCACTGGCGAGGCCTATAAGAGCATGGCACTGAACTTCCGTGTAGGTGCCAACACGATATCACTGGCAGTGCGGGAGACATGTGAGGCAATCATACAGGAATACATGGAGGAGCAAATAGTGTGCCCATCAACACCTGAAGGTTGGAAGGAGGTCGCCAAGGGCTTCAAGGATAGGTGGAACTTCGGACACACTATTGGGGCAATTGATGGGAAGCACATTGCCATACAGCCTCCAAGCAACTGCGGATCCTTGTACTACAATTACAAGCACTACCACTCCATTGTGCTCCTGGCAATAGTCGATCACCTGGGAAAATTTATGTACGTTGACGTTGAAGCGAACGGGTCAGCATCTGATGGTGGTATATTCCAGGTGACTGACATCCGGAAGGCCCTGGAGGATGGAGCAGCAGGATTGCCACCACCCGAGCCATTCCCAGGGGAGGACCAGCCAGTGCCCTACTTTCTGGTTGGTGATGACGCCCATCGGCTCGCGTTCGGGTTTGATTCGACTTGGCTTCGACTAGCCTACGACTTACATTCTAGTCATTCGGATCACGATCGAGTAATCATCGAGTCTAATTAGAAATGTCGGACATGCATCGAGTCATTTTCTAGTAGTATTCGGGTATCCATCCAGTCATCATCCTGAAATTCGGGTCAGCATCGAGTAACAGTTGACTTTCGAACAAGTTTATGTAGGAATTTTCCACTGAGCATCGAGTCTAATTCGGGTTACGGTCTACATCATCGGGTCTAAGTCCACTTAGGTTCGATCAATTCTGGTATGAATCGGGTTACATTTTTTGACTCGAAAGTGACCCGAATAGGTCGAATGCGATCAGAATATGGTAGAATGTAAGCCGAATACGACTCAAATGTAAATCGAAGGTGACTCGAGAATTTTGTAACGGTTTTTTGACCCGAACGCACTCGAGGATTTCCCAAAAGTTAACGCATACACTAACTTTTGGCCGACTCACCCGAATATTCGGGTGATGACCAGAGCATGACTAGAATGACTCGAACATACCAGAATCATACCCGATGTCGCCCGATTATCGGGCCGAATACACCCGAACCGCAAAAATTT
Organism: Paralithodes platypus; assembly: GCA_032716605.1. NCBI lineage: Eukaryota > Metazoa > Arthropoda > Malacostraca > Decapoda > Lithodidae > Paralithodes > Paralithodes platypus. The sequence continues at coordinate 41,958,178 of CM064486.1, forward strand.
GATTTTTTGTTTGCAAGTCATTGCCTTCGGGTTACTGTCGGGTCGCGGTCGACCTCTGTATGACGCGGCCTTTAGAATACGACTGTGAGTCTCTCGTTGGACACCCTATCTGTTGCACGTGCCTGTACACCGGGAGAGCAGGTGTAGACAGTAAAGGCAGGTGCTTCAAGACAGGTGCTCCGGAAAGACAAGACGTGTAGGGAGGGAGGACAAAGATGGACGCCTAAGGGGAGAGGGTCGTTTTTCTGGACATCTTTCTCCCTCATGTTTAGCCCCATTAGTTTTTTTAATTTGTCGAATTTAAGACCTTTCGCCTCTTTTCTTTGACATTCGTGTCATTTAGGTGTTATTGTTTTCCTGGCGAGCGATAGCGAGCCTGTAGTTTAGGAGAAACTGGCCTTCGGCTGGGAAATTTTTCTACCGAAAAATGTACAAATATATCTTGAAGGGGGATCTTGGGGTTGTTATTAAAAGTTTGATGGAGGTCTAGGGAGGAAACTAGAAAAATTATATATGCATTAAAAAATCGACCAAAAAATTAACCATCCCCCCTAACGAGAGTCCACGATGGCATTTTCCACCTTTTTGTTTCAATCTTGTATGTTGGCCTGGCAGTTTTTCCATTAGGATTATAAGAAATACAGCCAAGATAAGTTATTTGTAATCAGTTATTTTTAATCCAGGTACTGTAAGCTACCAGTGCTGCACAAACAAAAATAAATAAATTAATAACTCTGCCTGAATAGAGCAGAGCACTTGAGTGAGTCTCCTTCGTGAAGTAAAAGTAGTGGATTTTTATTTATATGCGTATGAAGGAGACACAAGGCAAAAGTGTAACAAGTGCCCCCACCCCTGCAAAAAACAAAGAAAAAAATAAATAACAATAATAATAATAAATAATATATAAAATGTTGAACGAGTAATAGAGATCCAAATTCAAGGTAAGTTAGAATCAAAATATCTGGACATACGGATCTTGAAGCAGTAGTTATAGTCTGGGGGAATACGATTACAAAATACAGATTTGAACCATATCAACAGTAATGCGCTTTAACCCTCTCACCACGGAAGGGCTCTTGAACGCCCATAAAAAAGCATATAACAGGTACCCGGATGGTCTCTTGAACGCCCAGTGGTTGAAAGCCTGTGAGCTTCGTGTGCGAGGCGTCGGTCCGACGCATGTAAACAACAGCCGGCTGGACCGTCGCCCCGCATCTCCGGCCACAAGAAGGAGAGCGTCGCTTGTTCGTGTGTGCCTGTATGTTGTTTTTAAGTATCGAAAAGTGGTGTAAAGTGGCTGTTTTGGCCATAAAGTTATCTCCAATGAAATCATCATCACAGCTCAACCAGTTGACTTAGAGAGCTCTACTTAATGCCATTCTACAGGTAAATAACACAGCTACGCTTGGGGATGCGCGGGAATGCAGGAAGCAGTCTGATTAACGAATATACGGTAGCCTAGCCTAGACGTTTTTCGGCCAAAATACCCGGGTTTCGAGGAATATATATATAATACATAGCCGGGGCTGGAGGGTTAAGGGGAGATATCCACTTGAGGGACTTTTTTGTTGACCCCTTTCTCTCTCATGTCTAGCCCCATTGCTTTTGAGATTTTAAGATGTTTGCCCCGTTAATTTGGCGATTTTAAGAACTTTCACCCCATTTTAAGACCTTTCGTGCCATTCAGGTGTCTATTTTATCCTGACGAGCGATAGCGAGCCTGTAACTTAAGAGGAAACGGCCTTTGGCCGGGACATTTTTCTACCGAAAAATGTACAAATTAATCTTGAAAGGGACTCGAGGGGGTGTAATTTTAAGCTTGATGGAGGTCTAGGGAACGAACTAAATACCTCCCCTTAAGGGAGCCCACCTCGCTTGTTTTCTCTTTCTCTCCCTCTCTCTTTGGCTTGTATTCATTCAGCCTCATTCAGCCTACTGTTTTAATACGTTTACCCCATCCAGGTGTCAATTTTTCCTGGCGAGCGACGGCGAGCCAGCATATACTGTATATATATATGTTTTACAGCAAGCTAAATTTGTACATTTTTCGATAGAAAAATGTCTCCGGCGAAGCCGGATCTCTCCATACAGAAATAAGAGAGAAGGAAGGTCCTGCCAAGATCTAGAGAATAGATCTTGGGGTCCTGCATGGTCCTTGTGTTATCCTATTAAGGGGAGGTTTTTAGTTTGATCTCTAGATATCCTTCAAGCTTAAGATTACACCCCCTTGAGCCCTTTTCAAGATAAATTTGTAAATTTTTCGGTAGAAAAATTTCCCGGCTGAAAGCCGGTTCCTCTTAAGGCCGCGTCATACAGAACTCGAACGTCGCGCGACCTACCCCCGAACACGATGACTTGCATTTTTGAGCGAATGCATCCGATATTGTCCCGATGTTGGTCAAAGAAGAACATCCCCAGATAATGCCCCGACATTCCCAGACTATTATTATTATTATTATATGAGATGCCGAAGTCTCCAACCAGGGTGCAGAAACACCATCAAGATCAATCCACACAAAACACCCGGAGGCACTGGAGAGAGACTATGGCAACTTAGGAAAAAATAAAAACATACACTGTATACTGTACTGTACATATACACATATTAAACACAGATAACATATTATGCAGTGGAGGATATCAAGCTTAAATATAATACAATAAAATAGAATAAAATAAGTTTAAAAATTAGAATTAATGCTGCAAAAAAACATTAACTCTAGACTTAAAAATGGAGATATTAGCTGAATTGACTAGCTCATTTGGCAACTTATTCCACAAGTCAACCATGGCCGGCACAAAACACCGTGAAAACTGTGTAGTAGAAAAATTAACACGGCTCATGGCAAGATAATTAAGATGCTTGTGAATCTAGTTGCACGAGCCCGGACATAGGGCCCAGGCAGAACCCCATGTAAGGGATGCTGAGGGTTGTTAAAAACTTTAAATAAAAGACTAAGGGCACCAACTTTACGTCGATGACACAGATTAAGAGACAAATTAGGTAGAATAAAACTGATGGAATTTAGGGACCTGTCAAGCAACTTGATGAGTGTGTTTTACTAGCATTAAGTTTCATGCCCCAAAGTTCACACCATGATGTAATTTTGGCTAAATCCCTATTCAGAGCAGTAGCAATTACGTGTCGATCTATTGGTGATGCAATTGACGCATATAAAGTTGTATCATCAGCATAGGAGATTAGTTTATTTTCAAGCTCGGAACACAGGTCAGCAGTAAATATAATAAAAAGCAAAGGCCCAAGGACACTGCCTTGTGGAACACCAGAAACAACAGTAACAGAAGGGGAATGACACCCATCAATGACCACAGACTGAGATCTTTTCGTCAAAAATCTTCAAAGATCCTTAAAAAATTGCCACCAATACCAATGAGCTGTAACTTAAACAGAAGTGCTTTATGGTTGACTAAATCAAAAGCAGAACTAAAGTCAATAGCCACGACGCGAGACTCATGTCCCTGGTCCAATGAAGATTGCAAGTCATGGGTGAGTGTCAGAAGTGCATCACATGTACCCAGTCCCTTACGAAAACCAAACTGTGAGTTTGGTATCAAATTATGACTATTACAATAAGAGGAAAGGCGTCTGGACAAAAGCCTCTCATAGAGCTTGGATAGGATAGGTGTAATGGAGATAGGGCGATAGTCATTAGGAGATGATGAGGCAGTATTTCCCTTTGGAATAGGAGTGATAATAGCCTTACGCCAGCAAAGAGGAAAACTACCTGATTTCAAAAGCAACCTAAACACCACTGCCAATTTAGGTGCCAAGACCACTGCAACCTTTTTAAAAAAGAGAGGGAAAAACCCATCCGGGTCTGTGCCACCATAGGTATCAAGATCCAGCAAGTACCTTTTCAGTTCAGCTGATTTGAATGCCATTGAATTGAGGTTGGGTCTAGGGAAACATGTCAATGGCAAAGACAATTCCTGATTACTCTGCTTATTAATAAAAATATTAGATAGAATATTGGCCTTCGATAATGGATAAAAAGAGATGGAGCCATCAGAGTCACAAAGAGGAGGCATGGAGGAATCTATTCCAAATAAAGAGGATTTCAAAGCGGACCACCATTTATGAGGCTGTGTAGCTCCTGCCAGAACATCCTGAAGATGGGAGTTATAATCCCTCTCAGCACCATCATAAACTCTCTGCGCAGCTGCCCTTTTAAAAACATAATTTTCCCAATGCAAGGGGGTTTGATTACGCCTCCATAGACGATATGCAGCCTGTTTGTCATCAAATGCACGCTTGCAGTCATCATTAAACCATGCTTTATCCCTGATACGAGACTTAATTGTCTTTGATGGAACTCTTTTGCGAAGGATACCAAGAAGGGAATTGTTGAGAGCTGAAACCGGGTCATGAGATCTCCGTATGTGATTCCACTCAATATTACAAACATCATTACAAACGTTGTCCCAGTTAACCCGGGATTTAAGGTAGACTTTATGTGAGAGAGTAATATCAGGAACAGAAAAATCAAGATTAATTTTACACATGATGGCATTGTGGTCGGAAGTGCCAACAGGTACAAGAACGGAGGTTTCTACAATGCCAGGAATGTCTGTTAGTACTAGATCAAGACAATTTCCAGACATATGAGTAGGTCCTTGGATTAGCTGTTCACAACCAGATAAGTTTGCAAAATCCAATGCAGCATGACCATTTCTATTAGTTGGAGAGACCGAGTTCAACCACTCCTAATGATGCGCATTGACATCACCAACAAAAATAAAAGATGATTTGACATCTACAGACTGTATTTGCCCCAAACAAGACTCGAATGTAACTCGACACTCCCGACCGATTTACGTTAAAGACCCGAACATTAGAGGAATATAATCCGATGCATGCCAGAGCAAGATCCATCAAAACTCGAATGTGCCAAGAATCAGCCGACAAATATTTAACGGTGTTTACACCCGAACCTACCTTGACCCGATACAAAAGATATGAGGAACACCAGAGGATCACCGGCCGCATCTGCCCGACCATCAGAAGACCTTAACACGGGATAAATTCCAGTCTTTATCGTCTCTCATTCCCAGAATCAGTCTTTCGCTCTTCCTATGACTTAAATTGCTTCAAACTCCGTGTGTCCAGGCATTTTAGCTTGAACGTCCCTTGATTTCGGCCCTGTCACTCTTTGAAATCTGGGGGAGGCACTCGCTGCAGGCAGTTATGCCTTTTGTCTCCCTCATTCACATAGAAAAAAAAAACATAAACTGTACCTGCCCTATAGTGTGAACCTCTATAAAGAATGTATTGGCTATTGGCGTTGTAGAAGGGGGATGTTAAGGGAGCCCACCTCTCTTTTTTTTCTCTTTTCTCCCTCTCTCTTTGGCTTGTATCCATTCGGCTCCATTCAGCCAACTGTTTTAAGACGTTTATCCCCATCCAGGTGTCGATTTCTTCCTGGCGAGCGATAGGGAGCCATCATTGTATGGAGAAATCCGGCTTCGCCGGGGACATTTTTCTATCGAAAAATGTACAAATTTAGCTTACTCTCAAAACAAATATATATATATATATATGTCCGCTGAACATGATGGCGGTGTTTAGATTATTCTATCATCATTATTGGATTTTATAGAAATAAATCTATAACGATAGTTTTTCGCTCTTATAGAATCCATTCCGCAGCAAAATATTAACTCTCAGTTGGTTTTCACCCATAATAATTGCTTTTTATATTTTGTTGTTTTCATGAACGGCAAGAGGAAAGGTTATTCTATAAGATTTCATCAACAACAACAATAAAAATAACAATATGTGGAATTTCACCATAGGTGAAGGTATATCTTCAGTCCGCCCGTATTTGCCATAACTCTCAGTCGGTTTTCACCCATAATAATTGGTTTTTATATTTTTTTGTTTTATGAACGGCAAGAGGAAAGGTTATTCTATAAGGTTTCATCAACAACAACAACAAAAATAACAATATGTTGAATTTCACCGTAGGTGAAAGCATATCTTCAGTCCGCCCGTATTTGCGCTCCCCATTTTTACCGATACATTGGTGGTGGTGGTAATGATGATGGTGATGAATATGGTGGTGGTGGTGACGATGATAGAGATGATGATGATGATGGTTGTGGTGGTGGTGGTAGTGATGATGGTGATAACTATGGTGGTGGTGGTAATGATGATAGTGATGATGGTGATGAATATATTGGTGGTGGTGATGATTATGGTGATGATGATGATAATGATTGTCTTATTCGTCACTTTATCTGGGGATTGTAGTGTTTTGTTCGAGGAAATTCGAGTAATTCGGCTGAAAATCGGTTTATTATCTCCCTATATTCATATGATTCGGGTTATTATCGACTTATTTTCGCCTTTATATTCGACTCATGTTCGGGTAGTTCGTGTTAACTTCGTCAATGGAAATTACAGCAGAACATCGGCCGAAACAAAAGAACGTAACAGGAATGTAAGCCGACCGTAACCCAACCGAGAGCCGACCTTTTTATAAAGGTTTTTACACCCGAATATCGGCTAGAAGTTAACGCATGCACTAACTTCTGGCCGAACCCCAGGATGTTCGGCTGCACCCCTGAACATCCCCGGAGTTTCCCCCGAATCAACGAGAACATTGGCCGAATTAACCCGAATTTACCCGAACATTTGAAATTTTTTTGCAAGTCATCCTGTTCGGGGGTAGGTCGCGCGACGTTCGAGTTCTGTATGACGCGGCCTTTAAATTACAGGCTCGCTATCTCTCGCCAGGATAAAATCGACACCTAAATGGCACGAAAGGTTTTAAAATTGACAGAAATGGGTTGAAAGTTCTTAAAATAGTCAAAGTAATGGGGCAAACGTCTTAAAATTAGAAAAACAATGGGGCTAAGCATGAGGGAGAAAGGAGTCAAGAAAAAAATCCCTCAAGTGGACATCTCCCCTTAAGGTGGTGGTATCTGGTGACTTTCCTCATAATAATAATAATAATAATAATATTTATTCAGTTAGCAATTTACAGAGTTGGTACCACATAGTTTGTTACAAATATGACATGTACCAGCCTTGCATAATTCCAACTAAGGATAGCCCAATAAGGCCGTTAGGCGTATTTCCATTGGGGTCCTTGTGGGATTAGGTTAGCTGGGGAAAATGGGGAGGATAAAGAAATAGATACTTTAGAGAAAGTATTTCTAGGGGGTTATTTTAAGATACCTTACATCCTATAGTAAATATCAGTAATCCGTAATCAGTAATCATTTCAGTTTGGTTTGTCTATCTCTTATGTCGCATTCAGTAGTAGACATAAGCTTGGTGCTCCCTTCTCGCAGCTGTCCGGTTCAGGTGTTCCTTCAGGCTACGTCTGAAGGAATACAGTGTTCTCTTTTCACGGACTGACTGGGGTAGGTCGTTCCAGTCTTTGATGGCGGTGAAGAAGAATGTTTGCTTACCCTGTCCTTGGATTCTCGGGACCTTAAAATTAAACATCCTGTTTCTTGTATTATGTCCACTCCTCTCATTTGCTTTAACAAAATCATTCTTTAGGTACTCTGGAGCTCTGTCATAGAACATTTTGAAGGCATTAGTGAGCCTGATTTGTTTGGCCCTGTCAGCGACATTGAGCATACCTAGTGACTGAAGGGACATCAAGCTCCACATTACACACTACACACACACACACTCACTCTCTCTCTCTCTCTCTCTCTCTCGTTTTTGTTTTGTTTGCTTGCTAAAAAGATTGCTAATGATAGATTAAAATCCTCATGAGTAATACAATGCTGGCTCGCTATCGTTCGCCAGGAAAAAATCGACACCTGGATGGGGATAAATGTCTTAAAACAGTTGGCTGAATGGGGCCAAATGGATACAAGTCAGAGAAAGAGAGAAAAGGCGAGAAAGATAAAAAAGAACAGGTGACCCCCCTTAACAGCTTGCAAATAGGCGCTGGAGCATACCTAAGACATAAACAAACCTTAGCATATACTGTACTATTCATGATCGCGTTGCTAACCTCACCTACACAGAGAGTAATCCAGCTAACTCGCACAAACACCTCCTATTCATTTCAGTACACTTAAGGGGAGGTTTTTATTGTGTTTCCTAGAATTCCATCAAGCTTGAAATTGCACCCCCTTGACCCCCTTTCAAGATAAATTTGTACATTTTTCAGTAGAAAAATTTCCCGGCCGGAGGCCGGTTCCTCTTATATTACAGGCTCGCTATCGCTCGCCAGGACAAAATTGACACCTAAATGGCACGAAAGGTCTTAAAAGTGACATAAATGGGGTGAAAGTTCTTAAAATCGCTTAACTAATGGGGCGAACGTCTTAAAATCTCAAAAGCAATGAGGCTAAACATGAGGGAGAAAGGGGTAATTAAAAAAATCCCTCAAGTGGAAATCTCCCCCTCATACTAATAGGAGGTGGAGTGAGGGAGGGGGGTTGGGGAAGTGGGTGCAACGTTGCCAAATCATGACCTCAACGGAATAGAATATGTGCGGCAAACTGTACATCAAATTATGCTCATGAATTCGTTTCCAGAGACAGACTTACGTGTTTAGAAATAGGTGAGGTCCGCGAATGTTTATGAGTGACTGTACATGGTATAAACTATTCTGTTGGCCGAGTAGTTTAGTTCCAGCTGCTGCTATACTGTATATACCCTGTTCCAAGCAAGTAGGCCAACACTCTTCAACATTAAGGGGGGTGACCTGCTTTTTGTTATTTATGTCCTTTTCTCTCTTTCTCTGGCTTGTATCCATGCTGCCCCATTCAGCCAACTATTTTAAGACGTTTATCCCCATCTAGGTGTCGATTTTTTCCTGGCGAGCGAAAGCGAGCCAGCATTATATGAAGAAATCCGGCTTCGCCGGAGACATTTTTCTATCGAAAAATGTACAAATTTAGCCTGCTGTCAAACAAAAATAAAAAATATGCTGGCTCGCTACCGCTCACCAGTAAAAAATTGACACCTGGATGGGGATAAACGTCTTAAAACAGTAGGCTGAATTGGGCCAAATGGATACAAGCAAGAGAAAGATAGAAAAGGACAGAACAAAAGCAGGTCACCCCCCTTAACCCTTTCCAGAGCCGATGGTGCATTTATTGTCTGTGTTCTGGCTATTATTAGACGATTTTTTGGGGGTCAGAGGGTTAATTGAGATAGTCTTTACCCTTATAATTCCCACAGATCCTTCCTTAACTTTATAACATCGTCTAATGATAGCCAGAATAAACTGTCGGAATGCGTCACAATCTTCAAAGGGTTAAGCTCTATAACTCACAAACGACTACAGTAATCGAGCTTATACTTCTACCATTTGGAGAGGGTCAACCAGGGAACAAATGTCGACATTTTCAGCCCATTTGCTCTATCCCTTTTTGAGTTAAAAGGTTAGGGTTCACAATGTCTGGCCTACCTATTTAGGACAGGGTATAGTATGCTTCACTGGCTTAGCTATCACAAGAACTAAACGATCTTATTGCCATCAGGATTAACCCCTTCAGTATTTGAGAACGCATTTATTCATTTTACTCTTGCTATCACTAGACGATTGTATGATTTTAACCCCTTATGTACCGGCGACGTTTTTTAGATTATATGCTTGCTATATTTAGACGATTGCAGTTTAAGAAGGACCTGTGGTAGTAAAAAGGAGATAGTTTGAAGTCTGTTAATTGCTGGAGGCCCCTTTTAAACTTAATAAAATCGTCTAACAGTTGCGATAATATGATGAGTAGGACGTTGCTGGTACTGAAGGGGTTAAGTTAGGAAGGAATTTTGGAAGGCAGAGTGTTAATTGAGACATACTGTCCTTGTTTGATTCTTCAAAACCCTTCCAAAGCTGAATAATAGCGCCAAATGATCGATTAAATAAAGCAGTAAGAAGGCGTCCTAATACTGAAAGGGTTAAGATATATCTAGAAAATACTGAAAATATAATCTTAGGCTGTGTGGATTGTTACTGTAGATCCCTCGGATGAATAACAGGGGTGCTATGGGCTCTCTGCGAGAGGGTTGGTTATCACACAGAGGCCCACGTCTCTTCAACAAACTCCCACGGCGAGTAAGAGACATGAGGGACGTCTCGTTAGACAACTTCAAGAGAGCCCTCGATGTCGAACTGAAAAAAGTGCCAGACGAGCCCATCTTCGCAAGGGAGCGAGCTGTCGCTTCAAACAGTCTGCTGCACTAAATCACCACCCATAACGAGGGGCGACGCGCTCCTCGGTGCCGCTAGAAGAGTGGCGAACACATCACAAGGTATCACAAGGTGTCACTGTTGCAGAGTGTCAAACCAGTGCATTTTGTTTTAATATTGGAATGAATATGAGAAGGAATGCAAGAAAATCCGCTTATTATATTGTTCTGGTTATTTTATTACTTCCAAAGACGTAAGAAGAACTGTAAAGCGTACATTTGTCTGTACCGCCCCTGTGGCCCAATGGATAAGGCACTGGCCTCCTAAGCCAGGGATTGGGGGTTCGAGTCCCCCCAGGGGTTAACGGGAACATTTTGACGAGCTGGGGAACAGTGATCATAAATCAATATACTTCTCTGTAGAATGTAATTATAAACCAAAGGAAAATAAGGTTATAATATCTGACTTTAGAAAGGCGAACTTTAGGGGATTAAAAGGGTCACTCTAAATTAAAGGTGCGGCAGGAAATTTAGTTCAGGTACCGGTACGGTACGCCAGTTAGTTCCAGCAGACCAGTGAGGTCAAGGCCAGGTAGGTCACACAGCTGAGATAGGTAGACAACCAACTGAAAATTTAAATAGTGTGTATAATCAGTTCATCTCTGCCTTAAGGCCGCGTCATACAGAGGCCGAACGTACTAGGACAAAGTCCCGAATAAGATGACTTGCAAAAAATATTCAAATTTCAGGCCGGTCGGGTATATTCTGCAAAATTCGGCATACGTTCCTGAATATTCGTAGGTTGGTCTGATGTTGGTCTGATGTTCATGTATGTTGCCGACATTCCGGAGAGTCGTGAAAAAATTAGTGGCTACACTAAATTTCCACGAACATTCTGGTAAAAAAAACGTTACAAAATGGTCAGATGTTGGTCGGGAATTATTCGTAACTCGTTCGGAAGTTGTTCTGATTAATTCGTAGTTCGGTCTTCTGTTTCGGGACTTGTTCGGTGCTTTTTTCAATTGCCGAATTTGTTAGGAACTACCCGAACAAATCCCGAACATATCCCGAACAAATCCCGAACAATTCCCGACAAAACTTCGATAAAATTACGATGATTCCCTCGTATTCTCGACTAAACCCCGTACGAGTTACGATTTATCAGAACAAGTTACGATCAAATTAAGACAAATATACAACAAATATACGATTAATTTACGATGAATGCTCGATTAATCTTGTTTAATTAAGAATTAATTCCGAATTGATGACGAACTATTAGAATTACCTACGAGTAACAACGGAACTTTCCACGAATAACTGCCTACGTGTCAGAATGCTAGTTTCGGTCTCACGTGGGTCCGCGTGGGTACGCACACCTTCCACAATTTGCACACGACACAGCTGTATCACTTGAGCGCGGGACCGAGGCAAGGGACAAGTGCACACGACACCCTGAGTGAACGCGACTGATCGTACGTTGGCAGCCGCCCGCACGAACCCCTATATATAGCTGCCGGGAGATGCATCAATCACAGTATTCAGTGATTCACCACTAATTAGATTAAAAAAAAGTACTTACCGGTTTACTGGCGAGGCACCTGCCAGGACAGGCGCTGTTGTGGCCTGCTGTAATAGTCTGTCAAGTATTCCCTCACATGTTTGGCAGCGGCTGGCCCACTCTGGCGTTGCAATGGCTCCAGTCCATCCAAGGGGTCCCTGTTCCAGTCACTTTGTGGCTCGTTGGTTGCACAATGTTGGTGTTGTCGTTGTAGTTCTGGGCGTCTGTCAATGAGCTTGTTATGGAGTATGCAGGCTGCGAGGACTACCTTCTCCACGGTGCTGGGGTGAATATTCAGAGTGGTGAGAAGACACCGGAAGCGGTTCGCCAGCATACCAAAGGCATTTTCAACCTGCCTCCTGGCCCGAGAAAGTCTGTAGTTGAAATTCCTCTTTGGTTGATCGAGTCCTCGGTAAGGGTATGGCTTCTGCAACCACTCCCTCATGGGGAATGCGTCGTCACCCACAAGGAAGTAGGGCACTGGCTTGTCATCCCCTGGGAATGGCTCAGGTGCCGGCAGTCCTGCTGCACCGTCCTCCAGCGCCTTCCGGATGTCGGTCACCTGGAAAATGCCCCCATCAGATGCGGACCCGTTCGCTCCAACATCCACATACATAAATTTCCCCAGGTGATCAACAACTGCCCGGAGCACAATGGAGTTGTAGTGCTTGTAGTTGAAGTAAATGGACCCAGTGTTTGCAGGAGGCTGTATGGCAATGTGCTTTCCGTCGATTGCTCCCACGGTGTGCCGGAAGTTCGACCTGTCATTGAACCCCTTCGCAACCTCCTTCCAGCCTTCCGGTGTTGATGGGCAGACAATGACCTCCTCCATGTACTCTTGGATTATGGCCTCGCACGTCTCACGTACCACCAGGGAATTTGTGTTGGCACCAACAAGAAAATTGAGTGCCATACTCTTGTATGCCTCGCCCGTTGCCAAGAAACGTAGAGTCATGGCAACTCGCAAACCAGGCTCCAGGGGTTTCCTCCTTCTTGAGCCGGGGTGTCACACGGCTTACGATCTCATTGTAGAGCTCCTCGTCCATACGGAGATAGTACTTGTAGGTGGGCTTGTCGATTGCCATTAGCGTCTTCATCAATTGGTGGTAGTGTCCGTAGGATAATCTCTGTCTATACAATGGCTTGACGCTGCAGCTTCGTGGTGTCCTGGCACGTACACGGCGGGCCCGCTTTAATTTCAGGAGGTTGTGGCACATCAGCTGATGATTGAAGGTGGCAACGACAAGCTCCTGGAAGTATATGGCCCTCTCCAAATCATCGCACAGGTCATCAGGGGGTGCTGCCATGTTGCCGTGTCGATCGCTGGGTTGAGACTGGTGGGGTGTGAGCCAACCCATTTCTTTTATATAGGGCAGGTACAAATGTTCTTGCTACAGTACGAATGTTCGTAAAGCAGTCTGATGTTGTTCTGATGTTGTTCTTCTCTATCGGTTGTTTGTCGGCATCTCATCGGTTTTAGTTCGGTTAAGTTCGGTCAAGTTCGGTTATTTATCGTAAATCATTCCAATGTCATTCGGAACTGTGTCTGATGATTCGGGTATGTTCGTAACTCATTCTTTGCATAACGAGTTTATGTTCGGTTCTTGTTCGCTAGTTGTTCGGGAGTTTGTCGTAGGTCGTTCTTGACTATCGTATATTATTCTTAACTCGTTCGGGCCATGTTCGTAAACTTCACCATTCGGGAGGGTCTCGGCTTAATTCGGTAAAAATGTGCAAGTCATCCTATTCGGGACTTTGTCCTAGTACGTTCGGCCTCTGTATGACGCGGCCTTTACAGAGCAAACAAGATAAATATATACAAAAAAGAAAATTTAGATCACATACAAACCAACCAAAATGGATGACAAATAAATTATTAGATCTTATAGGTAGAAAGAGAGATGTGCATAGACAAATACAAAAAGGCGAAATCCACCTAATAGGATACCACCATAGCTTGTCGAGGCAGGTAAAATAGGAAATTAGAAAGGACAAAAGAAACTACGAAATCAAGGTAGCAAATGAATCCAAAACAACCCTAAAGCATTTTATCAATTGTATAAATCTAAGGTAAAGGATACAGTAGAGCCCCTTAAGAATGTGATAGGTGAGATGAGTTAGAAATGTGCAATACTCTAAATAGTCATTTCCTTTCTGTGTTTACAAATTAAAATTTATATCAAGTTCCAGTAGTCAACCAAGTTTCCAACGGCAGTATAGACGACATATTAAGCACAGTTCAGGTCACTAGTGACGAAATAATTAAGGAAATAGATAGACTAAAACCTCAAAAATCTCCAGGTCCAAGTGAGGTGTATGCTAGGGTATTACACGAATGCAAGGACGAATTAAGTTACCCATTAACTCACCTATTTAATAATTCACTAGATCTAGGCTTAATTCCTGATTCATAGAAGCTTACACATGCAATTCCGATATTTAAGAAAAGGTGACAATTCCATAGCATCAAATTACCGTCCCATTAATCTCACATCAAACATAGAGAAATTGCTAGAATCAATTATTGCCAGGAAAATTAGAAATCACTTAGAAATGTTCAAGTTAATTAAACCCTCTCAACATGGATTTACTCCAGGACGATCCTGCCTAACAAATTTACTCAGTTTTGTCTCCGAGGTATATGAAGCGGTAGATAACAAGTCATATGATATAGTTTACTTAGACTTCAGTAAGGCCTTTGATAGAGTTCCACATGAAAGGCTGTTAAGGAAGATGGACATGGTATTGGGGGGATGCTACTCAAGTGGATTAGGTCATGGCTGATTGGTAAGAAGCCCCTTCTGTTCATTATCTACATAAATTACCTTGATTCAGGCATACAGAGTAGGATCAGTAAATTTGCTGATGATACTAAAATACGTAGGATAATAGAGTCAGCTAGCGACAGGGATTGTCATCAAAAGGATCTCGATCATTTACACGAGTGGTCCATAAATTGGCAGATGAGTTTCAATGTAGACAAATGTAAGGTATTAAGGATTGGAAATCGTAATTTTAGAAGCGAAATACAAACTAGACAATGTATAATTGGATAACTCAGAGTGTGAGAAGGATCTGGGGGTGCTCGTTAGTAATGATCTGAAACCCAGAAAACAATGTATAAGTGTTAGGAACAGGGCAAATAGAGTTCTAGGATTCATATCTAGGAGTGTTAGCAACACGACTGCTGAAGTTGTCTTAAAGCTATACTTAGCACTAGTAAGACCTCATTTAGACTATACTGTCCAATTTTGGTGCCCTTATTACAGAATGGATATCGACCCTTTAGAGGCAGTCCAAAGAAGAATGACGAAAATTATACATAATATTATAAACTTATCGTAAGAGGAGAACTTGAAAGCCTTAGGCTTGCACTCACTAGAAAGAAAAAGATGTAGGGGAGACATGATAGAGGTATTTAAATGGATAAAAGATATAAATAAGGGCGATATAGATGAGGTATTAAAGCTAAAGAGCGACGACATAACCCGGTCAACTGGTTTCAAGTTAGATAAGTTTAGATTTGGGAAAGATATCCGAAAACACTGGTTTGGGAATATAGTTGTAAACATGTGGAATGGACTGCCCAGAACATTGATTAGCTCAGGAGCAGTGGAGAGCTTTAAGCATAAGTTTGATTCCCATATGGATGGTATGGGCTGGGTATGAATGGGAGCTGCCTCGTGTGGGCCGCATGGCCATATGCAGTTTCCCACGATCTTATAAGAACATAAGAAAATGGGAGTCTGCAGAAAGCCGATTGGCCTAAGCAAGGCAGATCCCTGTCCCACACAACCCCAGTTCAATTACAAAGCCCAATTATAGGCTCAACACTCTAATACCCTAAGGATCATCTTACCAAAACGGTTAGAGATTAACGCAGGATTATGGGGGTCTGCAGGGCGCTGATTGGCCCAACCCGGCTGATCCCCCTTCACACCCAACCCTTCTCGTCCATATGCTTATCCAATTTTATCTTAAAGCTCCCTACCGTTTTAGATCCCACTATAGCACTTGGTAGTCCATTCCACCCATCTACAACTCTGTTACCAAACCAATATTTGCCTATATCTTTTCTGAAACGAAATTTATCTAATTTGAAACCATTGGTACGAGTTCTTTCGCTATCACTGAGCTTTAATACATTTGTCATGTCCCCTTTGTTAATCCCACTAACCCACTTGAACACCTCTATCATATCCCCTCTAACTCTGCATCTCTCTAACGAATGTAAACCTAATTTCTTCAACCTTTCTTCATACGAAAGATTTCTAATATTATGGATCATTTTTGTCATTCTATGCTGTACTCTCTCCAATGAATCTATGTCCATTCTGTAATAAGGACACCAAAATTGGACAGCATAATCCATATGGGGTCTCACTAATGACAAGTAAAGTTTTAAGATAACATCAGCAGTTCTGTTACTCACACTCCTAGAGATGAACCCGAGAATCCTGTTTGCCTTATTACGAACGCTTATACACTGTTTTCTAGGCTTCAAATCATTGCTAACAAACACACCTAGATATTTCTTGCAGTCTGAATTTTCTAATTCTAAATTAGCTAGTTTATATTTAACATTTGTTTGCATCTTCCCTATCTTTAATACCTTGCATTTGTCAATGTTAAACTTAATCTGCCAATTTACTGACCATTCATGTAAGGTATCTAGATCCCTTTGGAGGCACTCTATATCGCTATCTGAATCAATTGATCTCCCCATTTTAGTATCGTCTGCGAATTTACTTATCCTACTAGTTATACCTAAATCTAGGTCATTTATGTATATAAGAAACAACAGGGGACCTAATACCGATCCCTGGGGGACACCACTTTTGACTGCTCCCCACTCTGACTTGGTACCATTTATGCTGACTCTCAGTTTCCTACCAATTAGCCATGACCTAATCCATCCCAACAACGATCTTCCTATTCCATGTGCTTCAACCTTTCTCATCAATCTCTCATGAGGGACTCTGTCGAAAGCTTTACTGAAATCTAAATAAATAATATCATATGACTTGTCACTATCTACTGCTTCATATACCTCTGAGAAAAAGCTAAGCAAATTAGTAAGGCAAGAACGTCCCTGAGTGAATCCATGCTGAGAAGAATTTATTAAGTTACATTTTTCTAAGTGGCTTCTAATTTTCCTAGCAATAATAGACTCTAGCAACTTTCCTATGATTGATGTGAGACTAATGGGACGGTAATTGGATGTTATCGATTGATCACCTTTTTTGAAGATCGTAACTACATTTGCAAGCTTCCAAGCTTCTGGAACTAAACCTGTTTTTAATGACTTGTTAAATACAAATGCTAATGGGCTACTTAACTCATCTCTGCATTATTTTAATACTCTAGCATATACCTCGTCAGGACCAGGCGATTTTTGAGGTTTCAGTCTGTCAATTTCCTTAAGCACATCATTTCTACTTATACTAACTGTACTTAACATATTTTCTATACTATCACTATATACCATATTGACTTCTGGAATCTGTGCCAAATTTTCATTAGTGAAAACGGAAAGAAACTGACTTTAATGTACTGCACATTTCTAAATAATTTTCTGTTATTTCTCCTATTGATTTTTTTTTTTTTTTAGGGGGCCTATTACATCTCTAACTTTAGATTTATATAGTTGGTAAAAAGCTTTAGGGTTATTTTTTGAGTCACTGGCTATCCTTATTTCATAATTTCTTTTTGCTTTCCTGATTTCCTTTTTGACCTGTCTTGATAGAGTCTGATAGTATATATATAGATGATTTTCGCCTTTCTTTATTTTTCTATATATTCCTTTCTTTTTTCCTATAAGATCTATTAGCTTATTAGTCATCCATTTTGGTTGGTTCTGCGGCGGCGATCTAAATCTTCTTTTAGGGATATATTTATTTTGAGCATTGAAGAGTGAAGCAATAAACTGGTTATATGTAGGTGGCAAGTTTAACTCTGGCATATCCTGACTTAATTGCTTAACAATAGGGTCCACCCTTAAGTCTCTTCTTAGCCCACCATAATCGGCTTTTCTGAAATCTGGGATAAGTGTCGTATTCTCTTTAGCATTCCCTGTCCATTGTATATTAAAATAAATAGATTTATGATAGCCATTTCCTAGGTGGTCACCAATCTCTACATCATTTATCATAATATGTTCATTGTTACTGAAAACTAAATCAAGAATATTAATACCTCTAGTCGGCGTATCTATGAATTGAAATAAAAAACTATCTTCTACTACCTCAATAAACTCTACTGAATCGGAGTCGCCTATTTGGTGCTGCCAATCAATGTTCGGAAAATTAAAATCCCCCATAATGCACACATTGCTAAACCTTGATGCTATTTTAATTTCCTCCCATAGCGATGTTCCGCCATTTCTACTCATATTAGGCGGTCTATATATAACTCCAATAACTATGGTCTCACTGGTAGCCGGCTGATTCGGACCATGGCTGATTCGGCCCAGGCTCATTCGGACCACATTTATTCGTCCCAGGCTTACTCGGCCCAGGCTCATTCGGACCACAATATATTCGTCCTAGGCTTACTCGGCCCATTCGGACCATGATCATTATCATATGAAATTATTATAATTATTTTGATTTAATGTAGGGCCCCTAGTTTTATTAATCTTGTTATTAGGTTTCGCACACTGTCAGGGGCGTCATTTGGGGGGGGGGGGGGGGGGGGCCCTTCCCCCCCCCCCCCCCAAGACTCAGCTGGCCCCCCCCCAAGGTCTGGCTTGCCCCCCCATCCCCCACAAGTCCCAACTTCGTTATGAAATAACTCATCAGAGTTCTAAGAGTTGGTTATAAACTTTGTCTAGATAAATATTTCATAACGCCTATTAATACGATATTATGTATGTACGAAGGAAAAGAAACAACATCCGCTGATCCTAACGAGGTTGTTTGAAGCTAACTACATAAATTAATAATATATGAAAGGACAGCTCAAGAATGATAAAGTCCATTAACCCCATGTAATTGAACAAAACTGGTATTTTTACCAGTAATATTATAGGTTTGACTCCTGCAAGGAGATAAAGAAAACCTAATATTTAGTAGTGGCCCCGTAATCATTGACGATTATGCCTATTACATAAGGCCTCCTCTTCAAACGCTCATTTACCGTAGTTTGAATCTACCGCGCAGAGCATAACAAATTTGAGGAGCCTTCATCATGAGCACACGCAGCCTCACTCATGGTTCTGTCATTATGAAATTGGGTTCTCACTACGAAAAAACTTCGTAACAAATAATAAATAAAAAGAAAATAAGAATAACTATTCATATGCTTTCCATATACTCGTGGATGTACTTGTGTGGATATTTGACCAGACGCTGATTTCAGGCGTCATACTTCCTTCACTGACATAATCAAGTAAACCAAAATCCTTAATACATCAACGAATGGGAAGGGGATGGTCGGGAGGGCCCCAGTCGTCAATGATTACGGGGCCACTACTAAATATTAGGTTTTCTTTATCTCCTTGCAGGAGTCAAACCTATAATTTATTAGTGGCCCCTCCATCATTGACGATTATGCCTGATATCTAAGACTGGAGGGGGACATTCATAATCATATCATAACTCTAGCAAAAACAGATAATCAAACAACCACATAGTATTCTTACTTTGTAAAAAATATATATTTTTGCGCATAAACTTTATACAGCATATACAGTATATACAAAAAGGGGTACAAGCAGGAGCGTGCTTCGAAGAAGCCTGCTTGATAAAAAAGGGTTAACTTTGAGACTCTGTACACAGATCTGCTAGTTAAGAAGGCACCCCACTTAAAGTAAGTGGTGAAAAATAAAAACGTATAAGTCTACATGTGCACATATAAACCCCATTAAACTAGTGGATATATTCCTAAAAATATATCCAATCATAAAATGAACTCTCGTACTTTCGCAGAAGTACTGAACTCTTGTACTTATGCAGAAGTACATACATCAAAAATAAAATTCGCATTCGCAACTACTGAGATTTCTTGAAATTATATTGCTTCACAGCCAAAACTACTTACAACAAGAATTGTTGTAGGACTACTATTGTACTTTAGCACAATTTCCTGTAATGAATACTACAGAGAAATTTTATATCACAACACCTACATACAGTATCATAGCTCGTATGCTCCGTACACATACTCCGGCGGGGTCTAGGGTGTCCTATGTAACACTGACTGCATCCCCCCCCCCTTTTCTTAATCTAAACAATAAGTGACTTAGAGGCCACCTAGACCCTCTGCCGTAAAGCTATACATGGCATGGAAGGTCTGTCTAGAGCTACTGAAAGGTATCGAGTCAAAAACGTATGATTAGAGGACCATAGGTGCGTGGACGCTATGTCCTCAACAGAAAAATTCTTAAGGAAACGCAAAGAGGCCGCCCATTTGCGTAAATCGTGGGCTCTTCCCATGACGCCGGGATTACTCTCTTGAATGACTTCGACTAGGAGAGAAGCTATTTTACGTTTCATTACGCGTTTGCCCGTACTTGATACCCATAAAGCGCCCTGTTGATTCAGAGGTGCTACTCTCAAATATTTGGTTAGCGCTTGCACTGGACATAAATTATGGTGCACTTTTCCCCTTTTCAACGCCGGCACCGTGAACTCTGAAAACGCGTGTTCACTGTGTTCATTTTTGGCGATGAACCCTGGGAAGGTGCAATGTGAATACACTCATTGAGCCTACCAAACCTTATGCAATTAGGTGTGTTGCTCATCGCCGCCAGCTCAGATACCCTGTTCCCGGTAGTCAAAGCCATAAGGAATACTGCCCTTTTTAAAAGTAAGTCAAAATCTACAGTATTTTGGTACAGACGGGAATGAAGTAAAGACAATGCTTTGTCCAGAGACCAGGTAGGCATGAGCTGACGGGGAGGTGGGCGGAGTTTAAAACATGCTCTCATGAAACCTGTTTCCTCTGCTAGTGGTATGGTTAGACCTGTAAGGTCAAAGAATGGCATCCTAATCGCTGTTAAATTATTTTTTAACGTTACTACAGATAGACGTTTCTGCTCGAACAGATAGTTTAAATAATTAAAAACCAAAGCCACCGAAGGTACGGTTTGTTCCGTTCTAAGTATCCAAGAAGTAAAGGACTGCCAGTGCGATTGATACTGTCTCTTTGTAGATTGTGTATATTGATTCATGAATTTATCGGTCACGTTTCGACCATACGGAGTTAGCCACTTGGCCTCCTGAATGTCCACAATGCAAAAGTCAGCGAGGTCTCTAGGTTGCCAATCGTGTCTAAGTGGAAATACCCGACCGGGAGCGACACCGGGTTCGGGCACCACGTCTTCAATTGCTGGTACCACAACTGCGCCGGCCACAGGGGCGCGATTAACTTGACTACGCCCCGATAATCCTGTAGTTTGTTCACTACGTGGCACATTAGAGAAGCGTCTGGTGGCGGAAACAGATAAACGGAACTCCACCTGTTTCAGTCCGTCACCAGTGCATCGGGTCCTCCCGCCGGTGTTATTGTCCGGCGGGTGAGGTACAGCGGGAGTTTGTGAGTCTCCTCGGACGCAAACAGATCCACTTGTGGACGGTAAGGCTCCGCAATCATTTGGTCGAAAATGGTTTGCTTGAGCGCCCATTCTACTGTTGTGCTCTGTCTCCGAGACAGAGCGTCTGCCCAGACGTTTGCTACGCCTGGGAGATAATATGCGTGAAGATGAATGTTCAGCTTGTCGGCTAGAACAAAAATCTTTTCTGACACGTTTAGCAACTTTCGAGACCTCGTTGACCCTTGTTTCTGAATGCAGTGAACCGCATTCAGATTGTCCATCCTGAAGGCCACCGATTTGTCCCGTAAAGTAGAGCCGTGAGCCTGAAGGAAATACAAGGGGACTAGTAACTCTTTGACATTGATGTGGGAGGTTTCTGAATGGGACCAAAGCCCTTGACTCTGATGCCCGTGGTTTGACTGAAAGCCCCAACCTATCGTTCCTGAGCATCCGTGTCTACGCATACCGTCGGCGAAGGAGAGGTCCATGACATGACCGAGTGCAATGTTTCCCTCTTCGCCCAGACCGCTAGTAAGCTGTGTATTAATTTTGGGATGGGCCATAATGTTTCCGCCGGCAATAGTGGAAAAAATTTGTTGCCCTCCAATATTAAACGTTTGACTTTCAACCGGCCCAACTTTACAGTTAGTTGAATCCAGTTGAGAGAGCCGACCAGAGATTCCCAGACTCTCCGGATAGTAGTCAGACTGTGAAGAAACATAAACAGTTTCTTGCGGAACCTGTTCCGATTGTCCACACTCTGACTCAGAGTGAGAGCAGCTGTGTCCCAGACCAGCCCTATCCACTGGACCACTCGTGAGGGAACAAGGTTTGACTTTACCGGGTTTACCCTGAATCCTAGAGATTTTACATGATTTAATGTTATGTTGACATGATTGATGCATAACTGTTCCGTCTCTGCCACCACCAGCCAGTCGTCTAGATACCACAAAATCCTGATCCCTTGTTCTAACATGGGCATCAGGGCTTGCCGGACTAATTTCGTGAATAAGTGAGGTGCTAGGTTCAATCCGAACGGCATCCTCTGAAAGACATAAGTCTGATGCATAATTCGTAAGGCCAGAAATCTTTGAAACCTTTTGTTGACCGGGACGTGCCAGTACGCGTCTGTCAGGTCTAAAGAACACATCCACCCTCCCGGCGGAAGTGATAGCCTGATTTGATTCACTGTCAGCATCCGGAAGGAAACGTTGTGAATGTGGAGGTTCAGATAAGACAGGTCTACGACCGGCCTCATCTGAACACTGTCCCTCTTGGGCACTTTTAATGTACTCCTGACAAACACTGCTATACCCCCGCCCCTCCTACTTGTTCGGTCATATTTAAACAAACTATATCCTGGAATATCAAATTCTGCTAAAAAATGCCTAGATTCTGTATTAATCCACGTTTCAGTTAGCGCTATTATGTCTATATTTTCTGTGCTAACGAGTGCTCTAAGTTCGTTCATTTTGTTACATAAACTCCTACAATTTGTATAATATACCCTCAACCTATTACTTTTATTTGCAACTAATTTTCTATTGTGTTTAGCTAACTTATTATTTCCTGTTGAACTACTAGCTCTAGACGGAAATTCTACTCTATTAGTATTCTCATGATTCTTTACTATCAGTTACATGTGTAGTGTTATCGATACTACTATTACACATCACTATATCTGCACTATCTTGACTGATTATTTCTATTTTACTCACTGGTTTGTCACATGAAGTACCTGCTCCATATGGAGACAGTATTTTACTTACACACCCAGGTTTTTTTAACGAAACCCCGCAACAATCTTGTCCAGTGAGCTGGCCAAGGTCGAAACTCCTAGTCGAGAAAGATGTACTCCATCCTGGGCATACAGTTCATCCTTACCATAGAAGTGGGTCCAGTTATCTAGGAATGGTATTGACTTTGCCTTGCAATACTTCTCCAGCCGGCTATTTACACCAATAGCCCTGGAGGACCATTCCTTCCGTACCCCTCTTCTTGGCAGGATACTGTGTACCACAGGAAATCCACCCTTCTCCTTGATCCTCTCCAGCATTTCCTGGTACTTGGTCAGCAACTCCTTAGTCCTGCATCTCCATATGTCAGTGGACCCCGCGTTGATGAAGATGATGGGGTCCTCCCCACCCACTTCTAGGACACCATCCATCTTCTCTGCCACCCTCCCGACTCCGGCTCCAGGTAGGCAGACAAATTTACTAACATGAGTGTTAGTAGCCCCGTCAAGGTACCTAACCATTGAATCACCGACAATGAACTTAGCTTTTTTCCGTTGACGGCGTGTAGCAGGAGTTGTAGCAGCAACAGTACTGCCTCGATGATCGCTACTTCCTCGCCATCACTCTCATCAGCCAAGGTGCTGAAGTTGTTGTGGGTCTTGAGTGGCTGCCTTTTCAGCTTGCAGGCCGTTGCACTTGTTGACACCACTTTCCAAGTGGCTTCACGATCCCTGGGAACACTTCCGGTAGCCTCACATTTCTTCTCCGCCATAGCTAGTCTCAAGGCCAAATTTTCATCTTTGAGACACTGAATCTCCTGCTCCACACTCTCCAGTCTTTCTTGCAAAGCAAGACAAAGCTGGAGAGTATGGGAGGAGACAGCAGACTCATCAACAACAGCCATCACTAAGAAAGTTCACTAGGACCTCACTAAGGGTAAACAGGTTCACTAGCGGTCACTGGGGACGTCCGCACTGGTCAAGGGTCAGAGGGCAACTGTGTTCTTATATGTGTTATGTGTTCTTATGTTCTTATATATTTCATAATAATGACTAAACAATGGAATTAACAGCCGTATTTTTAATTCTTCCCATCGTGAAGCCCTACTCATTAACAAACGAAATAAGACAAAATAAATTGTGACTATTTAAAACTTTGGAGATGTTAGGTTCTTCTTTATTATTTAACACTTGGTTCCAATATCTTCATTCATTATGTGCTACATCAAGGTTCATAGAATCTATGGACCTTGGGCTACATGACACCCACCCCACACATCTAAGAATACGACTGTGAGTCTCTCGTTGGACACCCTATTTGTTGCACGTGCCTGTACACCGGGAGAGCAGGTGTAGACAGGAAAGGCAGGTGCTTCAAGACAGGTGCTCCGGAAAGGCAAGACGTGTAGGGAGGGAGGACAAAGATGGACGCCTAAGGGGAGATGGGTC
Organism: Paralithodes platypus; assembly: GCA_032716605.1. Lineage (NCBI taxonomy): Eukaryota > Metazoa > Arthropoda > Malacostraca > Decapoda > Lithodidae > Paralithodes > Paralithodes platypus. Next base: position 41,982,584 of record CM064486.1, read on the forward strand.
GTTTTTCTGGACACCTTTCTCCCTCATGTTTAGCCCCATTAGTTGTTTTAGTTTGGCGAATTTAAGACCTTTCGCCTCTTTTCTTTGACATTCGTGTCATTTAGGTGTCGATTTTTTCCTGGCGAGCGATAGCGAACCTGTAGTTTAGGAGAAACTGGCCTTCGGCTGGGAAATTTTTCTACCGAAAAATGTACAAATATATCTTGAAGGGGGATCTTGGGGTTGTTATTAAAAGTTTGATGGAGGTCTAGGGAGGAAACTAGAAAAATTATATATGCATTCAAAAATCGACCAAAAAATGAACCATCCCCTCTAACGAGAGTCCACGATGGCATTTTCCACCTTTTTGTTTCAATTTAGTATGTTGGCCTGGCAGTTTCTTCATTAGGATTATAAGAAATACAGCCAAGATAAGTTATTTGTAATCAGTTATTTTTAATCCAGGTACTGTAGGCTACCAGTGCTGCACAAACAAAAATAAATGAATTAATAACTCTGCCTGAATAGAGCAGAGCACTTGAGTGAGTCTCCTTCGTGAAGTAAAAGTAGTGGATTTTTATTTATATGCGTATGAAGGAGACACAAGGCAAAAGTGTAACAAGTGCCCCCACCCCCGACCCCTGCAAAAAACAAAGAAAAAAATAAATAACAATAATAATAATAAATAATATTATAAAATGTTGAACGAGTAATAGAGATCCAAATTCAAGGTAAGTTAGAATCAAAATATCTGGACATACGGATCTTGAAGTAGTAGTTATAGTCTGGGGGAATAGGATTACAAAATACAGATTTGAACCATATCAACAGTAATGCGCTTTAAGGGAGCCCACCTCGCTTGTTTTCTCTTTCTCTCCCTCTCTCTTTGGCTTGTATTCATTCAGCCTCATTCAGCCTACTGTTTTAATACGTTTACCCCATCCAGGTGTCAATTTTTCCTGGCGAGCGGTAGCGAGCCAGCATATATATATATTTGTTTTACAGCAAGCTAAATTTGTACATTTTTCGATAGAAAAATGTCTCCGGCGAAGCCGGATCTCTCCATACAGAAATAATTATTATGTTCTCTCCACCAACCAACTTTACTCCTAAACTCGATTAATGAAATTAACAAACACATGTGGCAGTCCGGGGATTCGAACCTAGGATGCTCACATCGAAAATCAACACACTTATGCATTGCACCACGAAGACAGAGGAAGGTCCTGCCAAGATCTAGAGAATAGATCTTGGGGTCCTGCATGGTCCTTGTGTTATCCTATTAAGGGGAGGTTTTTAGTTTGATCTCTAGATATCCTTCAAGCTTAAGATTACACCCCCTTGAGCCCTTTTCAAGATAAATTTGTACATTTTTCGGTGGAAAAATGTCCCGGCTGAAAGACGGTTCCTCTTAAATTACAGGCTCGCTATCGCTCGCCAGGATAAAATCGACACCTAAATGGCACGAAAGGTTTTAAAATTGACAGAAATGGGTTGAAAGTTCTTAAAATAGTCAAAGTAATGGGGCAAACGTCTTAAAATTAGAAAAAACAATGGGGCTAAACATGAGGGAGAAAGGAGCCAAGAAAAAATCCCTCAAGTGGACATCTCCCCTTAAGGTGGTGGTATCTGGTGACTTTCCTCATCAAGCTCCACATTACACACTACACACACACACACTCACTCTCTCTCTCTCTCTCTCTCGTTTTTGTTTTGTTTGCTTGCTAAAAAGATTGCTAATGATAGATTAAAATCCTCATGAGTAATACAATGCTGGCTCGGTATCGCTCGCCAAGAAAAAATCGACACCTGGATGGGGATAAACGTCTTAAAACAGTTGGCTGAATGGGGCCAAATGGATACAAGTCAGAGAAAGAGAGAAAAGGCGAGAAAGATAAAAAAGAACAGGTGACCCCCCTTAACAGCTTGCAAATAGGCGCTGGAGCATACCTAAGACATAAACAAACCTTATCATATACTGTACTATTCATGATCGCGTTGCTAACCTCACCTACACAGAGAGTAATCCAGCTAACTCGCACAAACACCTCCTATTCATTTCAGTACACTTAAGGGGAGGTTTTTATTGTGTGTCCTAGAATTCCATCAAGCTTGAAATTGCACCCCCTTGACCCCCTTTCAAGATAAATTTGTACATTTTTCAGTAGAAAAATTTCCCGGCCGGAGGCCGGTTCCTCTTATATTACAGGCTCGCTTTAGCTCGCCAGGAAAAAATCGACACCTAAATGGCACGAAAGGTCTTAAAAGTAACATAAATAGGGTGAAAGTTCTTAAAATCGCTTAACTAGTGGGGCGAACGTCTTAAAATCTCAAAAGCAATGAGGCTAAACACGAGGGAGAAAGGGGTAATTACAAAAATCCCTCAAGTGGAAATCTCCCCCTCATACTAATAGGAGGTGGAGTGAGGGAGGGGGGTTGGGGAAGTGGGTGCAACCTGCCAAATCATGACCTCAACGGAATAGAATATGTGCGGCAAACTGTACATCAAATTATGCTCATGAATTCGTTTCCAGAGACAGACTTACGTGTTTAGATATAGGTGAGGTCCGCGAATGTTTATGAGTGACTGTACGTGGTATAAACTATTCTGTTGGCCGAGTAGTTTAGTTCCAGCTGCTGCTATACTGTATATACCCTGTTCCAAGCAAGTAGGCCAACACTCTTCAACATTAAGGGGGGTGACCTGCTTTTTGTTATTTATGTCCTTTTCTCTCTTTCTCTGGCTTGTATCCATGCTGCCCCATTCAGCCAACTATTTTAAGACGTTTATCCCCATCTAGGTGTCGATTTTTTCCTGGCGAGCGATAGAGAGCCAGCATTATATGAAGAAATCCGGCTTCGCCGGAGAAATGTTTCTATCGAAAAATGTACAAATTTAGCCTGCTGTCAAACAAAAATAAAAAATATGCTGGCTCGCTACCGCTCACCAGTAAAAAATTGACACCTGGATGGGGATAAACGTCTTAAAACAGTAGGCTGAATGGGGCCAAATGGATACAAGCCAGAGAAAGATAGAAAAGGACAGAACAAAAGCAGGTCACCCCCTTAACCCTTTCCAGAGCCGATGGTGCATTTATTGTCTGTGTTCTGGCTATTATTAGACGATTTTTGGAGGTCAGAGGGTTAATTGAGATAGTCTTTACCCTTATAATTCCCACAGATCCTTCCTTAACTTTATAACATCGTCTAATGATCGCCAGAATAAACTGTCGGAATGCGTCACAATCTTCAAAGGGTTAAGCTCTATAACTCACAAACGACTACAGTAATCGAGCTTATACTTCTACCATTTGGAGAGGGTCAACCAGGGAACAAATGTCGACATTTTCAGCCCATTTGCTCTATCCCTTTTTGAGTTAAAAGGTTAGGGTTCACAATGTCTGGCCTACCTATTTAGGACAGGGTATAGTATGCTTCACTGGCTTAGCTATCACAAGAACTAAACGATCTTATTGCCATCAGGATTAACCCCTTCAGTATTTGAGAACGCATTTATTCATTTTACTCTTGCTATCACTAGACGATTGTATGATTTTAACCCCTTATGTACCGGCGACGTTTTTTAGATTATATGCTTGCTATATTTAGACGATTGCAGTTTAAGAAGGACCTGTGGTAGTAAAAAGGGATAAGTGAGATAGTTTGAAGCCTGTTAATTGCTGGAGGCCCCTTTTAAACTTAATAAAATCGTCTAACAGTTGCGATAATATGATGAGTAGGACGTTGCTGGTACTGAAGGGGTTAAGTTAGGAAGGAATTTTGGAAGGCAGAGTGTTAATTGAGACATACTGTCCTTGTTTGATTCTTCAAAACCCTTCCAAAGCTGAATAATAGCACCAAATGATCGATTAAATAAAGCAGTAAGAAGGCGTCCTAATACTGAAAGGGTTAAGACATATCTATAAAATACTGAAAATATAATCTTAGGCTGTGTGGATTGTTACTGCAGATCCCCCGGATGTATATAATCTTAGGCTGTGTGGACTGTTACTGTAGATCCCCCGGATGTATATAATCTTAGGCTGTGTGGATTGTTACTGTAGATCCCCCGATGTATATAATCTTAGGCTGTGTGGATTGTTACTGTAGATCCCCCGGATGTATATAATCTTAGGCTGTGTGGATTGTTACTGTAGATCCCCCGGATGTATATAATCTTAGGCTGTGTGGACTGTTACTGTAGATCCCCCGGATGTATATATCTTAGGCTGTGTGGATTGTTACTGTAGATCCCCGGATGTATATAATCTTAGGCTGTGTGGATTGTTACTGTAGATCCCCCGGATGTATATAATCTTAGGCTGTGTGGATTGTTACTGTAGATCCCCCGGATGTATATAATCTTAGGCTGTGTGGATTGTTACTGTAGATCCCCCGGATGTATATAATCTTAGGCTGTGTGGATTGTTACTGTAGATCCCCCGGATGTATATAATCTTAGGCTGTGTGGATTGTTACTGTAGATCCCCCGGATGTATATAATCTTAGGCTGTGTGGATTGTTACTGTAGATCCCCCGGATGTATATAATCTTAGGCTGTGTGGATTGTTACTGTAGATCCCCCGGATGTATATAATCTTAGGCTGTGTGGATTGTTACTGTAGATCCCCCGGATGTATATAATCTTAGGCTGTGTGGATTGTTACTGTAGATCCCCCGGATGTATATAATCTTAGGCTGTGTGGATTGTTACTGTAGATCCCCCGGATGTATATAATCTTAGGCTGTGTGGATTGTTACTGTAGATCCCCCGGATGTATATAATCTTAGGCTGTGTGGATTGTTACTGTAGATCCCCCGGATGTATATAATCTTAGGCTGTGTGGATTGTTACTGTAGATCCCCCGGATGTATATAATCTTAGGCTGTGTGGATTGTTACTGTAGATCCCCCGGATGAATAACAGGGGTGCTATGGGCTCTCTGCGAGAGGGTTGGTTATCACACAGAGGCCCACGTCTCTTCAACAAACTCCCACGGCGAGTAAGAGACATGAGGGACGTCTCGTTAGACAACTTCAAGAGAGCCCTCGATGTCGAACTGCAAAAAGTGCCAGACGAGCCCATCTTCGCAAGGGAGCGAGCTGTCGCTTCAAACAGTCTGCTGCACCAAATCACCACCCATAACGAGGGGCGACGCGCTCCTCGGTGCCGCTAGAAGAGTGGCGAACACATCACAAGGTATCACAAGGTGTCACTGTTGCAGAGTGTCAAACCAGTGCATTTTGTTTTAATATTGGAATGAATATGAGAAGGAATGCAAGAAAATCCGCTTATTATATTGTTCTGGTTATTTTATTACTTCCAAAGACGTAAGAAGAACTGTAAAGCGTACATTTGTCTGTACCGCCCCTGTGGCCCAATGGATAAGGCACTGGCCTCCTAAGCCAGGGATTGGGGGTTCGAGTCCCCCCAGGGGTTAACGGGAACATTTTGACGAGCTGGGGAACAGTGATCATAAATCAATATAGGCTACTTCTCTGTAGAATGTAATTATAAACCAAAGGAAAATATGGTTGTAATATCTGACTTTAGAAAAGCGAATTTTAGGGGATTAAAATGGTCACTCAAAATTAAAGGTGAGGCAGGAAATTTAGTTCAGGTACGCCAATTAGTTCCAGCAGACCAGAGAGGTCAAGGCCAGGTAGGTCACACAGCTGAGATAGGTAGACAACCAACTGAACATTTAAATAGGGTGTATAATGATTTCATCTCTGCCTTACAGAGCAAACAAGATAAATATAATTATACCAAAAATAAAATTTAGATCACATACAAACCAACCAAAATGGATGACAAATAAATTATTAGATCTTATAGGTAGAAAGAGAGGTGTGTACAGAAAAATACAAAATGGCGAAATCCACCTAATAGGATACCACCATGTAGCTTGTCGAGGTAGGTAAAAAAGGAAATTTGAAACGACAAAAGAAACTACGAAATCAAGGTAGCAAATGAATCCAAAACAACCCTAAAGCATTTTATCAATTGTATAAATCTAAGGTAAAGGATACAGTAGAGCCCCTTAAGAATGTGATAGGTGAGATGAGTTAGAAATGTGCAATACTCTAAATAGTAATTTCCTTTCTGTGTTTACAAACGAAAATTTATATCAAGTTCCAGTAGTCAACCAAGTTTCCAACGGCAGTATAGACGACATATTAAGCACAGTTCAGGTCACTAGTGACGAAATAATTAAGGAAATAGATAGACTAAAACCTCAAAAATCTCCAGGTCCAAGTGAGGTGTATGCTAGGGTATTACACGAATGCAAGGACGAATTAAGTTACCCATTAACTCACCTATTTAATAATTCACTAGATCTAGGCTTAATTCCTGATTCATAGAAGCTTACACATGCAATTCCGATATTTAAGAAAAGGTGTCAATTCCATAGCATCAAATTACCGTCCCATTAATCTCACATCATATATAGGGAATTTGCTAGAATCAATTATTGCCAGGAAAATTTGAAATCACTTAGAAATGTTCAAGTTAATTAAACCCTCTCAACATGGATTCACTCCAGGACGATCCTGCCTAACAAATTTACTCAGTTTTGTCTCCGAGGTATATGAAGCGGTAGATAACAAGTCATATGATATAGTTTACTTAGACTTCAGTAAGGCCTTTGATAGAGTTCCACATGAAAGGCTGTTAAGGAAGATGGACATGGTATTGGGGGGGATGCTACTCAAGTGGATTAGGTCATGGCTGATTGGTAGGAAGCCCCTTCTGTTCATTATCTACATAAATTACCTTGACTCAGGCATACAGAGTAGGATCAGTAAATTTGCTGATGATACTAAAATGCGTAGGATAATAGAGTCAGCTAGCGACAGGGATTGTCATCAAAAGGATCTCGATCATTTACACGAGTGGTCCGTAAATTGGCAGATGAGTTTCAATGTAGACAAATGTAAGGTATTAAGGATTGAAAATCGTAATTTTAGAAGCGAAATACAAACTAGACAATGTATAATTGGATAACTTAGAGTGTGAGAAGGATCTGGGGGTGCTCGTTAGTAATGATCTGAAACCCAGAAAACAATGTATAAGTGTTAGGAACAGGGCAAATAGAGTTCTAGGATTCATATCTAGGAGTGTTAGCAACAGGACTGCTGAAGTTGTCTTAAAGCTATACTTAGCACTAGTGAGACCTCATTTAGACTATACTGCCCAATTTTGGTGCCCTTATTACAGAATGGATATCGACCCTTTAGAGGCAGTCCAAAGAAGAATGACGAAAATTATACATAATATTATAAACTTATCGTAAGAGAACTTGAAAGCCTTAGGCTTGCACTCACTAGAAAGAAAAAGATGTAGGGGAGACATGGTAGAGGTATTTAAATGGATAAAAGGTATAAATAAGGGCGATATAGATGAGGTATTAAAGCTAAAGAGCGACGACATAACCCGGTCAAATGGTTTCAAGTTAGATAAGTTTAGATTTGGGAAAGATATCCGAAAACACTGGTTTGGGAATATAGATGTTAACATGTGGAATGGACTGCCCAGAACATTGATTAACTCAGGAGCAGTTGAGAGCTTTAAGCATAAGTTGGATTCCCATATGGATGATATGGGCTGGGTGTGAATGGGAGCTGCCTCGTGTGGGCCGCATGGCCTTATGCAGTTTCCCACGATCTTATGTTCTTATATATTTCATAATAATTACTAAACAATGGAATTAACAGCCGTATTCTTAATTCTTCCCATCGTGAAGCCCTACTCATTAACGAACTCCTGGCGAGCGATAGCGAACCTGTAGTTTAGGAGAAACTGGCCTTCGGCTGGGAAATTTTTCTACCGAAAAATGTACAAATATATCTTGAAGGGGGATCTTGGGGTTGTTATTAAAAGTTTGATTGAGGTCTAGGGAGGAAACTAGAAAAATTATATATGCATTAAAAAATCGACCAAAAAATGAACCATCCCCCCTAACGAGAGTCCACGATGGCATTTTCCACCTTTTTGTTTCAATCTTGTATGTTGGCCTGGCAGTTTCTCCATTAGGATGATAAGAAATACAGCCAAGATAAGTTATTTGTAATCAGTTATTTTAATCAAGATACTGTACCAGTGCTGCACAAACAAAAATAAATAAATTAATAACTCTGCCTGAATAGAGCACTTGAGTGAGTCTCCTTCGTGAAGTAAAAGTAGTGGATTTTTATTTATATGCGTATGAATCTCTCCATACAGAAATAAGAGAGAAGGAAGGTCCTGCCAAGATCTAGAGAATAGATCTTGGGGTCCTGCATGGTCCTTGTGTTATCCTATTAAGTTGGTGGTATCTGGTGACTCTCCTCATCAAGCTCCACATTACACATTACACACTACACACACACACTCACTCTCTCTCTCTCTCTCTCTCTCTCTTTCTTTTCTCTCTCTCTCTCTCTCTCTCGTTTTTGTTTTGTTTGCTTGCTAAAAAGATTGCTAATGATAGATTAAAATCCTCATGAGTAATACAATGCTGGCTCGCTATCGCTCGCCAGGAAAAAACGACACCTGGATGGGGATAAACGTCTTAAAACAGTTGGCTGAATGGGGCCAAATGGATACAAGTCAGAAAGAGAGAAAAGGCGAGAAAGATAAAAAAAAAACAGGTGACCCCCTTAACAGCTTGCAAATAGGCGCTGGAGCATACCTAAGACATAAACAAACCTTAGCATATACTGTACTATTCATGATCGCGTTGCTAACCTCACCTACACAGAGAGTAACCCAGCTAACTCGCACAAACACCTCCTATTCATTTCAGTACACTTAAGGGGAGGTTTTTATTGTGTTTCCTAGAATTCCATCAAGCTTGAAATTGCACCCTCTTGACCCCGTTTCAAGATAAATTTGTAAATTTTTCAGTAGAAAAATTTCCCGGCCGGAGGCCGGTTCCTCTTATATTACAGGCTCGATATCGCTCGCCAGGAAAAAATCGACACCTAAATGGTACGAAAGGTCTTAAAAGTGACATAAATGGGCGAAAGTTCTTAAAATCGCCTAACTAATGGGGCAAACGTCTTAAAATCTCAAAATCAATGATGCTAAACATGAGGGAGAAAGGGGTAATTAAAAAAATCCCTCCAGTGGAATTCTCCCCACAAGCACACCACACTTCTTTCCAACCCACCTAAATAACCTCTAACGTACTTGGATTTTGTCTCTCTATCACTCTTTCAACCTTGAGGGGGACACTTGTTACAGGCAGCTTTGCCTTTTGTCTCTTTCATGTTCATAGAACAAATAAGTAAATTTATTTTATGGGGGGATGGTTAACTATTTGGGCGATTTGTGCATGTATTCATTATTTTTTTAGTTTCCTCCCTAGATCTCCATCAAATTAAAAAAAAACATCCATTAGATCCCCCTTCTAGATTAATTTGTACATTTTTCGGTAGAAAAATTTCCCGGCCGTAGGCCGGCTCTTCCAACATTACAGGCTCACTATCATTCGCCAGGCAAAAAGTCGACACCTAAATAGCACGAAAGGTCTATATATTGACGAAGAAATGGGGCAAAAGGTCTTAATATCGACTAACTAATGGGGCAAGCATCTTAACATCTGAAAACTAATGGGGCTAAACATGAGGGAGAAAATGGTCCAGAAAACCGGCCCATCCCCCCTTAAGCAAAGGAATCTCTACATGCACGAAGGAGCCAGAGAGGACTACATGCACGAAGGAGCCAGAGAGGACTACATGCACGAAGGAGCCAGAGAGGACTACATGCACGAAGGAGCCAGAGAGGACTACATGCACGAAGGAGCCAGAGAGGACTACATGCACGAAGGAGCCAGAGAGGACTACATGCACGAAGGAGCCAGAGAGGACTACATGCACGAAGGAGCCAGAGAGGACTACAACCAACAAATAAACAACACCATAAGGAAGTTGGAGCCGTGAACATCGATAGTAAAGAGAAATCCAATACTAATGTGGGTCTCTGCTGGATAAAAAATATGTTGAATTGGGTTTTATGTATTTATATATATACTACGACCGTATTTTAGCTTGTAATTCTGTTAAATATCGGTGTCTACAGCTCCAACTTCCTTATACAACGAAACTCGCAAGTCGGCAATTTACTCTGGTAGCTTCTGAACTCCAGTATATAGGATTTCAGCTAACTATAACAATCTACAGTCAGTGCGGTTGATGATCGCTGTGTAAATGTACAGTCACTCATAACAATTCGTGGACCCCCTAGATTTTAATGTATGCAATTATAACTATCTGGATTGATTTTTTGGAGGGAACTTGCTTTTCAATTAATAGTATATAATATAGTTTTATAGTTGTTGCACAGAAAAATGTATTTATAAATTAGTTTCCAGAGATATGCTAGAAGATAAGAACATATGAAAATACTACTTCCATAACTAGAAACAAATGAGGTCCTCGATTTTTTTTATGAGTGACTGTATCTCGGTGCATTGCCAAAACAATAAAAAATAAATAAAAATAAATAAAAAAAAAAAAAAAAAAACTCCCGAAAAATGCCGAAAGAAGTGCTCGTGCGAATATGATCGAAAAGAAAGAAGAGTCCTGCCAAGATCTAGAGAATAGATCTTGGGATCCTGCATGGTCCTTGTGTTATCCTATTAACCCTCTTCGACATATGACGCGATTTTGAGCCTATTGGGGATACTTTAAAGCCTTTGTTACCATCAGGGGTATTTAGAAACCTTTAGTTTAGTTACTTCAACCTTTGCAGTTGTCTTTGAGTTAGCTGTGGGCAGAAAACTAATTTTGGAGAGGTAATTATAAGAGTAAGAGAACTCTATTTTTTATTGCTAATCTGGCAACCTCTGCGTCATAAATGCGTGAAAGGGTTAAGGGGGTGGTATCTGGTGACTCTCCTCATCAAGCTCCACATTACACACTACACACACACACACTCTCTCTCTCTCTCCTCAATATGCTACCAAGTACTATAGTAGGATCAAGAACGATAGAGAGCTTCAAGACAAAGAACCAACACGTAGACTGTACCAGGATATTCTTAGGTGGATACAATCATATACAGCACATCACTAAGGGGGTCACCGTTTTTTTTTTTTTATCTTTTTCTCCTTTTCTCTCTTTCCCTGGCTTGTATCCATTCGGCCCCATTCAGCCAACTGTTTAAGACGTTGATCCCCATCCAGGTGTCGATTTCTTCCTGGCGAGCGATAGCGAGCTAGCATTCTATGGAGAAATCCGGCTTCAGAAGCCGCAGAATTTTTTCTATCGAAAAATGTACAAATTTAGCTTGTCAAAACAAAAATATATATATGCTGGCTCGCTACCGCTCGCCAGGAAAATATTGACACCTGGATGGGGGTAAACGTCTTAAAACAGTAGGCTGAATGGGGCCGAATGGATACAAGCCAAAGAGAGAGGGAGAGAAAGAGAAAAAAAAAACGAGGTGGGCTCCCTTAATGGAAGACCTGCCAGTCAGTCAGTAGCCAGCCCTTACTCCCACAAGGGGTAGGGAGGATCAGCAAAAGACACAAGAAAGGAACACGAGGTGACAGGAGAAAAAACACATAACAGTTCGCCCACAAAAATGCAAGTACACAAGCATTCAGAAGCACCAATCACTTCTCAGCCTCCGAAATCACCTGTATTCATTACTTCCATTGATTTCTTTAGTTAGGTTTATTTGTAAATTTATTGGTGGATTGGTGAAAACAAATATTAATTTACCTCAGATACAGTTGTTTACTGTATATATGGATGGAGTCATGAAAGAAATACTATCAAGAGCAGTGGATGTTGGTGTATCGCTGAAAAGGGAGGGAATTGAGTGGAAGCTACCTATACTGCTGTTTGCGGATGATACAGTTCTGATGAGTGATAATGAATGGGAGTTGCAGGGTCTGGTAAATGAGTTTGGAACAGTGTGCGAAAAACGGAATTTGAAGGTAAATACGGGGAAGAGCAAGGTTATGGTCTTCGAAAGGGGTGAAGTCACAGAGTGTGAGGTGAAGCTGAACGGTCAGGCTATGGAGATCGTCAACTCTTTTAAGTATCTGGGCAGTGTGCTGAGTAAAGATGGGACTATGGATGAAGAGGTTGCGGGAGAGGGTACAACAGGGGAAGATGGTTGTAGGAACGCTAAAAGCAGTAACAAGAAATAGGTGGTCAGTATGGAAGTGAAGAAGTCCTTGCATGACAGTGTGGTAATCCCGACACTGACTTACGGAAGCGAAGCATGGACGTTGGTTGAGAGACTCAGACCAAGAGTGAGAGCAGTGGAAATGAATTACTTAAGGAGTGCGTGCGGAGTTACATGGAGGGATAGACAGACTAATGAGGAAGTAAGAAGGAGGTGTGGTGTGGAGGTAGATGTGCTGAAAAGTGTGCAAAGGAACAACTTGAGATGGTTCGGCCATATGGAACGTATGGAAAGCGAGAGAATGACTAAGAGGGTGTACGAGAGCGAGGTAGAGGGACAGAGGGGGAGAGGTAGACCGAATATGAGGTGGAAGGATGGAGTGAGGAACTACATGAACGAAGGCGGTGCTGGTTGGGGGGAGGGGCGTCGACTGACTGGGGACAGAGGTGCATGGGGGCGGTTCGTTCGTGGCCACCCCTTCGGGGATCACGGCGTCAGGCAATAGATAGATAGATAGATAGATGTTATTATACCTGCCAGACCATAAATAATGATAACAATAATTGCTGTGAAAAGTAATGGTGTGACGCCTTCTTATTATAAACTTGGATTTTTCTTCTATGTTTAAGGGAGCCCACCTCTCTTTTATTTTCTCTTGCTCTCCCTCTCTCTTTGGCTTGTATCCATTCGGCTCCATTCAGTCTACTGTTTTAAGACGTCTACCCCCATCCAGGTGTCAATATTTTCCTGGCGAGCAGTAGCGAGCCAGCATATATATATTTTTTTGTTTTGACAGTAAGCTAAATTTGTAAATTTTTCGATAGAAAAATTTCTCTATACAATGCTGGCTCGCTATCGCTCGCCAGAAAGAAATCGACACCTGGATGGGGATAAACGTCTTAAAACAGTTGGTTGAATGGGGCCGAATGGATACAAGCCAGGAAAAGAGAAAAAAGGAGAGAAAGATAAAACAAAAGCCGGTGACCCCTTTAATTGATCGTTTGTGAACGTGAGCATCCTGTTTCACAACGAAGGGGGTTTTACACGAACGCTTTTTTGGTCAACTCTGATTTTTATCGGCTTCTGTATTCAATTTGTATGAGAAATTAACCAACTACAATATTTTACCTTCAGTCTAGTGGGCGACATCGATACAAAAGCCCCAGAAATGTTGAAATTAATATAAAACATAAGAGACACTTGTATTACTCTTCTCACGCACGTCAGAGCAGGGTTACCAAATGAAGTCCGCTAGATAGTAAATAAATGCCGATTCTAGCTAGAATATGGGCACAATCTCTACAATTTATCTCTAAAATGGCTCAAACTACAGTATATCTCTAAAATTCTTTTTGTTAGATGTAAAAATTTGTATCTAGATCGAATAAATACCTCTAGATCTAGCGGAAAAGTAGCTAAATTGACAATACTGCGTCAGAGTCTTATTGCATCCCAGTCAATTTCCTCCATTTTATTATAAATATTAAGGTGAACAAAGAGCTGATAGGATGTAGGTAGCAATAAAGCGGACCAAATTGCAATACCCCAGTTTTTAGTGTACTTACGAACTAATAGGGATGTAGATAAGAAGGGATCTGCCTCGCCTGGGCCAGTAGGCCTTTTGCAGATTTCCATGTATCTTATGTTCTAATGATTTCTCTCTCTTTCATACCCCACCCCCTTTCCGTCTTCATTCCCTTTTAAATTATTTTCATCTCATTGCAATCTCTTCCCTCTCTCCACCACCTCATCAGTGCACCTCATATCCCCCCCCCCCCACACCCCCCCATCACTTCATCATATTCCTACCTCTCCCCTCCCCCTCCATCACCTCATCTTCCTACTTCGAACTTTATGTCACTAATAGAAGATATGACAGATAAGAACACTGATCAGGTATACTGTGACGGCTCACTTAACACCGTAACTGGGAGGGCAGGAGCTGCCATCACTATTATGAGTGGTGGCAACTTTGCTCAGGAAGACGATGAACTATCCAGGCTACAGGACTGGGCCTCCTCCACTCAAACTGAGCTGGTGGCAATAGCGATGGGAATTGGGAGTATCTTTCGAAGGGGAAAGAATATTCTTATCCTATCTGACAGCAGGGCGGCCTTGGAAGCTATCTCTAGCCCCCAACCTACCTATCATTTCCTTGTACAAGATATCAGACGGGGGATAAAATGTGTAAGGGAGAAGGGGCTAGGGGTCAAATTTGCCTGGATTCCTTCACATGTAGGCATCCCCGGCAATGAAAGGGCAGATAAGCTTGCCAAGGAGGCCTCAGAGAAAGAAGAACCTGATCATATTCTTGAACTGTCGTTGAAACAAATGAGAACTATAATTAAAAAGACACAAGAAGAAAGAGTGGATGAAGACAGAGCTAGACATCATAATACCAGCCGATCTATAAACTACTACAATAAAGTAGCATTTACGACCAAATACACCTATGGTAAACGTACAACGAGTAGGTGGGTAGACTCAGTACATGCAAGAATAAGGCTTGGCTATTGTTATCCATGGCAGCTGAATTGGCAGGTAGAAGAAGAGCACAGGCAATGTAGGGTTTGCAGAGCTCCCAACAAACACTCTCTCGAGCACTATATTTGGAATGCCCAATGATTAGGGAATACAGTAATAATCAGTTAACCACAATTGAGGATCAAGCAACATACATGCTAAAGAATAACGTAATCAATAACATACTAAACAAACACAAGAACTTTGCCCCCCCACAATAATATGTACTGTAAACATGAAACATGAACCTTATAAGTATGCACCCCTTGCCCTCCACACATCTCTTCTTTCTTACAAGGTCACACTTAAACCCTTTGTAACGCACTCTACACGATTTCATATTTTCATTGATCATGTCATATTTATAATACCAGTCAGTATTTCTTTACTTATCACTGCTATTCTCATTTAATAGATTGACAATGTACAGTACTGTACAGTATATACATATCCCTCTGAGCCTCTAATACAGCATTTATTTAAATAATCTGTTAAGTGCCAATTCATATCCTTTTGCAAGCCAATATACATGACCCTTGCATATGTAAGCAACATAATTGTCCTCAATATTCTCTGCTAATGGTTTGATCTACAATTAAGTACCTTCGGATATGCGGCATATCCCTCCCGGAGGACTACTAGTATCTTCCTTCTGAATATTGTTTTGCTACTAAACTTAATTGAATCTTGATCTTTGCACGTATACAGTTTCCTTCCTTACTTATTGATATGTTGTGTCAGGTACGATGAAGCGATACTGCTGATATCTGTAGACTTGCGTTGAAATTCAAACTTTCCCTTTTAAGATTTTTTTTTTTTTTTTTTGTACTACCATAATTTTATCTTCAGTACTATGGCTGGCCTTAAAACAACTTATTTATATGTAGTATGTCCCACCCTCCCCAACACATACACACACACACACCTCCCGTCTCACACTTTCCTCCTCCCTTGAGTACCTTAACTCCTCCTCCCCCCCCCCCCCCCTACTCCTCCTCCTCATCCCCCCATTCCTACCACCTACAACCCCCCTCCCTCTCTCCCATAACCACACAACCTACTAAATATTATATTACTATCGGCATGTAAACTTCTCCACTGGTCATATTGCGCTAACTATCCCCTCAATAACCATTATTGTAATAAGAATTTGAACCATGTAACTCATGTTTGTAAAATATTTGTATTACTATAATTCCATTATAACTTCGGTAGTTGGTAATATTAGTCACATTATGTATGTGACTCTTGTATTAAGCTAACTATGACCTCAATAACCGTTGATGTAATGAAGAATGTGAAGTGTCCCTCATATGATTGTAATATATTTGTCGTACTATTATTGCATAATAATTTATGTAGTTCGAAATATTAGTCACATCATGTATGTAATAATTGTATTCAGCTAACTATAATCTCAATAACCATTGATGTAAGAAAACATGAATGGTCTCCTCATATGATTGCACTAGTTTTGTAGTGCTATTATTTACCTGTCAATTAATAATTCAGTCACATATTTTATTTATTTTTATTTTTTTTTCATGAGCACGTATATACAGCACATGTGGCAATCAAATGAGGAAACTATAATAACACCAGACGACGATACTGTTGTTACAGTAGAATAATCGCTTTTTGAGCAGTATGTATTGCCTTACCAGTGGTTGTCCCCTTATTATTATTATTATTTTATTATTATTATTGAAATACCACAGGAACGAAAATTCCTGGGAGCGAAACTTCCACCCCCAACGAGATCCCTCTCTTTCTACCACCTCCCTCCACATCTTACACGTCTCGTTAATCACAGTCTTCTAATATACAAATCACATTTTCTTACCCCTGACATTCTTGAAATACCCACTAAGTATATTCAATTAGATACCAACCATGCAGACTATAATACGTTCGTTGTGTATGGGTACGAGGCGATCTCAAGACACCTTAGCTCCCAGTGCACAACGAACCGGATCATGATTATGTCCGCCTGTATTAAATTATGTATTATGTTGATTTATACCATTGCCTATTTTTGTAATAATTGTATTCAGCTAACTATAATCTCAATAACCATTGATGTAATAACAATATGAATAGTCTCCTCATACGATTGCACTAGTTCTGTAGTGCTATTATTTACAACCTGTCAATTAATAATTCAGTCACGACAAGCTTGCTTGCTTTTTTTTTTTTTTTTTTTTTTTTTTTAATGAGATACGTATAATCCGTATATACAGACCATATGACAATTAAATGAGGAAACTATAATAACACATCTGAATAATGCCAACCTGGCTTATAAACACAAATATGAATGTAACCAGACGACGATGCTGTTGTTTCAGTGGAATAATGGCTCTTTGAGCAGTATGTATCGCCTTACTAGTGGTTGTCCCCTCACAGGATGGGGGGCGCTGCTCAATAAACTCGCCCCTCGGGGCAAAATCAAACCATTATGCTCTTCTTCCCCCCCCCCCCCCCCCCGGAACCAATTAATCGCTCCTGGGTTTTTTTTCTCTGGGTGGATTTCGTCGCTTCTTTTTTCCAGGATCATCGGACGTGCTCTTCTTGTCTCCTCTTGCTCTCTCTCACCCTCCAAGATTTTCCTATTCCTGTGTTTTCCTTTCAGATATGGGACAGCATCAGTATTTTCATTTTATTCTGGCTATCATTATACGATTTTATTCACCCCTCCAAAACGATGACGCCCTGTTAGGCTAATCGTATTCTATTCTATCTATCTATCTATCTATCTATATACTCAGGCCCAATCCCCACTTTTCCTTTTTTTTTTTTTTTTTTTTTTTTTTTTTTTGTTGGTGTTGTTTGTATTTTCGGTTTACCATGATAGCGACATTATTACCCCTAGGAATCAAACGGGTACATACTGTCGCCACCAACCCTTTGATTCCCACTGGTGTTTCCTAAGGGGAGATGGGTTTATTTTTTGGTCGATTATTTCATGTATTTATTATTGTTATAGTTTCCTCCCTAGACCTCCATCAAACTTTAACAAAAAAAAACGTTCATTAGATCCCCCTTCTAGAATAATTTGTACATTTTTCGGTAGAAAAATTTCCCGGTCGAAGGCCGATTCTTCCAAAATTACAGGCTCACCATCGTTCGCCAGGAAAAAAATTCGACACCTAAATAACACGAAATGTCTTAATATTGACAAAGAAATGGGGCAAAAGATCTTAAAATCGCCAAAATAATGGGATAAAAGTCTAAAAATCTCAAAACTAATGGGAAAAAACATGGGGAAGAAGGGGGACCAGAAAAAAAAGACCCATCTCCCCTTAGTATCGTTAAATTACCTCAGTAGAAGAATGGAGTCATCGTACCGAATAATTTACTTGTTTTTTCTTGTTTTTTTTGGGGGGTGGGGGGTGTTCTGGTCGCTTCAGTTTCCAGAATCATCCGGTTAAGGGGAGATGGGTCGTTTTTCTGGTCCCCTTTCTCCCTCGTGTTAAGCCCCTTTAGTTTTCAGATTTTAAGACGTTCGGCCCATTAGTTTGGCGATTTTAATACCTGTTTCCCCATTTCGTTCTCAATTTTAATACCATTCGTGCCATTTAGGTGTCGATTTTTTCCTGGCGGGCGATAGCGAGCCTGTAATGTTAAGAAGAACTGGTCTTTGACCGGGACATTTTCCTATCGAAAAATTTACAAATGGGGTTCCTGGGGTTGTTATTTTAAGATTGATGGAAGTCTAGGGAGGAAACTAATAAAATGATACATAAATGAAAAAATCGACCAAAAAGTGAACCATCCCCCCTGAATATTAAATGATGAATCCGAAGTTATATAATCAATGACTGTTCTGGCCATAACCTCCTATAGGTAGCGCCAACGAACTTGACAATTTTCTTGACCCCTTAACTTCTCATAACTCAAAAGGGCCTAGAGCAAACTGGCTGTAAGTATCCACACCTATTTCCTGGTGGGCTCTTCCCTAATGATAGAGATGTCAGCTCGGTTACTTTCATTCATTTTGAGTTATGAGAAGTTAAGGGGAGATTTCCACTTGAGGAACTTTTTTCTTGACCCCTTTCTCCCTCATGTCTAGCCCCATTGCTTTTGAGATTTTAAGAAGTTTGCCCCTTTAGTTTGGTGATTATAGGAATTTCCGCCCCATTCTGTCAAATTTAAGACCTTTCGTGCCATTTAGGCGTCGATTTTATCGTGGCAAGCGACAGCGAGCCTGTAATTTAAGAGTAACCGGCCTTCGGCCGGGACATTTTTCTACCGAAAAATGTACAAATTTATCTTGAAAGGGGGTCAAGGGGGTGACATTTTAAGATTGCTGGAGGAGTAGGAAAAAACTAAAAACCTCCCCTTAAGGGTTCGAGAAAATTGTTTATAGACACTCTTGGGTATTATAGACACTCTTGGGTATTGTTTATAGACACTCTTGGGTATTGTTTATAGACACTCTTGGGTATTGTTTATTGACACTCTTGGGTATTGTTTATAGACACTCTTGGGTATTGTTTATAGACACTCTTGGGTATTGTTTATTGACACTCTTGGGTATTGTTTATAGACACTCTTGGGTATTGTTTATAGACACTCTTGGGTATTGTTTATAGACACTCTTGGGTATTGTTTATAGACACTCTTGGGTATTGTTTATAGACACTCTTGGGTATTGTTTATAGACACTCTTGGGTATTGTTTATAGACACTCTTGGGTATTGTTTATTGACACTCTTGGGTATTGTTTATAGACACTCTTGGGTATTGTTTATAGACACTCTTGGGTATTGTTTATTGACACTCTTGGGTATTGTTTATAGACACTCTTGGGTATTGTTTATAGACACTCTTGGGTATTGTTTATAGACACTCTTGGGTATTGTTTATAGACACTCTTGGGTATTGTTTATAGACACTCTTGGGTATTGTTTATAGGACACTCTTGGGTATTGTTTATTTTATAGACACTCTTGGGTATTGTTTATAGACACTCTTGGGTATTGTTTATAGACACTCTTGGGTATTGTTTATAGACACTCTTGGGTATTGTTTATAGACACTCTTGGGTATTGTTTTATCTTGGGTATTGTTTATAGACACTCTTGGGTATTGTTTATAGACACTCTTGGTATTGTTTATAGACACTCTTGGGTATTGTTTATAGACACTCTTGGGTATTGTTTATAGACACTCTTGGGTATTGTTTATAGACACTCTTGGGTATTGTTTATAGACACTCTTGGGTATTGTTTATAGACACTCTTGGGTATTGTTTATAGACACTCTTGGGTATTGTTTATAGACACTCTTGGGTATTGTTTATAGACACTCTTGGGTATTGTTTATAGACACTCTTGGATATTGTTTATAGACACTCTTGGGTATTGTTAATTGACAGTCTTGGGTATTGTTTACAGACACTCTTGGGTATTGTTTATAGACACTCTTGGGTATTGTTTATAGGCACTCTTGGGTATTGTTTATAGCCACTCTTGGGTATTGTTTATTGACACTCTTGGGTATTGTTTATAGACACTCATGGGTATTGTTTATAGGCACTCTTGGGTATTGTTTATTGACACTCTTGGGTATTGTTTATAGACACTCTTGGGTATTGTTTATAGACACTCTTGGGTATTGTTTATAGACACTCTTGGGTATTGTTTATAGACACTCTTGGGTATTGTTTATTGACATTCTTGGGTATTGTTTATAGACACTCTTGGGTATTGTTTATAGACACTCTTGGGTATTCTTTATAGACACTCTTGGGTATTGTTTATTGACACTCTTGGGTATTGTTTATTGACACTCTTGGGTATTGTTTATAGACACTCTTGGGTATTGTTTATAGACACTCTTGTGTATTGTTTATAGACAATCTTTGGTATTTTTTATTGACACTCTTGGGTATTGTTTATAGACACTCTTGGGTATTGTTTATTGACACTCTTGGGTATTGTTTATAGACACTCTTGGGTATTGTTTATAGACACTCTTGGGTATTGTTTATAGACACTCTTGGGTATTGTTTTTTGTTTACGTTTTACTGCTATAATTATTTGTTCCCTTCAGTCAGTTTTATATCTGCATTTAAGGGGAGATGGGTCGTTTTTACTGGGCCCTCTTCTCCCTAATGTTTAGCCCCATTAGTTTTCAGAATTTATGGTGTTTGCCCCAGTAGTATGTCGATTTTAAGACCTTTCACCCCATCTCTTTGTCAATATTAAGATCTTTCGTGATATTTAGGTGTCGATTTGTTTACTAGTGAACCTGTAATTTTGGAAGAACCGGCCTTCGGCCGGATTTTTTTTCTACCGAAACATTTACACGTTAATCTAGAAGGGGGATCTAATGGATGTTTGTATTTAAGTTTCCTGGAGGTATAGGGATGAAACTAAATAAAATGACAAAGAAATACATAAATGAGCAAATAAATACGCTCATCCCGCTTAATATCATATTTGCATATCTCCTTTCTTTTTCTCATAATAACTATTTTAGTGCAATGTTTATTCTTATCCTAATTATATTTCT
Organism: Paralithodes platypus; assembly: GCA_032716605.1. NCBI lineage: Eukaryota > Metazoa > Arthropoda > Malacostraca > Decapoda > Lithodidae > Paralithodes > Paralithodes platypus. The sequence continues at coordinate 42,003,729 of CM064486.1, forward strand.
TCATATCTTCTCTTCCATCCTTTTTTAGGTAATTGTTTATCTTCTGTTTATCTTCTCCTTTTTCAATCTCTCTCTCTCTTCCTGCTGTCTGAATAATCACGGACACGTGAGACAGGATGCTCGCGACCCCACACGCGGTCCCCCACTCCCCACCTCTCTCTCTCTCTCTTCATATATATATATACCGGTATATATATTATATATACAGTATATACATATATATATATATATATATATATATATATATATATATATATATATATATATATATATATATATATATGTATATATATATATATATATATATATATATATATGTATATATATATATATATATATATATATACATACATATATATATATATATATATATATATATATATACTGTATATATATATATATATATATATATATATATATATATATATATATATATATATATACAGTACATATAAATGCTAGCAAGGAATAGTGCGGAGGAAACACTCAAACACGCTGTATGAATACAAATTCTATATTTTATTTTTGTGGCTTGGTGTTTCCTTTCCTCACTTCCCATCCTGCATTCTTCAGTAACGTAACCTATTCATCGTACACTCTCAACATTTAAATTTGGCAATTCACCACGTGTGAGTTTTGGGCTATAAGGAAGTTGGATTCGTACACATCAATACTTGGCAAACATACAAACATTAGCCTATGTATATAACAGAAACACAAAGAGAAACGTATTAACTAGTTATTGAAACTCATGGTTATCTAGTTTGTCAAAGTATGGACGTATTTTACATCGTAGTAAGTATTAGTTATTACGATAATACAATCTGTTTTATTTCAGCTGACTGTAAACTGGATCATTTAACAGCTGATATCTCGATACCTAATGGAAATATTAAATTAATGTCATACTATAATGCCAACTTTTCATAAATAACAACATATTTTGCTGTAAAGTATTCGTAATAACTGAGTAATCAAGACGGAGACATGGCAAGTTACCGTTAACTGAATAAAAGACTATAGTTTGTTATGACACTTCAAACATATACAAAAACAAAACGTGTAAACCCTCCTTGAAGATATATTTCTTCATTTTTCGATAGAAAGATTTTCCGGCCGAAGGCTGGTTCCTCTTAAATTACAGGTTCGCAATCGCTCGCAAGGAAAAAATGGATACCTAAATGACACGAAAAGTCTTAATATCCTTTTAGCTACCACAGATCCTTCTAAAGCTGAATTAAATCGTCAAATCGTTGCCAGAATATATTGTATAGGACGTCGCCGGTACAGTATGGGTTAATCTTGTAAACCAGATAATTTTTGTTCAATCGCAAAAAATATTGCCATTCACATAAATATTGAGCAACTAATATTAAATATAAAATAATCTCAGGCCTTTTATTTAGCGCAAATTTTCCCCGCCTTCGACGAGATTCAATAGCGCTGTTACAGCTAACAGAGATCATTACCCATCTCCTTGCTCAAGGGAGATGGCACCAACCAGGGTTAGTGCAAAAACCTTCACGCTTGAGCAGACGCGAACTCCCGACTAATGGGTAGGAACAAGAGAGATATGACGGTGTTCTGCTGCCCAGTTTGTGAGTAGATCGCTGTAGATTTTGCTGGGGCTAGTTAGAGTGTTTTTGTGGTAAACCAGTTGTGTAGTGTGTTGTGGTATGGTTGTTGTTGTTGTTGTTCCCCAAGCTGCCTGGCCGAACAGCCCCAAGGCCCCGAGTAAGGACAAGGCCATAAACGAGAGCCCCCACAGAACCCTCCCTGCCGACCACAATAAAGCCTGGGTGACCGAAGCCACTCCATGGCGGGGAGCTGAGAGGGTGCGTAAACGCCCGGGAAACCAAAGACCCACCCAGGGCCCTGTGCCCCTCAGCAATTATGAAGAGAAAGTTGAGGGGCAAAGGAATAATGTGACGCTTTAGCTTCCAATCTTGGTAGATTGGGAGGTCAATCCACGGAAGATCACTTGAGATCTAGAAAATATATAAGTAAAAGGAACAGTCAGAGTAAGCTATGGGTATGGCAGAGATCGCTCAGGTCTCACTCTGATAGACCAGCCCATCGCCATGTTGTGGTATGGTTGAAGGAGATGTGCGGCTGTGTTTGTGTCTTGATACGTACATGTGAATGTTACCTGGTATGTGTAAGAGGTTATGTGTGTGTGGGGTGTGGGTAGGTCGTACATGTACAGTACAAGTTAAAGAGTGTAGGGGACAGGACGAATCCTTGAGGGACTCCGTTTGTAAAGTTTCTGGTGTTCGATGACTCGCCGGCAAATGTTACATGTGCACTTTTGCTTACTAGATAGATGGCCAGCCATCTTTTTGTATTGTTGTGCATATTTGCATTGAGAATCTTGTTTGGGTTTAGGGATTGTGATGATGATACCATGCTTCCAGATGTTGGGTATTGTGTTGTGTGAATAGCTGTAGTTTGATATGTTGGTGAGTGCTTGGATGCCTTGTGATCCCAGGTGTCTAAGGTGTATATTGTTTACACTGGGCCACAGGCGGATGAGTGCTTGAAATTGTTGATTATTTGCTTCATTGTGATGCATTAGTTGTTATAATAGCAATGTGAGGTACTGGGACATTATTGAAGTACTTTCATTGCCACTACAACCACTAGGAAGGCCAGAAATCGTGAACCTAACCTCTATAACTCAAGAAGGGCTAGAGCAAATGGGCTGCAAGTTTTCACACCTATTCCCTGGCTGACCCTTCCAAAATGGTAGATATATTAGTTCGATTACTCTAGTCTAGTGGTGTGTGAGCTATAGAGATTAAGGGGGGATGGTTCACTCTTCGGGCGATTTTTGCACGTATTCATTATTTTTCTAGTTTCCTCCCTAGACCTCCATCAAATTAAAAAAAAAAACATCCATTACATCCCTCTTTTAGATTAATTTTTAAATTTTTCGATAGAAAAATGTCCCGGCCGAGGGCCGGTTCTTCCAACATTACAGGCTCACTATCGTTCGCCAGGGATTTTTTTTACACCTAAATAGCACGAAAGGTCTAAATATTAACGAAGAAATGGGGCGAAAGGTCTTAAAATTGACTAACTAATGGGGCAAACATCTTAACATCTGAAAACTAATGGGGCTAAACATGAGGGAGAAGGGGGTCCATGTCCCCTTAATGTTCCAGAGTTTTGGCCTACCTCTTTGGAACCGAGTATAGCGTACCATAATGGACTGGTTACGGGCTATAGCGTACACAAGAACCATGTTACCTACCACCGACACTGATGGGGTCTACTATAAGAACCATGTTACCTACCACCGACACTGATGGGGTCTACTATAGCGTACACAAGAACCATGTTACCTACCACCGACACTGATGGGGTCTACTATAGCGTACACAAGAACCATGTTACCTACCACCGACACTGATGGGGTCTACTATAGCGTACACAAGAACCATGTTACCTACCACCGACACTGATGGGGTCTACTATAAGAACCATGTTACCTACCACCGACACTGATGGGGTCTACTATAGCGTACACAAGAACCATGTTACCTACCACCGACACTGATGGGGTCTACTATAAGCGTACACAAGAACCATGTTACCTACCACCGACACTGATGGGGTCTACTATAGCGTACACAAGAACCATGTTACCTACCACCGACACTGATGGGGTCTACTATAGCGTACACAAGAACCATGTTACCTACCACCGACACTGATGGGGTCTACTATAAGAACCATGTTACCTACCACCGACACTGATGGGGTCTACTATAGCGTACACAAGAACCATGTTACCTACCACCGACACTGATGGGGTCTACTATAGCGTACACAAGAACCATGTTACCTACCACCGACACTGATGGGGTCTACTATAGCGTACACAAGAACCATGTTACCTACCACCGACACTGATGGGGTCTACTATAGCGTACACAAGAACCATGTTACCTACCACCGACACTGATGGGGTCTACTATAAGAACCATGTTACCTACCACCGACACTGATGGGGTCTACTATAGCGTACACAAGAACCATGTTACCTACCACCGACACTGATGGGGTCTACTATAGCGTACACAAGAACCATGTTACCTACCACCGACACTGATGGGGTCTACTATAGCGTACACAAGAACCATGTTACCTACCACCGACACTGATGGGGTCTACTATAGCGTACACAAGAACCATGTTACCTACCACCGACACTGATGGGGTCTACTATAGCGTACACAAGAACCATGTTACCTACCACCGACACTGATGGGGTCTACTATAGCGTACACAAGAACCATGTTACCTACCACCGACACTGATGGGGTCTACTATAGCGTACACAAGAACCATGTTACCTACCACCGACACTGATGGGGTCTACTATAAGAAATATGGATCTTAACACTATCTAACCCGACGTTTTGTGAGTTATGATAGTTTGTTTAATTGTTATCGAGCATTTTTCTTGTTTTTTTCCTTTTCGAACAATTTCCTCAAGGCTAACAAAATACCTTCATAGACTCATTTCAAACTAAACAAAAAAACACACACACACATAGACCCCCTTCAAGTTAATTTTGTACATGTTTCGACAGAAAAATATTCCGGCCAAAGGCCGATGACTTCGAAGTTACAGGCTTGCTCTCTCTCGCTCGCCCAGGAAAAATAAAAAATAAACAAAAAATAATGGGGTGAAGAGTCTCAATGGCCAAACTAATGGGGTGAGGCATCTTAACATATCCAAACTAATTGGAGCGAAACATGGGAGGACTTTCCTTGGACCAAATAGGGTTAAGAGACAGTGATAATGGAATATCACAAATTGTAAAATAGCCAATTGTACCCTACATTCAGTTCGATTGGAGGCCGTTCTCAGGCAGCATGCGGTGCGGGGGTTGTCGGGAAAGAATTGTACAGTATTAACCCCTTCACTACCGGCGACGTCTTTTTTATTTGATTGCAGCTACAATTAGACGATTTTATGAAGCTTAGGAAGGGTATATGGTGGCTAGAACTTGATATAGACTGTAGCCTTTTAATGGGTAGACGTCCTTCCTAAGCTGAACAAAATCTTCTAATAGCTGCCAGATTGTAATGAAAAGTACATAGTCGGTACGGAAAGGGTTAACCGTTGTATGACCTCTGTTAGCCCCTTGACCCCACCACAGTGATGACAGACGGGGTCAATACACTCCCGATAATGACCACTCCGCCAAGGGAAGGGTTGCCTCCAATTATGTCAAGAGTAATTCACTTCTTTCGCCCTTAAGTTTTTCGCTCACAAGTAATTTCGCTCACACACAAAGTCAAACTACCCACATAAAATTTAACCTATTTTAATTTAACCCTGTCACTGAGGCCATGCCAGTTTTGGTTAGTTAAAAAAAAAAAAAAAATGAATAATAATTCTCATGTGCCTATTATAATTATACTTACATTTTGTAATCAGTGACAAACACAAGAGTAGGTCTATAAGTGCCACAGTTCCAGTGAATTTAACCTACAGTAACTGAGTTCAAAGTGTGGGCAAAACAACTGCAATGAGACGTGTGGGTAAAAACCTTGTGGGCGACTATAACATTAAACCCTCCACCAAGGAAAGGGTTTAAGGGTCGCCTTCTTATATAGTTAAGTAACACCCCGTTTTTAACATTAATCATCAATTACAAACCCCAATGTACTTGAATAAACTAATGAAAACATATGGTCCTCCCGGGATTCGAACTTGGAACACCACACCCAGAACATAAGCACCTAGTTAAAATAGGACTTCAAAGGCTATCAACCCTTCTGGATTATTATGCCAGCACACTGTAAGTCAAGAATAACGTCAGGACTGGAGCCCCTTTTTGAGAACTCCAGTCCCTTGTCGCCTCCTACTTCCATCAGGATATGGTGAGGGTATGGTTTGGTTAATCTCTGGACCCTGATATGATTGGTGGTTGTGTTTAGGACCAGGATGATAGCCGATGATCGAGGAGCATTGGCTACATTCTCCACATTCTCATCCGTCTGAATATTTGCCCTCTTGGTTTCCTGTGGTTGTGCTCTTCGCATTCCTGTCCGCATTGTCAGACACGTTACGGTATTTATGCTCGATTTTGTTTTAACATGGTGGAATTGTTACTCCCTTAGCAGCTCAATTCTCAATAACTAATGACAAAATAAGAAACTACTATGTCTCTGCATCATATTATTGCCAAGTTTTAGTAATTAACAATATATTAAGCTATAAAAACGCTCTAATAGCTTAGTAATTAAGACGGGAACAAGCCAATGTCTCGCCAACTTAAAAACAATAAACTATAGTTTCGCAACACTTAGCCTATTCATCATAATTTGGTCAGACCTCTTGACCACTAACCTTTATAACTAAAAAAGGACTACAGTAATTGAGCTGATATTTCTACCTTTTGGGAAGAGTCCGCCAGGGAATAAGGGTGGAAATTTATAGACAATTTGTTCCAGCCCTTTTTGAGTTGTAAAATATTAGGGGGTCATGATTTTTGCCTAATTACATTTAATAATAGACTAAAGAAGAGCGGAGAAATAACGAGTCGATGCAAAATTTGATTGCGTACAAAATTGGATAGTTATTATAAAATAACTTAAGGGGGAATGGGCTGGTTTCCTGGTCCCCCTTCTTCCTCGTGTTTAGCCCCATTTTTGTGTTTTTAGATTTCAAGACGTTCGGCCCATTAGTTTGGCGATTTTAAGACTTTGCGCCCCATTTCTTTATCAATATTAAGATCTCGTGCCATTCAGGTGTCGATTTTTTTCCTGGCTAGTGATAGCGAGCCTGTAATCTTAAAAGTAACCGGCCTTCGGCCGCGACATTTTCCTACCGAAAAATATACAAATTTATCTTGAAGGGAGGGGTCTATTTTGTTTAAGCTTAATGGAGGTCTGGCGAGGTTACTATAAGAATTATATATGAATAAATAAATAGACCAAGAAATAACTAAGCAAATAAATAAACCCATCTCCCTTAATGGGTGTTGCTTAATTTTATACAATTTCATATTTTGTTGTTGTTGTTGTTGTTGTTGTTGTTGTTTAATTGTTTTTATATTGAGACTGTAAACACACATCTTGTCTTTAGGCTTCATTGTTCGTACCCAATCTTCTTAACTTCATATTCGGTTATCCATATAGAAAAAAAAAAAAAGCAAAAACATGTTAATTAACCTTTTTAATTCAAGATTTGCTTAGATTTGTTGGAGAGTATTTTGCTAATCAATAAAACCAAATTCAGTTGAAGTTGTGAAGTTTGAACACGATTTTTTAGCTTGACTGTACAGTACAATCGCCAACCACTGAATCTCGACAGTATTTTGGAACTGTATCGAACCCAAGTGAGATAATGCAGTGGCTTATAATCGAAAGAAAAAAAATGCTTCGGAGCTTCAATAATCTGACCAAAGCATATATTTAACTATATCGAACCCAAGTGAGATAATGCAGTGGCTTATAATCGAAAGAAAAAATGCTTCGGAGCTTCGATAACCTGATCGAATCATTTATGTTGCCACTTGTAATAACCACCAGTATACCTTCAACAGTGACACCGCACGGACAGACTCTATATAGGAAGGGACCGGGGTTCTCGAAAAGTGGCTCCAGTCCTGACGCTATTCTTGATTTACAGTGTGCTGGCTTAATAACCCAGGAGGGTAAATATAGCCTTTAAAGTACTATTTTCGTTTTCAGACGATTAGGTTTAATGACTTTAGTGACAAACGGCGGTGTTGGTAGAGGTAATTGCTATGGCGATAATTAGAACAAGTGACGACATCAAAACAATGGCGGCTTTAGTGATAATTACGGAAGAAGGGATGACATATTTTAACAGAAAGAAGAAGAAGAAGAATAGTATGAGGTGAGGACATAGCATCACCCTCGTCACCCCCAGACAGAGTGAGGCAACAGATTCATCGTTCCAAGAAGGTTCACAACTTACACCACCCTGGCTTGTACAGCGAACCAGGAGATTATATGGTAGCTGCCGGACCCTATAGGTATGTGCAAAGGTTGTGTGTGTGAATATAATGACTGATTTAAAAGTGAACAGTTAATGTGCTAGGGGAGGTGTGGCAGAGTGGTCTTGCCACTGGACTGGTAATCCAATGGACCCGGGTTCGAATCCCAATATGTCAATGGAAGATATTATTGGGATGGAATTTGTGCTGTACCTAGTATCAGTGCATTACCACAGCACACCGAAATGCCAAAAAAATACCCGGTCAATATTTATGAGTCGCACCACAGCTGGAATCTCATTTCTAAGGGTAGTTTTGGGTTCCTATCATTCTATGCTCCATTGAGTATAACTAAATAAGTTGGTCACCAATTATTTTGCAATATTTGAACACGCATATGGATTTTATATGCTCTAAACTTAATATGAAAATGTGTTTTAAGCCTCGGCAAAACCTAATAAAAATATATGGTACTAAAATGGAATTTTGTTGAAACATTGTTGTCAATACCTTCCTATAGACGGCACCGATTCGTACATACGCCATTTTCACCTGTCTCCCGAGGTCTGTCCACCAGCTTTTTAGTCCACTCCACCTGCCCATCTCTGTCGATAGGTTGGGTTGTTTGGTTAGGTTAATATACTAGGTCTCAGAAACAAGATTCGTAGTTGCGGTAGTATTTACGGTATCTGGACACTTCGAGCGAATTCATATTCGAGTGGAGGCGCATTTAGGTTAAGTTAGGTTAAGTTAGGTTAAGTTAGGTTAAGTTAAGTTAGGTTAAGTTAAGTTAGGTTAAGTTAGGTTAGGTTAGGATAGGTTAGGTTAGGTTAATTAGATTGGATTGTGCATCCGCTCGATCAGGAATTCGCTCGAAGTTCCTCGCATTCGTATTTACAGATACGGCCGAATACCGGTAGGCTACTAAATGGGCGCCGGCCCAACCGCCATGTTGTATCCCACGTAGGCTTACTAGGTAGCCTACTACGGACACATTGTAGGCGTTAGGTGTGGATTAGGCTTGTATCCAATGTACTAGGTCTATGTTACTGGATATTTATGATTTAAATAAGTGCTACGTTTTCGATAAATCTGGTTATATGGCTTTGCAATTAGGGAAATCATGAGCCGATTTCCGACATGTAGTTAGTCTTTTTCGATTCTCAAAATACGATCAAGTTTTGCCAAAAATTGGCTCGGGTTTTCCAAAATTATGCTTTTTGGGGTTTGCAATTTAGGGAAACATGAGCCAAAATTCTAAATTAGGTTACTGTAATTTGTTTACTCTTAAAATTCGCAAAATCCGAGCCAAGTTTTGCCAAAACTTGGCTCGGGTTTTTCAAAATTCGGGTTTTATGCCTTTGCAATTTCGGGAAACCTGAGCCAAATTTCTAAATGAAGTTACTGTCATTTTGTTGTCTACAAACTCTCAAAATCCGAGCCAGCTTTGGCCAAAACTTGGCTCGGGTTTTCGAAATATTGGGTTTTAGGCCTTAGAAATACCTTAAAACCCGAGCCAAGTTTTGCTAAATACGTTTTAATCGCCGTTTTACGCATTTAACCCTCTCATTTTCCCTGTACTTCATAGCCCTCCCCACTATCGGGCGGCGTGTCTTAAGATCGTTGTATAATGGGGAAAACGGTTTCGCCGAGGGTTGCAATTATTTCCAAACACTATATATTGATGAAAACTAACAGGGAAAAATAAAAAAATCCATGGGAAAATTGGCGACCATCTTATTTAGTTTTTCCCTTCATTGCTATATACTTTCTATCCACCGGATTTTTTTTTTTTATTTTATTATTTTTTTTTTTAGCATTAGGCCTAACCTAACCTAAAAACCTAACCTAACCTAACTTAAATGTATTTGGGGGCTATTAGGTTAGGTTAGGTTAGGGTTTTTGGTTAGGTTAATTCTAAAAAAAAAAAAAACACAAGAAAAAAATATATTTTCCGGTGGATAAAAAGTATATAGAAATGAAGCATAGAATGATAGGAGTTTAACTACCGTTAAAAATGAGATCCCAGCTGTGGTGTGACTCGTAAATATTGACCAAATACCCTCATTGTTCCCTGATTAAATAGCATTGTATGAATATTCCCATATTCAAAAATATGCTACAGGGGGGCAATGCCTAGTGAGTTAATTGGTCAATAGGTGGCGTTCTGAGAGTGAGGGTCCGAGTCTGTGGGGATGAAACTGTGAAGCGCAGAGGCGAGGCGGCTTCAGAGATGGAATTGCTTCGAGCCGTCAAGCTTTGCATGTCTCACTCCCTAGACTGGAACAAGACCTCACGGGCCTCACCGTGTTCAGCGGTTGAGTGTAAAGGCTATCAGCCTATGCCCAAGAGGGAGTAGTTGGAATATAGAAGAAAAAAAAATATATATATAGGCTACTTTACCATCAACCCAAACTGTATGCAAGAGAGTGAAGGGTGTACTGAATAGTGTATAACTTTGTATTCACGATTATTATTGTATAATGAAAGTAAATTAATTATATAGCAATTAATCATACGCTGTTCAAATATATCCCGTTCGTTTACGAGCACATGACAGGCAGCACAAATGCATACATAATATCGCATGTTTCAACAGTCTCCGCTAACTAAGGTGGATGGATGTTATGTTTTCGCCACCGTTTGTTTGTTTGTCTGTAAATTATATTATCACACAGTTATGAACCATTTTTACGAAATTCGGTGGGCAGATGGAATATGCACCAGGGAAGAAGTTATTCAAATTAGGAGGCGATTCAGATATGTTCACGAAATTAGGTGGGCAGATATAATATGCGGCACGGAAGAAGCAATTCAATTTAAGAGACGATCCGGGTACTTATTACCGAAACTATCACTAATTATTTCTCAATATTTTAAGGCTATTATAGAATAAGGATGTTGCAAAGATCATATTAACATTTGTTTCAACCTCCGGAGATACATGCACTATATAAAGCACTGTAAAAACAAAAACACTCTCCCTATACTTCTCCCTATTGACGGCAGTGAAACTCTTATTAAGCCCCTTACTGTTAAAATAGATGCTGATTTCGGTCAATATTTACGAGTCAGTCGCACCACAGCTGGGATCTCATTTTTAATGGTAGTTTTGGGTTACTATCATTCATGCTTCATTGCTATATACTTTTTATCCACCGGAAAATATATTTTTTCTTGGCTTAATTTTTTTTTAGCATTAACCTAACCAAAAAACCGGTAAACCTGACTTTTTGGACCGACAGCGATTTTAGTAAGTTCTATTTTGTTTTTTATAATTTTTTCCTCAGATATAGTGTTGTTTTATACTGAAGAGGAGCTGAAATGAGCATTTACCCATTATCCAACAATCTAAAAACACGCCCCCCACTAGTGGGTAGGGCTATGAAGTTCAGGGAAAATGAGGGGTTAAAAGCGTAAAAATACAACAATATAGCGTTTTGTATCAAAACTTGGCTCGGGTTTTTCCAAATTGCAAACCCATAAAACCCAATTTTGTGAATACCCAAGCCAACTTTTGACGAAAGCTGGCTCGGATTTAACGGGGTGGAGTGGGTAGCCTAATATCTCATGTTATAAAAATTGTCAACTTTGGGAAGACATTAGCCTAACCTAACAACCTTACCTAACCTATCCTAGTATTATGGGTGGGGGCTGCCGCCCCCACACCCCCGCTGATTGGGTTAGGCCTAGGCTTTTTTTTTTTTTTTTTTTGTAATGTGCTAGGCTATTAGCCTAACCTAACAACCTTACCTAACCTAACCTAGTATATGGGTGGGGGCTGCTGCCCCCACACTCACGCTGGTTGGGTTACTTTTTATTTGTATGTGCTATTAGCCTAACCTAACAACCTAACCTAACCTAACCTAACCTAGTACTGTATATGGGTGGTGGCTGCCACCCCCGCTGGCTGGGTACTGGCTGAAAAACTAATTGTTTTACAGTATATATGTATTTTAGCGTTTTGTTTTCTCCCTTATAATTAATTTCATTGGGGGTGTGGTGGTGAGATTAATAAAAATAATATTAAATTTCAGCTCTTAATGACATATATAGCAATGATGTATATGCTCTACCGCACCTATTAGGCCTAAAAAGATCGATGGGCTAACTGTCGGTCCCCAACATGGTCAGTATAACCAAAAAACCTAACCTAACCTAACCTAACCTAACCTAACCTAATAGCCCACAAATACATTTAGGTTAGGTTAGGTTAGGGTTTTTGATTAGGTTAATGCAAAAAAAAAAAAAATAAATAAATAAAATAGAAAAAAAAAATCCGGTGGATAAAAAGTATATAGCCTAGCAATGAAGCATAGAATGATAGGAACCCAAAACTACCATTAGAAATGAGATCCCAGCTGTGGTGCGACTCGACTCGTAAATATTGACCCTGATTTCAATAAATCATGGGGCCCATCAACCCATCCTGTATCCAGAGGCAAAACAAATTGTAGGTAAAAATTGAAGAGACCCCGGACAGCCTTTTTACTAGTTAATTTTTTTTTTTTTTTTTTAGTTTTATTTGATATTCAGTGTTGTTTAATACCGAGGACCGACCGTCGCATTTTAGTATTTTCAACATTAGCCGTACCTAACCTAACCTAACCGAAAACTAACCGGCGGTCTAAACCTAGCTCACGTTCCCTGTATATGGGTACACGATGGTCTAAACCCAGCTCACGTTCCCTGTTTATCTGTGAACAATCCAACAGTTTCTCGTATTTCACTTATAGTGAATTTGCGACGGTAATTACATGTACACCAACATAGTATCGTCCATGAAACGTCTAGAACACTGATAATTATCGATGGGGCTCGTATCCGGGTTGTCTTCAATTTTAACCCAAATGGCATATTTACTCTGAAAATAACTTACCTCTGAGTGTTTTAAGATCGTTGGATAATGGGAGAAAAAAAATCCGGGGATTGTAACTAATTTCAACTACTGTATAATAATGAAAACTACTTATAACCAAAAAGAAAAACCATGGAAAAATTACTGATAGTTTCGATAATATTTTCCGCGATCCGAACATATCGTGGATTTTTTTTATTTTAATACCACAAATTTTCTGAGTGTTTTTCTAATCGTTTTGTGTTCATATGCATCAATATATAGTGTTTGTAATTAATTAGAAATCTCGGAAATACCTATTTTCCCCATTTTCGATCTATGTTGAGACCCTCTCCCCAATTATGGGGAGGGCTATGATTTGAAGACATTAGCCTAACCTAACAACCTTACCTAACATATCCTAGTATTATGGGTGGGGGCTGCCACCCCCACACCCCGCTGGTTGGGTACTAATCCCTCAGTAAAAAAACAAATGGGCTGTCGATTATGCGAAAGAAAAGTCGATGAAATCTATGGTGTTTACTCTGCATATCTTCAGCTTTGATTGTACATTGATAACAGGAAAGGGACAAACTGGATTTTAGGTCACATATGGGATATCATGTTCTAAATGTATACTATAGCTTTGTCATAGAGTATTAGTCACCACAATATATGTCTTTACCGCTGCATATTAAATTATTTTTCCTTAGACTTTGTGGGTTAAATAAGGGTGATGGCGGCCATCTTGGATCAGCTGAGAACTAATATTTTTCATTTTGGTAATTTTTTTGAAAAGACTTGTAGCGTTATTATACATAATTTATTAGGGAAAGTGAAGCTCTATGGAATCCTTATAATTATACTCTCATAGATTCCACTGTGGAAGAATAGTTTTGATAGTTAACTATAGTTTTGATGTAAATACTACCGCAACTACGAATCTTGTTTCCGAGACCTAGTATATTAACCTAACCAAACAACCTAACCTAACATAACCCTAGAGTGCCCTAAACCAAGTACGTGGGATACAACACTAGCCCTTGCAAGTTGCATGGCAGCTACTGTGGGTTCATATATTAGACATACAATAACATCTTAGTAGAACATAACACTTTACCATAGCGAGTGTACTCCATTTCGAACACTTTTTGTAAACATGAACATGTCCGTAGCAGAGCTCTCAAGATTGCGGGACTGAGTTTGTTTACGCGCGACTATTTATATCGACAAAATCGAGTTACAAAACTTATCAAAACTATTCTACCACAACGGAATCTATGTGAGTATATTATAAGGATTCCATAGAGCTTCACTTTCCCTAATAAATTATGTATAATAACGCTGCGAGTCTATTCGCGATAATTATCTTCATTTTTTTTTACCGTAGTTTTAGTATTTTGTCATATTCTATATCAATACTAACCCTGCGGGGGTCTGGGGGCGGCAGCCCCCAGGTTAGGTTAGGTTGTTAGGTTAGGGTAATGACAAAATATGGTTTTAGGAGGCATTTTTTAATATTGCAAAATAATGGGTAAATATGAATTTCCAGAAGGAAAAACACCTTAAAACACACTAATCAATGAAGAAACTGATAAGAAAAAGGATTATAATACAAAAAACACTTACGTGACCTAAAATCCAATTTGACCCAGGAAAGTACCGTATTGACAACCTTGTTACGAAAATTATATTTTAGTAGCATACTTTATATTAAGTTTTTCCGAGGGTTAAAACACATTTTCATATGATCTTTAGAACTGTCGATAACTGGAAGTACCATATTGACAACCTCGTTACGAAAAAGACAGTTTAGTACCATACTTTTTTATTAGGTTTTGCCGAGGGTTAAAACAAATTTTGGTAAGATTAGGAGTAGTGGGCGTACCACTACCGACATACAGCATAACTCATCTATAAAACATTAACCTAACCTAACCTAACCTAACCTAGTACTACATGAATACTAGGTTAGGTTAGGTTAGGTTGTTTGGTTAGGACCGTTAGGTTAATGTTTTATAGATGAGTTACGCTGAATGTTGGTAGTGGTACGCCCACTACTCCTAATCTTACCCAAATTTTCATATGATCTTTAGAGCATATACAGTAGATTCCATATTTATCTTCAAATATATCAAAATAATTCGTGGTATTAAAATAATATTGAACCCATATCGTGGATACCCAGATCCAGAAGAAAATTTAGGCCTGTGATACTTATGGTAAAGAACCAACCAGCGTAGGCTGGTACATGCGCTCTACCGAGTGCCGACCACAATTCCCTTTTGACTAACCTATCTAAACCTGACTATATAACTTAGCTAATCTCCTCTCGAGGGGGGCATGGTTTATAATTCTAGGAAGTAAGGGTAATTATTAAATATACATAGCAGTCGAATTAGGAGGGGACAACTTCAATATCGAACTTTATAGGCCTATCTTAAAAACAAAACAAAAACAAAATGTTAATAAACAGTACAAATGCCAACGATTGACACTACGATTTTCATGAAACATTTGCGAGTTTAAACTAGTCTTGTAAATGATTACCTATAATAATTGTAAGCATTTCTTATTAATTAATTATTAATGTATTACTCATAGTACGTTATTTCATTATTATTATTATTCTTATTCTTATTCTTACCAGTGCCGCCTCACATCAGTGAAACGGCCGATTGAGGATATCTGGGGCATTAAGCCTACGCTGGCTCATAGAGTGCCCCCCTAAACGCCTTATTCTTGAAGTTGTTGACAGTATTTTCCATAACTGCTTCTGTTGGTAGTTTATTCCACTCTTCGATTATCCTCTGTGTGAAGAAGTACTTTCTTGGGTAACGTTCAACAAGACTACATCGGCCTTATTTACCATGTTTTTTGTTTCAAGGAATAAAGTGTTTCATAGTTGTTTTGCATGGTTTGAGTGGAGGATTTGCATAAACTTACCCATTATCTATCAATCTGAAGATACAGCATCAAATTGCGCCATTTATTGGGTGAATCACGCTTTTACAGTAGGTAAGGGAAATTGTGGGGTACATTGGATACACGATTGGTTGAGGGGGGGGGGGGGGCGTTGCCCCCCTCCCCCTCCCCCCTTGATTTATTGTCATCCTCATATATGTAGATCTGTAAGGGGGCAAAAACAGGTTGCCGGTATTACGTTTTTGTGAGCAACGCTCATGCCATTTATTGGGTGAATCGCACCCACTACATCGTTCAAAACAGGAAGAAGGAGAGTCAAGTCGAAGGATTCATTGTGTGCAATGTTTTGGGTATATATTAAGCAAACCACCCACCAATTTTCATGACTATTTTGAAATGCATGTTGGAATCCCTATAAACTGTACTTAATTTTTATGTAAGTTTGATAATTTGGAAACATCGATTAAGGGAGAAAATTAACATTGAAAATTATGTGTAAAAAGTCTCCTATAAACGGCGGCCCGCTATGTTATTGTAATTTCCGGCCTAATTGCGTCTGTTAATTCACTTGCTCCTTAATTGGGCCCCCTATGAAGTACAACAGATTATGATGACATAAGTGACGGGTGTTTAGAGGGGGCAGAGCTCCCCCTTCAACATATTACGTGTCCCACAGTAACTTCTATTATATAAATAATAAAGGTTAGGTTAGGTTAGGTTAGGTTAGGTTAGGTTAGGTTAGGTTAGGTTAGGTTAGGTTAGGTTAGTTTAGTTTAGTTTAGTTTAGTTTAGTTTAGTTTAGTTTAGTTTAGTTTAGTTTAGTTTAGTTTAGTTTAGTTTAGTTTAGTTTAGTTGAAAAACAAGAAAACCTGAGCCAACTTTTTTTTGCCACTTTCTGACTTTTATGAAGCTGAAAAATCTTAAAATCCGAGCCAACTTTTGTCAAAACTTGGCTCGAGTTTTTTCATTTTGGAATTTTCTTAAGTTGAAAACAAGAAAACCCGAGCCAACTTCTTTTTTGCACTTACTGTCTTTTATGCAGCTGATCTTAAAATCTGAGCCAACTTTTGCCAAAACTTGGCTCGGGTTTTTTTCATTTTGGGGTTTTCTCAAGTTGAAAAACAACAAAACCTGAGCCAACTTTTATCATAAAAGCCATTATATCGCCTTCTTATGTCTTTAACCCCACATTTTCCCTGATCTTCATAGCCCTCCCCACTATCGGGTGCCGTGTCTTAAGATCGTTGGATAAAGGGGAAAACGATGTTTGCGGAGGTTGAAACTAATGTCAATTACTATATATTGATGCAAATAAACTAAAACTAAAACAAAAAATAATGAAAATAATTGGTGGGTGGTTTCCTTAATATTTTCCATGTTTCGTTTACGGTCGGGACTTATTATTTTCGTGTTATTTTTCGGTGTAATCGGGTTTTTTCAAGTGTCGATAACGTAATTCCTCCATGCGGACTATAATGAGAACAATATGGCAAGTCTATTGGTTCCTATTTTCCCTAATAAATTGGGTAAATGTCTATAATTGCACCTATAAGAGCTTAAAATATATTATTGTATTTAACAGGAAGGTACGACGAGGTAAGTGATGTTGTATAGGTGGCAATATGCGGAAATGGATTATAATGGCATTCCGCCCCCTCTGACAAAAGTCTATCAATCTAGATGTGACACGTATTTTACAATGTTTGAGAGAGATATTACCCTAACCTTTAAACCTAACAACCTTACCTAACCTATCCTAGTATTATGGGTTGGGGCTGCCACCCCCGCTGGTTGGGTAAAACGGTAGAAATCCAGTTGGGGTGGAGTGAGTAACCGTAGATTTTCGTAAGGGGCTCAGAGGGGGCGTAATGCCATTATAATCCATTTCCGCATATTGGCACCTATACCACATCACTTACCTCGTCGTACCTTTCTGTTAAATACAATAATAATTTGTTTAGCTCGTATAGGTGCAATTATAGAATAATTCGATAAATTGTTTCTAATAGGTCGGATGTAGTGTCCTTGAAGATTATTCTTTCTTGTATTAACCTTCTCACGACCATATGACGCAGAGGTTGCCAGATTATCAATAAGAAATGGAGTTCTCTCACTCTTATAATTACCTCTCCAAAATTAGTTTTCTGCCCACAGCTAACTCAAAGACAACTGCAGAGGTTAAAATAACTAAACTAAAGGTTTCTAAATACCCCTGATGGTAACAAAGGATTTAAAGTATCCATAATAGGCTCAAAATTGCGTCAAGAACGTGAGAGGGTTAAGTCGGGCTCTTATTTTATAGATTTTGTATATGTGTCCTCGAGTCCTCCCAGTCTCAAACGTGAAGAAAACCTCAGGATTGAGTCCTTCTAGGCCATAATTATGTAATCTTAAAAACTTCGATTAGATCGCTTTTAAGTCTTCTTACTTCGAGAGTCATCAATCTTGTTTGTTCAAGTCTTGTATCATTAATATTATTATTATCAATTTATTATGAATGACCTGCAGTATAAAATATGAGGAATGCGTTCAGGGGGCAAGAGGGAGATGGTACATAAGTCTAGGAAGGGGGAAGGGTGGGGGGGGGGGTAAAGAAAGGAACTAAGAATTTTGCAGAAGAAAGCCAGGTAGACAGGGAGAAAAGAGGGAGGGTGGAAGAAGGGAGGAGGGAGGGGGGGACTGTACAATAGAAAGAAAGGATGCAAAGGTATGTTATAGGTAATAGTCCATGAGCCAAGACCCGAATTTTGGGATATCGGTACCACCCGGGGTGACTAATTCTCTTAGGTGTTTTTAGCTTGCTACATGTCTCTAGTTTATGTTTTGATATGATAGCCCTTGCACATTGGTAGCTTAATGGTCGTTATCACTTCTTGAATAGACATACCCTACCGAAAATTCCGAAATTTTTTAAAATGTCAAATTTGGGGACAGGAATGCCTAAATGTCAACAAAATGCATATAGTAATTGTCACATTTAATACAAGTCCTGTAAATACACACTAAGCATGCCATGGGCTTGTACATACTATTATGGCAAATTACTACTCCTAAATATCATCTACGTCAGACTCGGAATCTGACTGTTGTGCCACCGGCTCTTCTTCAATAGCCTTGTTCTGACATGTCTGTAACCTGCACATGTCCGTGCATTTTAGACCATTGCTGAGGCAAGTACACTTAGGGAGTTCGCATGACCGCACACACTTGCAAGACAGTAGCTGCATAACAGCATCTGGTGCTGGTGAGCCTCGCATCCAGTTGACGGCAAGCTTACCGTCCTCATCTGTCATCCAACCGCAGTCTGTTGGGTTCGCAACAAATGGCTGGCTCTGAAGACTTCTCCTCCAGATCGCAGCCTGGTAGTTTGCACGCAGTGCATGCATGAAGAGGCAGTCCTCACAAGGAGGGAGTTGACTTGACTCTACCTCTCCACGTCTTGCACAGAACAGCTCATACCGAAGCTTGTTTACCTTAGTTGTGTGGGTAGATGGTAGGTACATGTGGCAGGTGATTTCCTGTAGCTTCTCAAAGAGTTCAGGAGACACTTCCCATGAGCGTCCAAGTTCGTGAAAAGCATGCTGGTATGTCTTGTCCATCTTCACCTGCTTGAGTGTCGTCATCTTCCCTCGGCCAGCGAATGCACTGACGGTATCACAGCCTGTAAAGGCATGCATACCAATCAATGAATCACACACGCTGCCTCCCAGTGTGCGGCTCAGTGTGGTGATATCCAGGAATCTTGTCCGGTTCTTCGTCCCGCACTTCTGGAACAGATGGGATGGGATCTTGTGGCACATGCCAAGACACAACACCATGACGTCTGTATCTTCTGCAGTGATGATGACAGACTTGTTCCCAGATTCTGCTGCATGAAGTGCATGGAGAAGAAGGCGTGTGTCTGCTTCTTCTTGAGTTGACTTAAGCTCAGGAGCCTCTTCCCACTGCTCTTTGGTGATCTTGAAGCAGCGCTGCTCACATGTGACATACAGCTCCTTGTCCTTGAGCTTCTCCCTGTGCTGTGGTGCCTTCCATTCTTCTACCAAGAACTTGATAAGACTTGCCTTGTTGGAGGAACTACCGAGTAACTTTCTCCACTGCTGGATGTTGTGCCCAGGTTGAATGTTCTTGAAATGAATTCCTGTGCCTGCACTTCTTTTGGCTCGTTCTGCATCCTTGATGGATGTCTCCTTGTAGATATCAAACACAACATCAATGCGCCTGCTCTTAGCACCTTCATGAACAGCGTGACTCAGTGCTGTACCTGCAAGCTCTGAAAAAGTTTTGTCGTTTCCCTTCAGTTTGTGGACCAGGCTCATCCCATCAATTATGGTAGCAGAGGGCTCGGGTATCACTTCTGCAGGAGAAACATTCCTCTCTAACTCCTTTGCGAGGGCAGCCTTGTTGGTCTTGCGGAGAGACCCATCACCGCTGGCAAGTGCCCAAGGCAAAGGCCCCAGGGGATGAGCCAAGACATCACTCATTTTGAGCTTTCTGTTCTCGGCAACAAGGATCATCTGGCCAAATAGGTTCCTGTCAGCCTTTAAGATAACCTCCTTGGCATGGTCTTGTGAGCGTGGCTTCATTCTGATGTTAGTGAACGTTCTCAGTTTCGTCTTCGTCATCGTGTCATGAAACTGTATAGTTGGCGTATCGATCTCCAGGCGCTCTTCCTTGAAGGCTTGATATGCATCCTCTCCTATTCTGTAGGCCCCTAGAAGGTCTTTGACAACTTCTGGTGGTGCCATAGTCGCAGTTGACAAACTGACAAGATCTTCTTGCTCTGCGTTGAAGGGGTTCAACCAGCTGGTCTCCATCAGTTGAACTAAAGATTGGACATCGGCCTCATCTCTTCTAATCCTGGGCATCTGTAGGTCTGGGTGGCTGAAGTCAGTATACTTTTGGCCTACTACCATAGTCCTGAGCTGCCTTAAGTACCTGCTGCGATACTCCGATGTCAGGTAGTACCTGGCGACAGCTCCGCCTTTCAGGCTGAAGCCTTTTGTGCCCCCTGGTGTCTGGGTGTCTTTGTTGATCGTCTCTTCGATTGTCTGGTCCACAGGGATCCGTCCAAAGGGATTCTTGCTACCGATCTGGACCGAAAAGCCACCTTGCATGAAGTGTTCATGGACCTCTGGGTGTTCAATGGGCAGTCGAGACATCAAGGCATAGTAGTAGGTTAGGAACCGGGCATAGTTCACTTTGTCATAGGCAAAACACCACGGTATCATCTGTCGGATTGCTCCTAGGTGGAGCATCCAGTTGCCTTCTCTGGAGGCTCGAATTAAGTCCAGCATGATCTCAACCATGTCCAGGTATGACATCCAGAATGCTGAGAGGTTGTGTTCATCTCTGAGGGTCTCAAGATAAACTTGGAAAAGCTTCATGATATGTGTGCATGATTCACTCTCCATCAGCTCTTGAAAGAGTCCCTGAGACACATTGCTGTGAAAGCTGTTGATGTCCTTCAGTGTTTCATCTAGATGGTGTATGTCCCTTGAATGGTTTTCTTCTAGCCATGAAAGGAAGCCTTTCCATGCAAGCCTCATCAGTGCTTCATACACGAGCTTGTGTAGTCTCACTGCTCTGTTGTACCTCTTGCCGTTCATCACTCCTGACACTGATCCTTCTGCGATGATACCTGATTCCACACACAGATCTCTAAGACCTGCATCTTGAAACCTCTTTCCTATGGTGGAGATGAGATTACAGATTGTGTGGAAGACGCCCATCCTGATGATAATGTTCTTGAACTTCTCTTGTTTCCAGATAACTTCGGCAGCTTTGGCATAGAGTGCTTGATCAAACACGCACACAATCTTGTTAAGCTGTAAGGACTGCATGATAGCATGCGTTTGTTCCAAGATTTCATTAACGGTGGACATTTCTGTTGCGGGAGCATTGATAGTGGGCAGGTAGCTTACAGTGTCCTGAACCACTGCAATGTCTCTGCGCATTTTGATGTTGAACCCAGTCCAACTGCTGATGGACTGGTCCTCATGGTCTGACATTCGAGTAAGAAGCCAGATATGGTTCTTTGTCTTTGAATCCTGGACTTCCTTGGTAGTGTCGACATACGCAGTCTCAATCCTAGGTGGCCCTGCCCGCCGCCCAACATTGTATATTGGCAGCATTGATGATGTCTGAGTGATGCTTCTTATCTTGGACTTGGTAATCTCTGGCAGGACTTTCTCTGGCACAGAGCCTGCAACCTTGGACTGGACAGCAATGCCATTGACTCTATGAGAAGTACCTGCTCCACTTAGGGTCTCTTCAAGTCGGTCAATGTTATCCCAGGCCAGGGTTGTGAACACACCAGGGTAGATGTTTGCTGGCAGTGGAATGTCATCCTTTGAGCATTCCAGCTTCTGGATACAAAGGGCTGTATCGATCTCCTCAAACATTGAGTAAGACACACAGTGACCAAGACGATTCAGAGTTCGGATCAGTTCTGTGTTTCCTGTCAAAGACTTTACAGCATTGGTCAGCAGTACGTGCTTGGGTGGTTTTGTCTTGCCACTGGTAACAGCAAAGACCAAGTCACTGCCAAAGGAAGTGGCAAGACGTTGAGCTCTTTCAGAGGGAGTTTCACACTCACACTCTCCTGTCAGCAGGGTGTGCAGGAATTGAGTGACTGCTGCAGGAATGACATTCTGATCTGTATCGGGAGGCCATGGCTGACTCACATCTTGTTTATTGATCTCATTCCTCAGCTGCATTCCTGCTTTGGTTAAGACATCTTCAGAGTTAGCTGCTCTTGCTTCTTGCAGGTCTTTTGCCATTTTGTGTGCTTGCCGGGCAAGGTCGTCCATTGAGAGGCTGCGTGGATAGATTAGAAGCTTTCCTTTCTCATCTGGGACAAAGCGTAGTGATTCTCCAAACTCGGTTTCAATCTTTCGGCGAACATGTTTCTTTGTCGCTGGTTTCAGTTGGATAATACCACGGGACATCATGGATCTCTCAAGCCTAGATGTGAGGTTTGTCATAGGCAGTACCTCTGGGTTGGGGAATAATTTGGTCCTTATATACAAGCAGAGTTCCTCGAGGGCTTCTGTCTCAACCTCTTCGTAGCGTGCTTCCTCGCTTTCTTCCTGATTTTCACCTGCACCCGACCTGGCGGCCACTGGGAAATCATCTTTTGTGAAGAGTTTGTAGCACGACTTGTGGTAGTGACCCTCTGCAGCAACAAGGTCTCTGCTAACTAAACCAAGGATTCTCTGGTTGAGTTTCCTTATTGCTGCTCTGCGAATCTTCTCATCTGCTCGTAGCTCAACACACTGTATGAGTGGCTCCCTTGTCTTTGTTGTTTTTATGTACTTGCTTGACTTCTCGCAGAAGATACATACTTTGGCATACACCCTGCTAGTACTAGGGGCATCCCTTGATGCCCTCCTCCTGGGGTCGACGCTTGCTGATTCTATCTTGACACCCTTGGCAAGGATAGAATCCAGTGACTTCTTCATTGTAAAGAGACTACGACATTTACGGTGATAATGTATGTGTGGTATTCCTCCTTCTTCAAGGCCCTTGGCTGCTTCCAGGACTGGATCATGCTGCCTGATTTCTGCAGCCCTGAGCAATGTGTTCCAGGAGTCCAAATCCTGTGGTGACACCAGAGCATCGCTGTCATCATCAGAGCAGTGGATGATACAGTCGATCCGTGCTCTCTTCCTCGCAGATGGTTCCATCCTGCCGTCAAACAGTCGACACACACCTGCAAAAAATATCACCATTAAACCATGAACAAACAAACACATTACATGGAAACCACTCTACATATGTTTGCTCCTTCCAATAATAAATTATCCCCAAAATATAACAAAAAATCCCCAAATATGAAATAAACCCCTAAATATGGAGAAACTTGAAATACACATCGGAATAATTCTTGTAGAGAATCAAATAAGCTACAAGAGCTGTTGGAATATATTTTTCAATGTTCCCCATATTTAAGGATTTATTCTAGATTTAGAGGAAAATACCCAAAATATAGAGTATATTCCGAAATATGAGGAAATTTGAAAAATACCTAGGAACAACTCTGGTAGAGAATATAATTCTACATAGGTGTTCAAAGTTTCGCGATGATTGTGTGATGGATTTTAAAGAAAATGAGGAAAACGCCGAGCGTCACGCTAAAAATCTTTATTTTTGGGTAGCGCCCCTATTGCATCAAAAAAATTAGACTAAGCTACCAGTGCGAGAAGGCTATCATATCTTAATGTACTTACAGTCACTCTATAAACATTTTAGTACCATTCGTGTTTAGTCACCCCAGGTGGTACCGATATCTGGCCTGGCTCATGGACTATAAGCAGTGTGGGAAAAGTGAGAGAGAGAGGGGGGGGGGGGGTTACGGTTTTCTTATGGGTACTTATTGACGGATACTTTAGGTAAATACTTGTTGCCAAAATTGTATCGTAATTAGTATATGTGGGTCCTTGCGTATATTATCTACTATTTAAGCAACACAGGATGGTATAATCCTGTGTAGCGGGCTACCGTGTATATACAGCGTGTTTCCGAACTTTACCGACAAACTGTGTGGGTTAATTGATGATGGGGAGATCCGAAATATAAATGCCTAAGTAAAAATAATAACGTAAACGTAATATAAGAGAGGTACAGGACCTGCTAGCAGAAAATGCTGACAACACTGGTGTAAAATGATAAACAGAGGCTTTACCGTACTGGTTGTGACGAAGGCAACACCGTAGCCAAGTGTCCGAACGGTTAACAAAACAGTACAGTATCTCAATCACGGGATTCGATCAGATCCGTAGGCTTCGAATTATTGAACCCGAGGCTGTGGGACAACTCCTAGCTCAATACTGTATGAACCCTACAATACCCAAACGAACCATCGGAACATGGATAGGCCCTACGTATTCCATAATTTCAGTACTGTATTAGTAATGCTAAATCCTACGTTTTTTATGGATTATCGCTGGTGCATGAATCATACCAAAACAACGCAGAACTCAAGCTACAGACAGATACAGATTGACATAGTCAGGTCCGCTCGTAAGAGAAGCTTTAAAACCTTCCCTCGATTACCCGAGAAAGGACAGGGATGTGGGGGGGAGGTGAGGGTGGGGTAGGGGGAGATTTGACGTGTTCGATCGTTCGGCCACAGGCTGTGGCTGTGTAGGCTATTCTGTTCACGTAAATAGGGCGTTGCCTTTATCACAGCCTGTAATGTCTCTGTTTAGCATTTCATACTAGCGAGTTTAGCATAGGATAAGCACAAAAGTGCTAAGCTCCATTGGACAAATGTTTTCCGTTTCATATGTCTTCCATAACATTATGCATGCTAAGTATGATTTGTACTTTGCATTGACAGTTATTAACGACATCATATTCTTGTTTCAAGTTATGTAAACTCGTTGTTAGCAGTTTCTGCTACCAGGTCCTGTACCTCTCTTATAATGCATTAACGTTATATTTTTAATTGGGCATGTATACTTAGATTATGTTCATCTATTAACCCACACAGTTTGTCGGTAAAGTTCAGAAACACGCTGTATATCTCAATAATTTGGTAATATAACAATATATTTTTACATTTTACATTCATAAATAGTACACAAATATACTAGGTTAGGTTAGGTTAGGTTAGGTTAGGTTAGGTTAGGTTAGGTTAGGTTAGGTTAGGTTAAAGTAGGCATCTGATAAACAGTTACCCGCTACACAGGATCTTACCCTGTTTTGTTTTCTGGCTATTGTAAAGTATTGTTAGGCTATTTTATTCAGATTAGGAAGGGTATACGGGAGTCAGCGGGTTAATTATTGCGACTGTCTTTACCCTTTTGATTCCCACAGTTCCTTTCTAAGCTGTACAAAATCGTCTAATGATAACCAGAATAAATTGTCGAAAATGCGTCATAATGTTCAAAGGGTTAAGTTGGAGTGAAAATAGATGTAGAATAACATTGTAAATATCCTGCAGTTGGCCGTATAGTCTGTTTATTTTCAACTGACGGTAAATTGTACAGTTCCCATCAAGATTTCTCCGTTATTTTAAAGATTTTGTAGTGAAATATGGTACTAAATATATAGGTAACGTTCAACAAGACTATATCGGCCTTATTTACCATGTTTTGTGTTTTTTCTACAAGGAATATAGTGTTTCATAGTTGTTTTGCATGGTTTGAGTGGAGGATTTGCATAAACTTACCCATTATCTATCAATCTGAAGATACAGCATCAAATTGCGCCTTTTATTGGGTGAACCGCGCTTTTACAGTAGGTAAGGGATATTGTGGGGTACATTGGATACACGATGGGTTGAGGGGGGCGTTGCCCCCCCCTCCCCCCCCCTCCTCTTCCCCCCTTGATTTATTGTCACCTCATATATGTAGATCTGTAAGGGGGCAAAAACAGGTTGCCGGTATTTCGTGTTTGTGAGTAACGTTCGCGCCATTTATTGGGTGAATCGCACTCACCGCATCTTTCAAAAGAAGAAGGATGCATGTCGAAGGATTCATTGTGCGCAATGCTTTGTTTACGGTCGGGACTTATTATTTTCGTGTTATTTTTCGGTGTAAATGGGTTTTTTTAAGTGTCGATAACGAAATTCCTCCATGCGGACTATGAGAAAAATATGGCGAGTCTATTGGTCCCTATTTTCCCTAATAAATTATTTCTAATAGGGCGGATGTAGTGTCCTTGAAGATTATCAATATATATATACTTGGTCTTAATATTATGCAGAGACATAGCAGTTTCATATTTGTCCATTAAATATCGAGAAATTGCTGCAAAGGGATGCAATTTCTTGTCAGCTGAAAAGAAACAGAATATAGTTAGCAGCTGGAACTAGGACGGTCAAACACTTCAAGCTCAAATTGGATATCTGTATGGATGAGATGTTTTGGATGTTTTGGATATAAAGGGAACTGCCTTGTGTGAGACAATAGATTGTTTGTAGACTGACGTTCTTATCTTCTATATGAATAATGTTATTACTCTGATTATTACTCTACCATTCCAACATACCAGGAATAATATATACACATAAAACGTTAATTACGGTAGTGAAACAACGTTAACAAATAAATCTATCCAGCTTTGGTTACACATAATTGACCACTTGCAAGTTTTGGTCTATAAGGAAGTTGGAGCCGTAGACATCAATATTCAGCAGATTTACCAGCTAAAATACGGTTGTAGTATATTTATAAATATATAAAACCCAATTCAACATACTCTTTAGCCATCAGAAACCTACAATAATATTGTATTTCTATTTACTATCGATGTCTACAGCTCCAACTTCCTTATAGCCTGAAACTCGCAAGTGGTAAATTCTCAGTAAGTTTCCTTTAATAATGTCTAATAAACTAGCACACTCTGTATATCTTGCCAACACATAAAGTAGTTAAACTTAGCTTAAAAACAGTCTGGAACTAGTAACCTTTTCTTTAAGGGATGGAGTACTTTTTAAATCTAAGGTTATTCAAAAGTAGTCAAAACAGACATGCAAATGATATGTCTGACTAGACATGGATTAATACGTAAGTGAAACGAAAGGATGTAGAAGAGAGGAAGATAAAATTAAAAGGGAGGAATGTTGTAAGGAGAGAGAGAGAGAGGCTGCTAAAAGTGGCAACAATGTTCAACACGAAAAATACAGGAAGGTATATTAAGTAAGAAATAACAATAGTTTCATGAATATCACAGGGGCAGTGTAAAAAGAAAAATACAGTGACAGGAGAATGTGTGTGTGTGTGTGTGTGTGTGTGTGTGTGTGTGTGTGTGTGTGTGTGTGTGTGTGTGTGATACTTGACTGGACTTAACAATCTTTATTTACCGCCTAGAGTGTGGAGACGGATAATAATTATACATTGAGAGAGAGAGGTGATGGAATGTATTAGCTCGTGTATTGCATCACGACGCCCCTTCCTCTACCTTCTGCTCTCTAGTTTTATTGTCCTTGGTCACCCTTCTTTTATAAAGCCCCCCCCCCCACTCTCTCTCTCTCTCTCTCTCTCACACACACACACACACACAGTATCCATAGAACATATTATACAATAGTTGTATCATGTATGTATACTGTATGATTATAATAATGCTATGGCATTTGTTCTTAGTGATAAATGGCTTTGCTTAGGTTTGTATCGTGAATTTATAACTATAACATACCTTAAAAAGCCACTAACACCTTCATCGACTAGTCCACTCCAACGTGTGCGCTCAATCCATTCGTTCTTGTTTGCACAGCAGATCAAATGAAGTTCATGTCAAATTGGTCCGGGCGGCTGTTTTTAGCCAGGTTGCCAATATCCATTGAGAAACCGATTTGTGCTGAGCAGATTTTTTGAGACAAGCGTCCGATTTGTGAAGAACGCTATATTAAGGATGAGGGCTCGATTTGGGGTGAGGGAGGAGGGCCCAATTTGGGATGAGGGCCTGATTTGGGTTGAGAGCTTGATTTGGGATGAAGGCCTGATTTGAGATGAGAGCCTGATTTGTTGACAAGCGGACATTTTGGACCCAGCAACTGTTTTGAGTCAAGATATTAGTATAGGGTGAGCAATTCACTTAGCCTGAACAGTCAAATTTAACCTAGAATTGAGCCAAACGATCAATTTGAGATAATTGGTCGATTTGGGTCGTGGCCAATTAGGGGCGAACAATCAATTTGGCCTTAACCCTTTGAGTCCCAGTGACGTGTGTTATATAATACTCTATCTATATTTAGTCGATATTATGCAACTTAGGAACGATCTGTGTTAGTTAAATGGGTTGGTTGAGATAGTTTGAAGCCTTACTATAGCTAGAGGTCCTTCCTAAGCTGAATATAGTCGTCTAATAGGTGCCAACATATGATACAAAGGACGTCCCTTAAAATTACAGGCTCACAATCGCTCGCCAGGAAAAAATCGACACCTAAATGGCAAGAAAGGTCTTAAAATTGACAACGAAATGGGGCGAAAGGTATTACAATCGCCAAACTAATGGGCCGAACGTCTTAAAATTTCAAAACTAATTGGGCTAAACACGAGGGAGAAAGGGGTCCAGAAAAACGACTTATCTCCTTCATGACCGAATTTGGCCGGACTGTCGAATTCGTCCCTCTACCTCATGTAGCAATCTATGTGTTCAATCCTGACTGAATTATATTTCGTAAGCAGTCCATGAAGAAATAGAGAGGTAAGAGTCCATATACCGTCACCCCGATTACTCGATAGATAAAATAAATTAAAAATAAATAAATAAATACATAAATACATAAAACAAATGTAATTATTATCCTACATAATAAACTCTGAAACGTGTGCCTGATTTTGTTTTTAGTTGACTATATAATATCCATAGTAATATAGCCACTTAATTGAATATGGATTACAATACTGTATATAATAACGCTGTGTAGCAAGTGTACTGTATGAAGTTAAGAGACTGGCCACCTCGCTGTGAACATAATACCTGTGTGGTCAGTGTATATGTGTGTAATTTTAGGTAACTCTCTCCCTCTCTCTCTCACCTGGCCCGCCCTTACCCAACATCCTTCCTCTGTCCTGCATCCTCCTCTACCCCCCCCCCCTCCCTTTTCCTTCACCCTTCTCCCCCCCCCCCTTCCCTCCCTCCTCCCACTCCCCCTCCCCCTCCCCCCTCCCCCTCCCCCTCCCCCTCCCTCCCTCCCTCCCTCCCCCCATTTTCCCTTTCTCTATCCACCGCTTGTGTTAGCCTACCGGACGTACGCTTGTGCTCACAAAATTTCGCACACACGCAACAAACACGCCCATAAACACCCACCCATGGGCATACATATACCTTGGCGCGCGCACACACACACACATACACACACACACACACACACACACCGTAGCCTAATAGGTAGAGCTCTCGTCTCACACACGAGGGGTCGGGGGTTCAAATCCCCGGCCGGGCGGAGACAAATTGGGCTTGTCTCCTTTCATGTGTTAGCCTCAGTTCACCTAGCTGTAAATAGGTACCTGGAATAAGTGGACGACGTTGTGACGTCCCATCTGGGGTTGGCAAAAATGGTACAAGGCGAGATGGGTATCATATGGTTCACCTAAGCTGATGGCTACCTAAGCCTTCGGGCGAGACGGTACCGTCTATAGTGAGAATGGTACCATACAGATCCACCCTAAGCCTTCGTTTCCGATGTCGCCAATTGGCTAAAATACAGACTACACACACATCCACAGCCATTCCAA
The DNA here is from genome assembly GCA_032716605.1 of Paralithodes platypus. Lineage (NCBI taxonomy): Eukaryota > Metazoa > Arthropoda > Malacostraca > Decapoda > Lithodidae > Paralithodes > Paralithodes platypus. Next base: position 42,033,665 of record CM064486.1, read on the forward strand.
CGATACATATAACACCTACACATATAGGAGGCGGGAAATAACGAGCATGCTCACTCCCGCAATACAACTAGAGTAAGAACTAGAGTAAGTACACACACACACACACACTTACTTAAATACATATACTATACATAAACAAACCCCAAAACATGCTATGTTATACACATACACAGTCGTACACATACGTATTGACACATACACATAGAATACTGTGAAGTAAATACACATTCGCATAACAGACATTCACACACACACAAACATACAATGCTAAAATACACACACAAGCACATATATATACTGTACACATATACACTTATAGCTACATATACTGTACATATTTACATTTATACATATACACATGAAATATATACACCTACACATAAACCAGGTATCACAGCTTCCTTTCATGTGTCGTTAGTGGTGCGTGTCTCACCTGTTTCCTCCCCCCCCCCCCTCACTCTCTCACTCTGTATTGCTCTTTCTCTACTTCCTTCCTCTCCCTCTTTCTCTGCTTTCCATTTCTCTCTCTCTCTCTCTCTCTCTCTCTCTCTCTCTCTCTCTCTCTCTCTCTCTCTCTCTCTCTCTCTCTCTCTCTCTCTCTCTCTCTCTCTCTCTCTCTCTCTCTCTCTCTTTCTTTCTTTTCCTGTTACCTCTATTCCTCTTTTACCCGTTTCCTCTTCTTTATCCATCTTTCTCTACTGGGTGTTAGAGGGATCTGCCTTATGTGGGCCAATCAGCTTTTTGCAGAATCCCGTTTTCTTATGTTCTTTTGTTCTCTACTGTATTTCCCCTGGTAGCTGTCTTCCTCCTTCACCTCTTCCCTCTTTCTTTGTAGTTCCTTCTCTATGTCCTCTCTTATCTATTTACCTGGTTGATCGTAATTCAATTGCCCACTTGCGAGTTCCAGGCTATAAGGATGTTGGAGCTGTAGACATCGATAGTAAATGGATATGGAATCATTATGTAGGTTTCTGATGGCTAAAGAGTATGTTGAATTAGGTGTTATGTGTCTATAGATGTACTACAACCGTATTTAGCAGGAAAATCTGCTGAATGTTGATATACACAGCTTCAACTTTCTTATAGAACGAAACTTGCAATTGGTCAATTGATACGTTTAAAGAGAGACTGGACGATCATCTGATGGAGATTGCATTAATATGAATGGACATATTAATGATAAGTAGCTATGTAAGTATACATTCCCTTTCACATTAATTAATTCTATCCAATATAAAAAAATAAGAAAACAACTTGTGGGCATTTCCTGACCCATAAGGTTACACTTCCTCCTATATTCCGGTACCGGTACGGCTTTTTAACCGGAGGAAGCGGAGGGCGAGGAGAGAGCCTCCTACTTTGTTGTCCTATTCTTCCATTATAAACTGTCCCTGTCTCTAGCAGTATTAAGGCTGGACCATCAAGGAGGGACAGCAAGGTCTATGTAGTCTGAGTATCTGTGCAACTCTGTATAATTATCTTCCTTCATTACCTGGTTCCTCTCTTTATGTATCTTTATCTACTCTCTCTCTCTTCTCTCTCTTTCTCTCTCCCTTTTTATTCTTTATATCTCCTCCCCTTTCTCTACTTCTTCCCCCCCCTCTCTCTCTCTCTCTCGCTCTCTCTCTCTCTCTCTCTCTCTCTCTCTCTCTCTCTCTCTCTCTCTCTCTCTTTTCAGCTGAAGAGAGCGTAAGAAAAAAAAAAAGTAAATAAACGAATAAAGAATACTAATTATATACTGTAAATCATCATTAAAAATTTACATACTACTAAGGGTGACGGGTTGCATGAATCCAATTAACCCCAAAATGTACATACTACTAAGGGTGACGGGTTGCATGAATCCAATTAACCCCAAAATGTACATACTACTAAGGGTGACGGGTTGCATGAATCCAATTAACCCCAAAATGTACATACTACTAAGGGTGACGGGTTGCATGAATCCAATTAACCCCAAAATGTACATACTACTAAGGTGACGGGTTTGCATGAATCCAATTAACCCCAAAATGTACATACTACTAAGGGTGACGGGTTACATGAATCCAATTAACCCCAAAATGTACATACTACTAAGGGTGACGGGTTGCATGAATCCAATTAACCCCAAAATGTACATACTACTAAAGCGAAGGGTTGCATACATTTTCCTTTCTTTTTCCATTTTTTGTCTGTAAATTCCTTCTGGGGATTTCGAAGCCCACCAAGGTTAATCACTTCCAACTTTTTCATGTACGGCAATTGCCGGAGGGTGGGGAGAGACTTCTTCTTTTCCATCCTTTTCTTCAACTTTCCCTTTCTATCGGATATGCCATCTCTACTAGAATCAAGTCCTGACCACCTCGTATTTAGTTAGTTTTGTAGCGCTGATTAACCAGACCACTACCACCTCGTATGGATTGCAAGGTCTGTGTGGCCAGTGTATCTATGCAAATCTATGTAAATCCAGTGAACATTACCCCTCTCCTTACCTGGCTTCCCTTTTCCTCCCCATCATCCCCCTCTTCCTTCCTGTCCTGGGTTGCAAATGTGGCCGTAGTTTTAGGACGCGGGGAGAGGATGGAGCGCCCCTTCCTTCCCATTGCTTTAATTTTAAGGGTGTAATTTTAACCCCTTCTGTACCGGCGACGTCTTTTTAATTCTATTCTAGCTATATTTAGACGATTTTGTGCAGTTTAAGAAAGATCTGTGGCAGTGAAAAGCGTTAAGGGCGATGATTCGGACCCTGTTAATTGCTGGAGACCCTTTTTAAACTGAATGAAATCGTTTAATAGTAGCCAGAATATCGTCAAGAAGACGTTGCCGATACAGAAGGGGTTAAGCCAGGATCCACACACTAATAGTGTGTGGATCCTGGGTTAAGCATGTAAATGCTCTTTCTCTCGCTCTCTCTCTCTCTCCATACAGTCATTTAGAGGTAACTAAAAAAAAAAAAAAAAAAACATAATGCAAGGCTAGTTGTAAATGCCATGAAAAGTACTGGGACATATTATATCAGTGTTCTCATTGCAAATACAATAACTATAGTTTATTCGCTGTAAGAAGGCGATAGATCATGACCTCTAACCTCTGTAACTCAAAAACGACTAGAGTAATCGAGCTAATATTTCTACCATTTGGAAAGAGTCGGTCAAAGAATAGATGTGGAGATTTACAGCCAATTTGCTCTAGCCCTTTTTGAGTTACAGAGGATAAAGATAATAATTGTTCGCCTATTTAAAGCGAATAGTCTATAGCGTATCGTATAGATTGGCTAGAAATGCGGCAAAACTATAAAAATTAGCAGCAAATAATGATGATGGGCTTTGGGTAGGAATATGTCGGGTCTATAATGCCAAGATTCCTATCACCAGGAAGTTGTATGTCTTGGGTAACATTGGACGAGGATTAATCCGTCATTGTCATCATATTCTGGCAACTATTGGAGGATTTTATTCAGCTTAAGAAGGTCCTCTAGCAATAATACGGCTTCAAACTATCTCAACCAACGCTTTTCAACTACAGCAGATCCTTCCTAAGCTACATAATATCGTCTAAAAATAGTTAGAATAAAATCTAACACACGTCGCTGGTACTCAAAGGGTTACATGCTGAGATTAATGCAACTTAAGGGGAGGCAGACCGTTTTTCTGGACCCCCTTCTCCCTAATATTTAGCCCCGCTAGTTTTGAGATTATAAGACGTTCGGCCCATTTGTTTGGCGATTTTAATACCTTTCGCCCTATTTCATTGTCAATTTTAAGACCTTTCGTGCCATTTACAGTAGGTGTCGATTATTTCCTGGCGAGCGATAGCGAGCCTGCAATTTTAAGAGGAACCGGCCTTCGGCCGGGACATTTTTCTACCGAAAAATATACAAATTTATCTTGAAGGGGGGTCTTGGGGGGTGTTTTTCTAAGCTTGATGGAGGTCTAGGGAGGAAACTAAAAGAAATATATGAATACATGAATTAATAGACCAAACAAACGGCCAGTCTCCCTTTAAAGGTATGATTTGTGGATTCATTCCACGTTGCAATGACATGACAAAGGTTGTGATTGAATTGTAGACATTTATGAATTATCTTCATTATTTCAATTACGTATCTTTCGGGCATCTACCTTGTCTATAGTCATTGTTATTAATTGGTCCTATTTATTATTATTATTATTATTTGTTTAATTACTTAGAATTGTATATGTGCCACTTGTGTTCTTGTTATATTTCCCAGTGTCACGCTATGCTTTCAATGGCCCCGTTTTATGCATTTCATTACGATACTTTATTTTATGATTTATTCATGTTTTATTGTAGTTTATATTAAAGTTATATATTTATATCAATTATTACATATTTACTTTGTGGGTTAAGGGGAGACTGGCCGTTTCTTTGGTCTATTAATTCATTTATTCATATTTTTTTTTAGTTTCCTCCCTAGACCTCCATCAAGCTTAGAAAAACTCACCCTAGACCCCCCTTCAAGATAAATCTGTACATTTTTCGGTAGAAAAATGTCCCGGTCAAAGGCCGGTTCCTCTTAAAATTGCAGGCTCGCTATCGCTCGCCAGGAAAAAATCGACACCTAAATGACACAAAAAGTCTTAAAATTAACAACAAAATGGGGCGAAAGGTGTTAAAATCGCCAAACTAATGGGCCGAACGTCTTATAATCTCAAAACTAGTGGGGCTAAACATTAGGGAGAAGGGGGTCCAGCAAAACGGTCTGCCTCCCCTTAAGATTCTAATAATTTAGAGGTATTTATCCCAACAACATTGTATTTTCTGTCTATGTGTATGAAGGAGAACAATGGCAAGGTTGCCTGTAACAAGTGTTTCCCCCAAAGGTTGGTCAATTGAGAAGTGTAATGTGTACTGTAGTGTTTGTAATTCACACGAGCATCTGTTTGACCGGATGAAGTTGTGCAGGTGTGTGTGTGTGTGTGTGTGTGTGTGTGTGTGTGTGTGTGTGTGTGTGTGTGTGTGTGTGTGTGTGTGTGTGTGTGTGTGTGTGTGTGTGTGTGTGTGTGTGTGTGTGTGTGTGTGTGTGTGTGTGTGTGTGTGTGTGAAGGAGATAGTTAAGCTGAGTTTATGCGTTTATACTAGAGAGAGAAAACAACACATAGTTACAGAGATACACAGACCACATGGTCGCAACGAGGTGATCCGACCTTAAAAATTACTGGTAGACGATTAATTCCCGTTTACTAAGACAGTGGAAGAAAAGGACAGTAGAGCAAAAGACAGATTGCGTGTATGTGTACTTGTGTGTGCGCGTGTACAGGTGAGTGTGAGACAAGGGAAGGAGGAGGGAGAGACCGGAAGGAAGTGGGTAGATCATCAGGAAGGAGGGCTGGGGGTGGGGGGTGGGGTGGGTGGAGGGTGACTTACACATAGAGGGTGGAAGGAGACACATATACCACCAACAACACTGCTATCACCTCTCTCTCTCTCTCTCTCTCTCTCTCTCTCTCTCTCTCTCTCTCATATCATACAGTATATATATATATATATATATATATATATATATATATATATATATATATATATATATATATATATACTGCATATACTGCATATACTGTAGATAGATTATATCATATCAATATTGGATTTGCTCAGGGGTCTGTATTGGGTCTCCTGTTTTAGTTATATACTGTACATATACTGTAACTAGTAAGAAATGAACAGGAGGAGATTGTAGGCACCAATCAAACAGGGCAGTAACCCCAGGCCTATTATAAGGAGTTACTGACACTCCTCTTTCATTTGCCCGGCCTCTCTTACTGATTCTTTTTGTGCCTCACTAGCACATGGTAATCCAATTGGCTCTCACTAAGAGCATACTATACTCTTTTCTATTGCACCAAAATAAAAAATAAACAACAAATGTTTCAATGCCCAATAAATGCCCCCATCCACCTTCGTTCCTCTGTTAACGACACATTAAAATGTTTTGGACCATGGCCTGGCACTCTTATTATTGATTTCTGCAACATTTGTGGCCTTCCATCTAAATTTAATACTGTTGAACACCACCTCTCATCCAACAAACCTGATCTTCTTTTCCTCACCGAGACTCAGGTGTCTGAAGCAACTGAAGGTGGTCTCTTACTGTCTCCTACTTTCTCTACCCTAATTGTCAAGCCAAAGGTGGATGTTGTGCCTATGTACACATCTAACTCACTTGTTCATGTGTTCCCACTGTAGACTCTTCTGAAATCAGAAGTCTCTGGCTCATATTTCCTTTCACTCTCAAACTAAATATTACTGTGCTGTTTATCTCTCCCCTACAGTAACTCTACTGACTTTATTAAATTCTTTGACTTTGTAAAGTCTCAAGTGAAACAAATCCTATCAACATCTTTCTCAGAAATCTTCATCTTAGGAGATTTCAATGTTAACCACCACCAATGGCTCTCCTTAAATTTCACTGACCAAGCTGGTGAGCATGCCTACATCTTTTGTATTCTTAATGACCTAGAGCAGTTAATTTAACACCCTACTTGTATTCCTGACTGCCTGGAAGATCGGCCCAACATCCATGACATATTTCTGACCTCAAATCCTTCTGCTTACATTTAATTTTTGTTTTCTCTGTTGGGCTCCTCCGATCATAATCTTATATCTGTTACCTGTCCTATCTCTCTAGGGCAGCCATCTGATCCTCCCAGCCAGCGGCGCTTGTGGCACTTTGGCGCTACTGCCTGAGGGGCTCTTCGGCAGTATTTCTTTGATTTCCCTTAGAATACATTTTGCTTCTGTGGCCAGGGACTCTCAGAGTGTGCTGAATGAATTACTGAGGCAAGCATCTCGGACATAGAAGCATACCTTCCAATTGCTTACTCTCAATAAAATGCAAAACAATCTCTTACTAATGCCTAATATCTTAATATCTTCTAAAGATGGACTTTCTGTTCTCTCTGGGTTTAATACTAATGAGGTGTACGGGGCAGGTGGTGTTCAAGTTGTCCTAAAAAACTGCTCTTGTGTGCGGACTTCTTGCCTAGGCAAACTTTTCCGTCTTTGTCTTTCCTCTAATATCTTCCCTTCTTGCTGGAATGCAGGGTTGTAGATATGTGGAATAGATTGGCTGGTACTTTGAACTTTTGTTTACTAAGCAAACAGCTTTAAACTTAAATTGGATAGTCATGTGAATTACATGGGTTGTGTGGGCATTCATTATAGTAAAGATTTGAGTGATTCAGACAAATTCATATATGTCCGTCCTAGGTTACATGAAATCAACACAATATAGTCAAAATAGAATTTCAAAAGTGTCATCGTATACTGAATTTTATAGTTTACAATTTCATAAAATTGTCATAATTGAGGTAAAAATCCCGCCAGCCAATCAGAAGGCGGGACTTCCTCAGGTAGATAACACCTAAAGGTGCGGTTACACATGCCCGAATTTTTGCCACCCAAGCAACTTTTGTCACCGCTACGGGCAACTTTTCCGAGACCCAAAAACAAGTGGTTACACATGCAGGAAGAGAGTTGCTCGTAGCACTATCTCCCGTAGCCTACACTCTTTCGTTTTCATTTCGAAATTAATTGGTCTTAATTCGGCCGTTTTAGCTTCCCGTCACGCTATTAATACATCACAATCCCTATGATAAAGCTGAGCATAATTATGTAAGTCAGTTGAAACAGCAGCACGCTCATGATTGGCTATCTTATCATTACCCTGATCATTTATTTATTATCTGTATTGTTCCTTATTTATTCATTAAACTAGATATGTTTAAGTAATTTTAATGATTACTTAATAAATTACAGTACTATCCGAATCTAAAGAGCTCTTAAAGAACACAGGAAACACAATAATAACGTATATATCATAAAGTAAACACAAGCAAGATAAAGATATGATAAACCAAGAAGTAAGCGAGAGAGAAGACTGGCTGACCCGGGCTCACCCGGTTTAGCCAATCACAGGCCTTGCTTTACGTATTACACATTTAAAATAGGCAGTGACAGTATTTCTTTCCTTGCTTGTGTTTACTGTATTATATGTACGATTTTATGTGTTTCATGTGGTATTTTATAGCTCTTAAGGTTCGGATATCACCTGTCACATTATCATTAGAAGTATTAAAACTTATTAATATTAATATAGCCTACTGTATATGGAATATATTTCCACGACATAGCCTACTAATTCACGCCAAACACTATTACCGTATACTGTACATGTAGGCTACTAAGTTATGTAAAGAGTAGCCTACTATTTAGCACGTCGCATTAACCGAACCTATAATGCATAAATACGGTATTTAATCAAGATTACAAAGCATACAGAATACATAATTTGTAATACTGAAGGAAGTATTAGGCTAACCATTGCAGTAACGAAGCTATTATTCATATTTAGTTATAACAAATCGTTTACTGTTGCAAATTATAATTGTAAGTTGATTATGATAACCGATATATATATGATACATTTAATCCCTTGAGAATATTCTTCCCATTCTTGCCTAAAGATATTGTAGGCTATTTGTACAAACTTGAAATTTCGCATTCATACCGTAGCCTACTTCTTGATTAAACCGTTTTCTCTCATCCCAATCTATTGAATATTATACTGTGATAACATATATATTTAAGGATTGAGCATTATTATACTATATTAATACTTTCACATCATATATTATAGTTATCACATTACTACTATTGCATGCATTCCATATTTATAGTTGCCGCAACAGGTGATGCGTCCCGTACGTTCGGGACGCAAAAGTTGCCCTATTCGGGTGACAAATGGGTCCCGAAAAAGTTGCTTGGGGCGCAAAAGTTGCTCCACGGAGCAACTTTTGTCACCGATTCGGGCAACTCGGGCATGTGTAACCGCATCCTTAAGCTACCGCCCGGATCCAGCTGGGGAGAAGTCGTACATCTGGCAAGCTCTTCACCAATCAGCAGCCGCCTCTGTCGCTCGGTGCTACGTCATCGTCTCCTTTAACCCCTTGTTATAACTTATCTACTTTGCACTTCCGTGTATTTTTTCCAACAAAAAGTGGTCTGGTGGGAAGATACCAATACCTTACTCCCGCCAACCCCTAAAGAACAACACCAACAAGCTTCCTGGGAGTTATTTCAATGATATAAGAGGGGAGGAGAACGCGGAGGTTCGAGCAGCCCAGGTGATGACGCGCAAGCCGTCTCAGCCAATCAGCGAGCCCGTAGCACCCAGGGGCGTCTATAAAAGCAAGAGGGTGGAGCCTGGGAGCTCAGATCTCCACTCCACACCTGGCAGCAACACCACTTCACTTCTACCCTCTCTCACCATGGCCACTCAGGAACAACCAACCACCTTTTCTGGCGTGGGCAAATGGTTCCATGTAAAGAGAGGATTTGGATTTATTACCAGAGACTCAGACAAAGCAGACTTCTTCATACACAGGAAGAACATTGTGCCAAACACCAAATGCATGATTGTCTCACTAGGTGAAGGGGAGAAGGTGGAGTTCACCACCATCGAGGAAAGGAAGGGCAAGGAGGCTGCAAGAGTAATAGGAACCCATAGCAGACCCAGGGGCTCCCTACACTCTCAAGGAAGGCAGAAGCGATCCACCACCACCGGAGTCACGTCTGGCCTCAAGACTAACATCATCATAATCGTTGTCCACACAGCCATAGTGCTCGCTGGGGATGATAGACGCTGACTTGCTGTGCTTCTGCCTGCTCTTCTCGCTGCCAACGACCTGCCCACAATCATCATCCCTCCAGATCTCCTTACTCAAGCACCACAGGAGAGAGCACCCACCGAGAAAAGAAGACCACACAGGGAAAGCCTCCAAACAACCCCAGCTTCAACTTCTCCTGCCTCGACCACTCTGTCTTCAAAGGAATAGAGAGAAGCCTCCAACAACGAAAGTCCAGGAGACAGCACCATCGACACCAATGGAGGAATGGGAAACTGCACAACCTTCGTCACCGATGGAGGAACAGGAGCCAGCTCAAGAACAAGCTTCTAGGCTCACCATCACTTGCAGATCCAGATCCTGAGTACTCTCCGCATCCTGCTTCGCCATCAAGCCAGAACTTCAACATCATAGCAACCTCAATGACCCTCCTGCAACTCCTACAACTACCACCGAGCCTCCCGACCACCCCAGCATAAGTGAATTGAAAACACTGAGGAAAAACTCAAGCTGAATAAATCAAGAATGCTCCACATTTACAACCAAGAAGAACAAGAATAGCAAAGTGGTTTAGCCCACCAGCTTTTACCTCTCCAACTCTTCATCCTTCATCACTTTACCTTGGACTTCCAACTCAACTTTCATCACTCGTGCGGCCTCCCATCACATTGTTCATTCGGGAGCTAAGTCAGCCGAGGGCACCTGCCTGGACAATATCTCCTGTCTGATCAAGCACACCTGCCTCCTTCACTATGGGGAGTTAAAGGCCAAAAGGAAGCTGATTCAAGACACACAAGGAATAAAGATATTAACCAGCTGTACCCCCATGCCTGCCAACACATAGCCATCCTTCATACCATCAGTCAAGCCTTGCACTGTTCTGGAGAGAAATGTGGAGATGCAGACCAGTTTGTGAACAGTTACTGGTCAGCCCTGAGATGGTAGATGACAGAGAGAAGAGAAGACAACCCAACTTATTTAAATCAAGGACCCTTACGGGCCCGCACATAATTAGAAAAAAGAGATAATGTTTGGCAGAAGCCTCGGCTTAAAATAAAGGGATGTGTCCTTCTTGTGACAAACAAAGATTAAAAGTATTAGACTATGAAATAAAATATAATGATGTTTGTTAAGGAGGATTAGCTATCATTGATAGAACAGGTATTATACCTACAGCTAGAAATAGCATAGGTTCTGACAGGGTATGATAGAGAGATATAACTTGACAAATAAAATGAGAATATAATAGGTAGATATTAGTGAGACAACTCTTTTCCGAGAGATAGCAGCTTTCCTTCCACTATTAGGAACAAGGGACATACATCCCTTACTATATAGTCAGAGAAACCACTTTGATAGTACAAATCATAGGTCGAAGGCTAGGCGAGACTTAGTTTGAGAAACAATCAGGAGAGAGAGTACTGAGTACTCGGAGAAATATATTACCATTACCTTTTTGTTAAACGGAAACAACTCTTTTTAACCGAATGCGCGAGATCGATCTTAACGTAACCCAAGGAATACCGTTTTGGTTCGTCTATTCATTCCCTAGTTAAGTAAACCAAGGATTTGTCGTTTTATGATTCCTAACTTTATTAACGAGAGCCCACATTATGGATATATTGCTGACAATGATTTAGGGGTGGACAGATGATGGGTATTAAGGTGATTAAAGGACATATGCTCCCCCATTTCCATAGGTATTTATGTTAATGGAGTATAACATTTGGGAGGATTTATAATTCTGTTGTCGCGCAGATTCATAAGGGTTACTTGTTATAATAGATGATAATTATTATAATAGATTAAATAAGTGTATTGTTATTTGTTGGAACTCATGTCGTGGAGTCGAAATAGGTCAAACTCTAAATAGCTCCCATACAGATAAGTTATAGTGGAAATGTAAAATCGTAGGCTTGTGCATATTTCTTTAACTGTCTTGATAGCGTAATGCATAAGTACGCGGAATTTCGATTTGAGTATCCTAGGTTTGAGTCCTTGAAGTGCCACATGTATTTGTTGATTTCATTAATTGAGCTTAGAGGTGAAGTTGGTTGGTGTAAAAAACATAATAAAAAATTCCAATATATAAGTTATGCTGACGGCCGCATGTATTCAACCATAGTTATGCTGACGGCCGCATGTATTTAACCATATAGTCCAGTAAATCTAGCAATCATTTAACTGGACCTAGAACAAATTGCAATAGAAGGTTTTTTGGCTTTAACTTGTTTATTAGGTCCCTCTGATGAACATATAAAAAGTCTCCAACTTTTGGACACTGGGAAAGTGGTTAATTTGCATAAATTCAAGATGGCCGCCATCCAAAGCTTCAATTTACAGATAACTTTTTTCTGGTTGCTCCTAGACCCTATAAATGTATTACAAACAACGTTTTTTGGCTTTAACTTGTTTATTAGGTCCCTCTGATGAACATATAAAAAGTCTCCAACTTTTGGACACCTGGAAAGTGGTTAATTTACAGCCGAAAAACCTTACAGACAGGCTGAACTGTCTCTTTCACAAGGGGTGACACAGGCACTTTGTGCTTGTATGGGTTTTTGACCTGTTGTCCCTCTTTTTTATAAAAAAAAAAAAAAAAAAACATGACGTAGTATGACGTCATTCAGAGCCAATTATGTAATTCATGATAGGAGTTCGTATTCACTTGGATCATCGGTGCTTGCATCAAAGTTGCTATTTTGACAGAGTCCTTTACATTGACCACATGCACTGGAACATTCAAGCTCATTCCGTTTGCAACTACAGCGTTGAGTGTCACAGTTGCCCTTACACTGACATCTGACCAATTTCAGTAGTGAATCAGGAGCCACTGGCGAATCCATCGTCTTCGGTTCAATCTGTCCCTTCCGCAGACACCAGCCCCATTTCTCGGGGTCCACACAGTTCCCCATCCATTCCTGGACCTGACAATAAACTCGGAACGAGTGGTATTTGGCTGCATCGGTTGTTGGGGGAAGGCTGTGAACTTCAACGGTAGTTGAACTTTTTGCCACCTTGTTGCAAAACTTTGTCTTTCGCAGTCCGTCAAGGGTGTCATTTCCTTTTCCCCCGTACAAATAAACCAAGGCCTTTTCACCAGCTGATGATATCGCGTCTTTACTTCCACTTTGGCAACAGAATGCTTCTATACATTTCAAGAAACCGTTGTCTTCCCTCACTTTCCTCAAGGCAGCCCCTTTACCAATACCATACAGTCGTGAGGTTGTGTCACATCCACAGAGTGCATGGACAACTGGCAGGACACGACAGATGCTTTCACCGAGAGCTTCTGCTACTGAGTTAATATGCCAACATTTCCCACCTTCCTTGCTCGACTTGAAGTACAAATCATTCATCCCTCGTTCCGCATAATGACACAACAGCACCAACAAGTCTGTGTCCTCACCTATCACATATGTCACGGTTTCCCTTGCATGCTCAATTCCCTTCTTCGCAATCATGACATCTGCATCTGCTGGCGCATTGACACAGTCAATTCCATTTGCCTTGAATGTTTCACACAATAAGTCAATGAAGTTTTGCTTATTGTCCGAGTTTGACAAGAAGTTTTCCTTTTTTGACCGAAGGGGCATGGTTGGAGTGAACATCACCTTTTGACCAAAGACTCCTTTTGATCGTCGATTGTGTGTCATGTCCTTGGTAGTAGGTCCTGATTTATAACCGTCGAATACAACCACCGGGTTGAGAAAGTTTTTGGAAACATGCTTCATGTACATGCTTGCAATGTCCTCAAATGTGTCACCCTTCTTCCATGGAATCCTTTGCAATAAGGAACCACCATCCAGAACATGGGTCACAGTCCTTTCTTCCTCAAATGATTCCAATGACGACTTGGGAACAACAGCAGCTATCTCATCTTCTAGCTGTGGTTTATTGGCTTCCCTGAGCCTCCCCCACTTATCGAACAGAGCAGTAGGGTAGCTAGACAACTCATACGCAAAGACCTCTTCAACACCTAAGTCCCTGTTATTAGCAAAGATGAGGAGCCTCTGGAAAAGGAGCTGTGGGTCGATTGGTACTTTTTCAGCACTGATTGTAACCTTTGTACCCAACGACTCAACTTGATCTTTCTTCCTAAATGAAAAGTCAAAAGCATTGCTACCTTCCATCTTCTGCACAATGTTCATACCAACCTCATACAGTAAATGAGGATTGGCCGAGGCTGGTTCTGTCACACCGTTGGCAATATTCCTGAGTTAATTTGATTCTTGAAATGGATCATAATCCTTGAAGAATGCGAGAACCTTCTCTGTGTCCTTCCTATCTCGTTCACGCCTTGCTTCAGTCATTTCTTTGTGCTGCTCAGAGGTGTGGAAATGCTTCCCTGTCAGTTCTTGCATAACTTCACTCACCTCAGCGCAGGCTGGCATAGCAAGTAACCAGCGCAGACGTTGCGTTTCCTCCATGCCCCTACCACGTGTCCATCCACCATTCGTTTTCAAAGAGCGCATCAAAACCTGCTCTATAACCAAGTCGCTTGGCAGTCCTGCCCACAGCCGATAACTTCGGCGGATCACAAATAGACCGGAGTTCAATTGACAGAACATGTCTGGGTTGAGCTGCTCAAGTTCAATCATGTCTTGAATGTACACATGGGCTGACTTGGCATAATTGTTATGACCACACGCTGCAAAGTACGGCAACATCTCCTGGAGTGTTCCGAGGTACAGTAGGAAATCGCCCATTCTCAGTGCCCTCAGGAAGCGACGCAGCAGGTCAATCATGTCCATGTATTGAATCCATAGCTTTCCCATCTTATGCTCTGCTAAGGAGCTCTTCTCAGCTTTAAGTTTTTCAGAAATTCTGTTGAAAACGTCTTTACTGCAGACTTCATCCGGTGAAACGTCTTCACGCAACAGCTTATCCAAAAGATCTGCAGCCTCCTGGAAGTCCTTGCATGCGTCACTTTCCTCATCTACCATTGAGAGGTTGACACCGTATGCCCTGCCTAACACAATCGAACTCAAGGCTGTGTCAACCAAGAAGTGGCCTCTGATTGCTCGTGCATAGGCTTTCCCACTCAGCATTTGGGTCACAGCATTTTCAGCGTATATAAGTTCCAAAACCTCCTTAAGCCCAGATGCTTCCATAACATGGCCCATGCATCCCAAAAAGCTCATCACAGAGTGAAAGCCACCAAGGTTCAAAACAATGGGTTTCAGTTCGCTTCCTTCTCATGAACAATGATCGTCTTCGCTTTCCAATAAAGCGGTTGGTCGAATGTCAGCATTGGCGTCGTTCCCTGGCGATGGCTTTCCGCAGCAACGAAGTGAAGTGTTGAGTAAATACAACTCATGTCCGTAGGGTCCATGTCAATCATGGGCAAGAAATGGACGGATGATTTCCCTGGGTGTGGTCCATGGCACACACTCTGCATTAAGCCGGACCAGCCTGGTCGTTTTGGTCGAAGCAACCATGACGTTTTCCACAGTATGTCCAGATTTTCAAGCTTGTCAGATGCTGAAATGGGGTCAAGCTTTCTAAATTCGAGAGGCCCACCCTTCTTGCGAACACTGCGGTAGTATTTGATTTCAATTTGAGCTGCCGTGAAGTTGTTTTCAGGTGACTGCAATCTTGGTATTGATGTTGTGTCTCTTACTTCAGGGGTGACAGCAACAATTATACCCATACCATGGTATGTTCATCAGAGGGACCTAATAAACAAGTTAAAGCCAAAAAACGTTGTTTGTAATACATTTATAGGGTCTAGGAGCAACCAGAAAAAAGTTATCTGTAAATTGAAGCTTTGGACGGCGGCCATCTTGAATTTATGCAAATTAACCACTTTCCCGGTGTCCAAAAGTTGGAGACTTTTTATATGTTCATCAGAGGGACCTAATAAACAAGTTAAAGCCAAAAAACCTTCTATTGCAATTTGTTCTAAGTCCAGCCCTACTTTGACTGGTCTAATAGTTTGAACGTATCTTGACCCGAGCAGAGAACCAGTCAATAAGTGAAATTATTGAGATTATTTATATTCGGTATTTTTGTTATGAAGTATTTTACATGAAACATAAGTAACCGTGATGTTGTGACTTGTGACCGGAGTCGGAATAGGTCAAACTCTGAATAGCGTCCGTACAGATAGGTTGTAGTAATTATTCCAATATATAATTTATGCTGACGGCCGTAGGTATTCAACCATAGTTTGAACGTATCCTAAACCCGGGAAGAGAAACAGACGTTATGAAGGTAAGAAGTTATATTTCTAAATAAAACACCAAATTCCAAACAACTGTAGAATTTTTCAAATATATATAGTTTAGTATATAGTATAGTTTTAAAATAAGTACTACAATAGTTACAGTGATTGCTTCAATTGCTATTTATTAATTTTATTTTTTTAATCTAGGGAAATGTAAAATTTGCAAATCATAAACATTCGACATCAATCAGTATGTCTATTCTCTCTCTCTCTCTCTGCCTCTGTCTCTGTCTCTGTCTCTGTCTCTGTCTCTGTCTGTCTCTCTCTCTCTCTCCCTCATTCTAAAAAAAAATCAGTGCAAGGTTTAGGAAGTGGTGGTACGTGACGCGGGCCTCATTACCCCACAGACAGACAGACAGGTAGGCAGATAGTGAGACAGACAAACACACACACACACACAGACATACAGGAAGACAAACAGACATAGATATATAGACAGAGGATTACAAAGGAAATCACACTCTGATCCTTACGAGGCTGCATGTAGTAAGGTTTGGAGGAGGGGAAAGGTACAAAAGAGTACAAAGAAAATCAAGCAACAACATATCCAGCGACCCCTCAAGGCTGCTTGCTCTCCAAAACAGTGATGGTTAAGTGTCCAAACAGTAGTTTAGAGGGGGTAAGGGAAAAATGGAAAGGGAAGACTGCCCTGGGACAAATGTCCGTAGCAGGATTAGGAGAGGTCTGCTCATTATGTCGAGTGATTGCAGAGGTGGTATCATGATCTGCCAATAGGGGGTGAGCGATAGCGAGCCTGTAATTTTAGAAGGAACCAGCCTTCGGCTGGGACATTTCTATCGAAAAATGTACACATTTATCTTGAAAGGGGGTCTAGGGGATACTGTTTTATGCTAGATGGGGGTCTAGCGAGGAAACTCAAAAAGAAAATATTATATACATACAGTATATACTGTAGACCAAAAAGCAAGTACTACCCCCTTAACATTCAATACCGAGCTTGCACTTTTTGTAGTGGCAAGCAACTATCCGAATTGTTCAAAAGTCATTTCCGTTCATAGTTGGGAACATGTTCACAATTGCAGGTTAGATGTAGTTACGTGCTTCTTAGACACGAATTCCGAACAGAGCAAGTATTACAATACAAAAACCTTTAACTGCAAATTAATGTCCATCCTCAAATCTTCTTCCATCATTTCTCAGAGCTATGATTTTGTCATTTGGAAAAGGTTTTCAATTAATGTTATGTGCTAAGCAAAGTAATGATTATCTTTGTTTTATAGATCTACAGTATAGTGCCACTCAAAAAAAATATATATATATGCACTTATATACATTCAATACAGTATTTACGTTACTTAAATATTCTAAAATCGATAGGTGACTATACTATATTTTTTGTTTTTAAGTATATGTATCGCCCGTTTGATTTATGAATGCATCGTCTGTAAGCTGATGATAAATCTTGTTATAAATCATCTCTGTAATCAAAAATCTTAGTATCGTACCTACTGTAGGCCTATAATTTTGTGCCATTGTAATGAGCTCTTTGGTGGCTAGTAAATATGCCAATTTGTTCTCTCTCTCTCTCTCTCTCTCTCTCTCTCTCTCTCTCTCTCTCTCTCTCTCTCTCTCTCTCTCTCTCTCTCTCTCTCTCTCTCTCTCTCTCTCACATCAGATTCAGATTGATAATTCAGATGTTCTAAGCAATATCACCGTTACAGAGAGAGAAGTATTGAATTGTTTAGATAAACTCAAGGTAAATAAAACGCCTGGACCTGATACAATCTCGCCTAGAGTTCTAAAGGAAGCTAAGTATGAGCTCTCCAAACCACTGACATTGCTATTCAATGAATCCTTGCAGTCTGGGACTATGCCTGATCAGTGGAAGCTAGCCAATGTAACACCGATATTCAAAAAAGGCAGCAAATCCCTACCCAGTAACTATCGTCCAATTAGCTTAACCTCAATTGTATGTAAAATGCTAGAAACGGTCATAAGAGACAGACTCGTAAATCACTTCGAGGCAAATAACTTACTTAAAGATACTCAACACGGCTGGCTTTCGTAAAAAACGTTCCTGTTTAACAAACCTCTTAGACTTCTTCCACGATATCCTCAACCTCTACGATGAGAGTAAAGCTATAGATATTATATACCTTGATTTTCAAAAGGCCTTTGACAAAGTTCCCCACAAACGTTTACTGCTAAAACTAAAAGCGCATGGAATACAAGACGGTGTGTTGAAATGGATAGAAAATTGGCTCAGCGACAGAAAGCAAAGAGTAGTCATAAACGGTAAGGCATCTAAATGGACCAATGAAAGTAGCGGGGTACCCCAGGGATCGGTACTAGGACCAATTCTCTTTCTAATTTACATCAACGACATAGATGAGGGTCTCACCTGTACAATCTCAAAATTTGCTGACGATACAACAATTGCAAATAGCGTACTCTCAAAAGAACAAGTTGATGATATGTAACACAATCTAGATAAATTGTCATGTTGGGCCCAAATTTGGCAAATGAGTTTCAATGCGGATAAATGTAAAGTACTACATATTGGATACCTAAATGAGAAAGCAAACTATTCGATGAATGACACTCAGCTTAAGAATGTAAACAGAGAAACCGATCTGGGAGTAACAATATCGAGTAACCTAAAACCGAGTCAACAATGTTCAGATGTTGTTAAGAAGGCAAACAAAATAATTGGCTTTATAGGCAGGTCATTTGAGCATAAATCCAAAGAAGTTATCCTAACCCTTTACAATTCCTTAGTCCGCTCTCTTCTGCAATACTGCGTTCAATCCTGGTGCCCTTATTACCAAAAAGATATAAACAAGCTAGAACGAGTGAGTTCAACGTAGAGTTACCAAAATGATACCTAGCCTAAAGAACAAACCATACGAAGAGCGTCTTAGAGAATTAAATCTATTTCCTTTAACCCAGCGCAGATTAAGAGGTGACTTAATTCAAGTGTTCAAAATCATCAAAGGCATCGACAATATGAACTGTAGTAAGTACTTCACTATCGACCAATCTAATTACACGCGGGGAAACGGTTGCAAAATTATTGGTAAATCTTTTAACTCGCACGAATCTAAGAATTTCTTCTTCAATCGAGTTGTCAACTTGTGGAATGGGCTTCCCCGAGACGTTATAGACTGCAGCACCATTGATTCATTTAAACTCCGCTTAGACAAATATCTCGCATCAAACCCGCGACTGACTGCGTTTGTAAATGAATAACTTTATTTTATCCACCCCTCAGTTACTAACCCATCTGTCCCCTACTAACTTCCTAATCCTGCCACGGACATTAGTTCCAGGGCAGTAGTTCCCTTTCCAATGTTTCCTTACCCACTCTAAACCACTGTTTGGACACTTGATCCTCAGTGTTTTGGAGGACATGCAGCCTAGAAGGGTCACTAGATCTGTTGTTGCTTGATTTCCTTTGTACTCCTTTGTACATCCATTGAAGCAATGTTAATCACTACCCTTATTAACTTGAAGGACTCGTGGTAATGCAATATGTTTCATATGAATTTAATGAAGCATAGCTAACCTTTTTCGAGACAATCCGACGTTTTAGAGGTTATCCTTTTTTCTTTTTCTTTGTTTTCCTTATTTAGATCGTATTGTTGTTTTGTTATTGCTTTTAGCACCCTTTTGTAGCAACTTCTTGTTAGTGTGTCCCTAAATATATAAACACTCCCTGGACCTCCTCCCAGCTTCCCCCCTCCCCCGAGCCCCTTTCAAACTAAATATGTTTAACATTTTGGTAGAAGAATCGTTAGACTAATGAGGCAAAACGTCTTAAAATTGCAAAGCTAATGGGATGAAACATAGGAGTTCAGAAAGACCACCCTCGTTTAGATAGGGTTAAGTGACTTACAGTTTTCCCCAGCATATGCTTACTTCAGTATTTGTATTTTCAGTTTTAAACCTCACCCATTTTCGACATCTCTTCTGTTTCCCATGTTATAAATCAAGTTTCCATTATTGTATTATTTATAGTGTGCAGAATATCACATAATACTTATAGTTTGTGTAACCTCTTCCATTTCCCTGAGCCACCTTTCCCTGGAATCCACTTCCTTTGAATCCAAGTGTTATTCACCTCTGTGCTATAAATTTGGCATGAATGGAGTAGACAATTAGATGCATTGCATGTGCTTTTCGTCTGTAATTCTCAAGTTGCAAACAAATACAACAAATATAAACTAAATCCTAGTAATCGATCTATCCACACATTCCCTTGGTTCATCTCCACAGGCTTCAATAATGTCCTTCCTTCCCCTAGCTGCTTATTTTGTCCCTTCCACTGAGAGGTTCCTGTTGGTCCGGCGGTCACATTCTTCAACTGTTCCGGTGATCTCACAAACCAATAATTAGTCAAGCAGAGCCAGTCATTTGTCGGCCTGGCTATTTTCGGTTGATCATTCTTGATAGGCAATTTATTCTAGAAGCTTTCGTTGAATTGATATCATGTGTGTATCTGGATAACACTGAAGTTAATTAAGTTTATTTTGTTTACTTACTAGTTAGTTAAGTCAAGTACAAATTTCGTCTGACTGAGTAATTTTACTGACGATTTCAAGACTAAATTTAATTGAACTGAAACAAGATGTGTACCTTAGCAACACTCTTCATTTATCCAAAAACACATCAGCGATGTACTGCCATTGTGCAATGAAACAACTTTTATCAACTAACCAGAATAATCTGAATGAAACTTGAATAAACTTCCCATTGAATTCGCATTTAAAACTAGGATCACATGCTTTTCACAATACAAGTTACAATAGCCCACTTTTGAAACTATTTAAACAAATTATTACAAATGGTCAAACGTTTTATCGAGTGTTTATAGGGGACGACGAAACTTTGAATGTTTCTAACTACAATTAATACATTTAGACTTAGCGTGAAATAATACTATGGGATATCCTTTTTCATAGGAGACCATGACAATAATTTGGAGAGAGAGAGAGAGTGTGTGTATGTGTGTGTGTTCATGGGTTTCCGGTGGTTTACGATTATTTCAGCACACCCCTATTAAGGAAATTATACGGGCAGGGGAGGGTCGTATTTTACCGTATTATTTCCATCCTAATTTAGGAGGCTGGATATTTTAGAGAGGTTACAACAGCCTCCCTTCTCACTTTCACACACACTCTCTCTCCTCTCTCTCTCTCTCTCTACACACACACACACACACTTTCGTCACTAAGAATACATTGATTAATGCAGCAAAAACAATAATTCGTCTAACTAATTTGATTGGTCACTCTTGTCAGACAAAGTTTTGCATGGTTATTAATTAAATATATTAAGTTGCTGAAAATATTGGCAACATTTAAATCCGTACTTTAAGAAATCATTTGAGTAGCTAAGACTATTTTCCCGAAGGTTGTGGTATATTTAAACATCTCTGAATATCTTAGTTACAATGTTAATCCTTTCAGTACCGGTACCGTCCTTTTAACTTTATTCTGGCTTCTATTAGACGATTTTATTGAGCTTAAAAAGCGCTTCCAGCAATTAACAGGCTTCGAACTATCTCATCTAACCCTTCTTGCTTCCTCAGATACTCCTTTAACTGCACAAAATCGTCTATATATAGCAAGACTGTAATTTAAAAGACGTCGCCGGTACAGTAGGGTTTAAAGACATGTACAATTGGCAAGACATGAACCTGGGACAAATGTGTACATTAATTACTGGATATTACGCTCTAACAAGTTTATAAATAATCTGTAGGTGAGTTTGTGAGTTTGCCCTCTTGTAATGATGTTGCTAGAGATGTGGGAAAACCATTTGCTCTAAACATTAGGCTACCATAGAGCAGATGGGAGTATGTACTGTACATGCTTAGATTAATATGCAGTATTCGAGAATGCATAATATATCGTAGGCTTGTGCATAAACCTTTATCCGTCTTGATAGCGTAGTGCTTAGTGTGCGGAATTTCGGTGTGAGTGTCCTAGGTTCGAGTCCTTGGAGTACCACATGTATTCATTACTTTCATTGATTTCATTAGTTAGGTATATTAGTAAATTAATTGGTGGGTTGGTGAAAACAAATATGAAGATATTATACCCTGTTCCAAGTAAGTAGGCCAGAAATCGTTAACCCTAACTTCTGTAACTAAAAAAAAGCTAGAGGTGATGGGCTGTAAATAGCCACACCTATTCCCTGGCTGACCCTTCCCAAATGATAAAAATATTAGCTCGATTACTGTAGTCAAGTTTGAGTTATAGAGGTAAATAATAACGAATTTTCCCCTACTTATTTGGGACAGGGTATAGTGATTAAGGGGATAGTGGCTGTTTGTTGGTCTATTTATTCAGTTATTCATATTATTTTTAGTTTCCTCCCTAGACCTCCATCAAGCTTTAACAAAAAAGCACCCCCTAGATATGATGGATATATGATAGATATATATGTAAATGTTTCGGTAGAAAAAAAAATCCGGCCGAAGGCCGGTTCCTCTTAAAATTACAGGCTCGCTATGGCTCGCCAGGAAACAAATAGACACCTAAATGACACGAAAATTCTTAAAATTGACAACGAAATGAGGCGAAAGGTGTTAAAATTGTCAAACTAATGGGCCGAACGCCTTAAAATGTCAAAACTAATGGGGCTAAGCACGAGGGAGAAAGTAGTCCAGAAAAACTACCCTTCTCCCCTTACTTAAAACCTACTCTCTACAGCATTTGTCCTAGGCAATCGATGAAGTGCTCTTCTTAAATGGAGTTTTGTATATCCGTTATGTCAACTATTCTGAGTATATATTAGCAACTTTAGATTGAGTTAAGGGCTGGTGGCTGTTTTGTTTTTCTTTTATTTATTCATGTTTTCGTTTCTTTGTTTAGTTTCCTCGCTAGACCTCTATCAAGCTTAGAAAAAACACCCCCTAGACCACCCTTCAAGATATATTTGTACATTTTTCGGTAGAAAAATGTCCTGGCCAAAGGCTGGTTCCCCTCTAAGATTTCAGGCTCGCTATCGCTCGCCAGGAAAAACATCGATACCTTAATGGCACGAAGGGTCTTAAACTTGACAACGAAATGGGGCGAAAGGAGTTAAAATCGCCAAACTAATGGGCCGAACGGCTTATAATCTCAAAACAAATGCGGCTTAACGCGAGGGAGAAAGGGGACCAGAAAAACGACCCATCTCCCCTTAAATCTTGTATCTCCCAGTATGTGATTATTGTCTCCGCCATTTATAATAACGTCAATGAGGTTTATTATCCTAGTTTATTAGAATCAACTTTACTCTTAGATAGGAAAGGTTTCGCATGTGTTTAAATGGGTTTGTTTATGCGTTTACGTATGTGTGTATTTGTGTTTCCGTGTGCATATACATTATTTGTTCTATGTGAATGAAGGAGACAAAAGGCAAAGCTGCCTGTAACAAGTGTCTCCCCCAATGTCAAAAGAGTGACAGAGAGCCAAATTCAAGGTACGTTAGAGTAAACATTTCTGGACACACGGAGATTGAAGCAGTTTAAGTCATAGGATGAGGGAAAGACAAATTGAGGGATTGAGCACTAAAGCTTACTTGTAGAGTAGAAGAAAAACTGGGAAAATCGGTTCAGTCTTGGGTTAGAGAGTTTGACAGAATAGGGGTGGGGGGGAGGTGTTGAGAGGTGGGTGGCCCCCACTCTCCATAAAGAAGGGGGTATACACTGAGAAACCTCTGAAGAACGCTGGTTATTGTAATAGCGATAGAAGCCTGAGAGAGATGCAACATTACGGCGTGTAGAGAGAGATTGTAGGGAATTAGTGAGAGGAAGTGCGTGTGTGTATGTTGGTTTGAATATTGGTGTGAGTGTACAGACCTTGAGTGTAATATGTGTGTGTTTATATGCTTGCGTGACCACATGTTTATTAATGTGCTGTGTGTGTGTGTGTGTGTGTGTGTGCGTGCGTGTGTGTGTGCGTGTGTGTATGTTGGTTTGAATATTGGTGTGAGTGTATAGACCTTGAGTGTAATATGTGTGTGTTTATATGCTTGCGTGACCACTTGTTTATTAATGTGCTGTGTGTGTGTGTGTGTGTGTGTGTGTGTGTCCTTTTGTGTGTGTCCTTTTGTGAATGTTAGTTTTCGCCAAGCCAGATGTGTTTGAACCATTGTAAACGAGAACGAGATGGTTTATTGTTTGTTTGTTTGTTTCATTTTTTTAAAGGGATGGGGGTGTTATTAACTAGTTCGTAAATAATATTTCATGCATAAGAGTGTGTGTGTGTGTGACTGTGAGTGTGTGTGTGTGTGTGTGTGTGTGTGTGTGTGTGTGTGTGTGTGTGTGTGTGTGTGTGTGTGTGTGTGTGGTGTGTGTGTGTGTGTGTGTGTGTGTGTGTGTGTGTGTGTGTGTGTGTGTGTGTGTGTGTGTGTGTGTGTGTGTGTGTGTGTGTGTGTGTCTATATGTGTGTGTGTGTGTGGTGTGTGTGTGTGTGTGTGTGTGTGTGTGTGTGTGTGTGTGTGTGTGTGTGTGTGTGTGTGGATGTCCATCAACTTGCACCAACCCGTCTAACATCCAAGCCTCATGAGTTACAGAAGGCTGGAATGTCTGAACTAAGGTCCTTCCTGGCTTTAGTCTAGCCTTTTCTTCCCTTTAAGGGGGGTCACCTGCTTTTTTGCTCTTTCTCTCCTGTTCTCTCATTTTCTGGCTTGTATCCATTCGGCCCCATTCAGCCCCATTCAGCCAGCTGTTTTAAGACGTTTATCCCCCTCCAGGTGTCGATTTCTTCCTGGCGAGCGATAGCGAACCAGCATTTTAAAAAGACCTCCGTCTACGTATTGTGAAAAACCTGTTATCCTCCGGCAAATTGTGGGGTTGAGTGAGTGAAGGGGGGGACAGTGAATGAAGGAGGATACATGTTTTTCATAATACGTGTTGCTAGCCCCAAACGCGCGAGCAACTGTGGCTTTCAACCATCCGACACATCCCCTTTTATTTATGTGCATCACACATGTTACATACAAATAAAGTTTATGTTTTGTTTTACCCTACTGTGGAAAGACTACGGATACACCACTCCTGCCCGGGCCTCACACAGTGGCATGACCCAGTCCTGTCGAACTGAGCTCATGACGCTGGTGGCATGGCCCCGGAGGATAGCCATCCCTAGTCTTTGCTTGAGCCAAAGGGTTTCCCGGGGTTCTCCTGAAACTTCTCTGATTTTACGGCCTATTTCATTCACCATCTTAAGGGTGGTAGGGCCGAAGACTCCTGAAGTTTCGAATGCCAGGGGCTCGAACTGATGATTTCTGGCGATGGCTTGATATTTTTCTCGCTTTTTATTTTCTGCTATCCGGGCAGCTTCACCTGCTTCGTCGGCGTTTCTGGCGATGTTGGTTGTGGAGAAAGTGTCAACACATGTGGCATCCCACACGAGGCACCGGCCATTCTTGTAAGGGAAAGTGGTCATCCCATCTGGCCGTTTGCCGTCTTCTCTGTGAAGTCCATGTGGTTCGAGGATTGATGCACGGTTAGCACTCTGCAGGGCCCGTTTTATGACATCATTTAGTGCAGAGTGTCTTGGCAGGCGGCCTGCGTTGCAATTACATGACAAGGCATGGTGACCTTGAGCATCCATCCCCCCACCACACTTGCAAGTGTGTGGGTGACAAACTGCCGCACCCACTCTGAGCGCGATGGCAACCCGGAGCGCTTCAGCATCCAAGTGAGTTCCAAGAGGTGGGATGGGGATGGTGTGTAACCACAAGCCACTCTCCGAACGGGCGGCTGCCTGGAGGCGTGCTTTTGCAACCTGGTCTGCATTGGTTAGGAGATTTTCTTGAGTTTTCTTCGCCGAGATGGTATCCCACGCTTTCTGCTTGCTCCTGGAGGTACCCTGAGGCTCCTCCTCTACTCCTGTACTTCCCTTCCAGGTGTTAATCGCTGCTGTTACGTCCCCATTAAGTGTCATTCCGGGTTGAGAAGAAAGGATGGACACTACAAGGTCGTTGGTCGCGATGAGGGAAGAGATAAAGGCTGGGGAGGCAATATCCGAGGCTCTCCGTATGCCCAAGCCCCCGAGGCGGACAGGAAGGGTGGCTTGTGTCCAGGCCCGTTCTTTAAATTCCACGTTGGTGATGCTGGTCACTGCTTCTCAGATTATGCTGTCTAATTCTTGGAGGCCACCATTGTTCGTGTAAGTCATCGATGTGCGCAGGAGGTATTGGAGTTTTGGGAAGGAGAAACAGTTCTTGAGCAGGGCCAGAGCTGAGTGGACATCGATGTGTATCAGGCGACTCACGAGACGTTGAAGCTCCTCCTTTTTAACTTGAAGTGCTGGTGGGATTGCTGCCAGAGTTAGTGGGGAACCTAATAGGGTTTGCTGGTGCTCCTGAAGGATCTTTACATCTGGCAATATGTCTCGAAACAGGGCCTGAGTCTCTTCTCCTTGTTCACGTGTGTGGTTGAGGAGGACAAGTTCACATTTGGTGTCATTTATCACTAGCCCAGCCTGGCCGAGGTCAGTTACGATGTTATTTAGGTCGGTTAGAACGTTCTCTACTGACCCACCCAAGGTTGCATCGTCCAGGTACCATACATTCAGTTCTGACCTTACTTTGTTAGCTGCTGCATCCAACCCTATTGAGAAAAGAGCAGGACCACCTGGATCTCCCTGCTGTAACCCGGTCGCTGATGGGATTACCGTCTCGCCAAAAATCAGGATTGAAGGTTTGGAATAAGCCTGCCAAAGTAGGGGGTACAGAGTGGGGATGTGTTCAACCAGCATTGTATGGAGAAATCCGGCTTCGCCGGAGACTTTTTCTATCGAAAAATGTACAAATTTAGCTTGCTGTCAAAACAAAAATATATATATATGCTGGCTCACTACCGCTCGCCAGGAAAATATTGACACCTGGATGGGGGTAAACGTCTTAAACCAGTAGGCTGAATGGGGCCGAATATATACAAGCCAAAGAGAGAGGGAGAGAAAGAGAAAAAAAGCGAGGTGGGCTCCCTTACCTCATTCAGTACCGGTGACGACCTTTTCATATTATTCTGGAAAGGATTAGACTATTATATTCAGCTGAGGAATGACGTCTACCAATGAAAAGGCCACTTACTATCTCCATTAATCCTTTTAGCTAGCATATATTTTTCCTCAGCTTCATAAAGTCGTCTAAATGTAGCTGAAATCAAATAAGGCGTCACCGGTAATAAAAGGGTTAATACGCGCTCTTACAGATACATTTGGTGTCATTTATCACTAGCCCAGCCTGGCCGAGGTCAGTTACGATGTTATTTAGGTCGGTTAGAATTGCGTTCGTATCACAAGATAAATAGCTTGATATAAAGCACAGGCACTAATCGAGGCCATCCAAAAGCTTATAACGGAGGTTATCCAAGTTCAACAGATAGACACAGTAAGGATTTTAAGGGGGTATTTTGTTCTTGACCCCAGTTGGTATTGAGATTTTAAGACGTTCGCCCGATTTCTTTGTCAATTTTAAGACCTTTCATGCCACCCCCCAAAAAAATCCTATTCTCCCAACTTGACAACACGTTCTTGTTCTTGTTTACATTGGTTCAAGCATCTAGCTAGGCGAATACTAACGTTTACTAACACACACACACACACACACACACACACACACACACACACACACACACACACATACATACACATTTTAAGTTGGAGAAAGTACAGAGAGCTGCAACGAAGATTATTCCAGAACTAAGAGAACTGACATATGAAGAGAGATTAGAGAGATTGAATTTGCCAACTCTAAGTGAGAGAAGAGAAAGAGGGGATATGATTATGATGTATAAATGTGTTAGGGGATTGGAAAGGATAGACAAGGAGGACTTTATCGAGGGAGATAAAGGGAGGACTAGAGGACATAGTTGCAAGTTAAAGAAAGGCAGATGTAAAGGAGATGTGAGGAAATTCAGCTTTCCATATAGAAGTATTAATATGTGGAATCAGTTGGATGATGAAGTGGTGGGTGCGGGGAATATCCAAATTTTTAAAGCCAAATTAGATAACAGAATCTTTGGAGGCGGGACAATACGAGCCTAAAAACTCAAATCCTGTATACTACAATTAGGTGAGTACAATTAGGTGAGTACACACACCTCTACCTTGAACCTGAATACTTGTGGTCATAGTCATAAACTTAAATCGGACGAATCCCCTTTTGGGCCAAATCTGCCAGGAGTCAGGACTTAGACCCCCACCTTTAAAAAAAAAAGAAAAAAAGAAAAAAAAACGCAATATAGGGCAAAATTCTACATAAATTATGTGTTGTTAAATTAAGTTGTGTTGTACTAGGATATGTGAGCTTAGATTAAGCAAGTACATAGTAGTACATAATCTTATGTTATGTGGCTTAAAATTCTCAGTGTCTTATTTTCATGTAGTATTAAACTTGTATACAGCAACAATGTATTATAAATGCGGCAATAAATTTGTTTTAATTAAATTTGAAGTGAAGGTTAGGTTAGGTAAACTAGAAGTTAGGGCGGACTATAGTAGGATACTTTAATTGAGTTATGTTGATATAAACTATCATAGGTTAGATGAAGGTATATGCTAAGTATTTTATGCTACGCTATGCAATATTATGATAAGTACGTCACCTATGTATAGCTGAAAATAATGGAGGCATATCTAGATACAAACACTATATACATGTACCGTACTTATTTTATAGAGAAGCATGTTTACAGTTAGTAAAATTCTAATTAATTTATATATTCAATACACAAATTATAATTGCTCTAATATTTATACGAAAACGGAAGTCTGTATAAGGCTAATGGGCTCACAAGAGACAGATCCCATTCACACCCATCTCACATAATTTGTTGATTATCCAGTTTACGCTTACTATATTATACCGTCCCGCTGGTCACATAGGCTACTGTCCTATAGTCCATTCATAATAGGTAGGCCAAAAATGTTGACCACTAACTTCTATATCTCATAAACGACTTGAGTACTCGAGTTCATTTTGTTACCAATTGTGAAGAGTCAGCCAGGGAATAGGTGTGAAAATGTACAGCCCATTTGCTCTTGCCCTTTTTGTCTTACAGAGGTTAAGGGGAGATGGTTCACTTTTTGGGCGATTTTTGCATGTATTCATTATTTTTCTAGTTTCCTCCCTAGACCTCCATCAAATTAAAAAAAAAACATCCATTAGATCACCCTTCTAGATTAATTTGTACATTTTTCGCTAGAAAAAATTTCCCGGCCGAAGGTTGGTTCTTCCAACACTATCGTTCGCCAGGGAAAAAATCGACACCTAAATAGCACGAAAGGTCTAAATATTGACGAAGAAATGGGGCGAAAGGTCTTAAAATCGACTAACTAATGGGGCAAACATGTTATCTGAAAACTAATGGAGCTAAACATGAGGGAGAAAGTGGTCCAGAAAACCGGCCCATCCCCCCTTAAGGTTCAGGATTTCTGGCCAATCTATAGTGAACAGGGTGTAGGCCATCTATACTCTACATAATTTGATTCCACTATGATGGACAATTGGCCACTTGCGAGTTTCGTTCTATAAGGAAGTTGGAGTTGTAGACATCGATTTTTAAACGGAAATACAGTAATAACGTAGGCTTGGGATGGATAAAAAGTATGTTGAATTGAGTTTTATGTATTTATATATGCACTACAACCGTATTTTAGCTGGTAATTCTGCTAAATATTGTTATCTACAGCTCCAACTTCCTTATAGAACGAAACTCGCAAGTGGTCAATTTCACAATACCCCTTGCAGTGAACATTATAGTTGGCCATTTATATATAGTGGTATTTTGGTAACTAATATGACCGAGCCAAACTTATCCAAACCGTAGCTAGCCTATCCAAACCTATCCTGTGCTGGACCCCCTTCTCCCTCATGTTTAGCCCCATTATTTTTGAGATTTTAAGACGTTCGGCCCATTAGTTTGGCGAATTTACCACCTTTTGCCCCATTTCGTTGTCAATTTTAAGATCTGTTGTGCCATTTAGGTGTCGATTTTATCCTGGCGAGCGATAGCGAGCCTGTATTTTAAGAGGAATCGCCCTTCGGCCTGGTTATTTTTCTACCGAAAAAATGTACAAATTTATCTTGAAGGGAGTGTCTAGGGAGTGTTTTTATAAGCTTGATGGAGGTTTAGCGAGGACACTATAACATATATGAATGAATGTAATTATAAAATATGACCAAAAATTTACCACTACCCCCCTGTAGCCGAATATATCTATATTTTTGTGAACGCCACTTGTATTTTGTATATAGTTGGTAATTTATGTAAATATAATGGTATATCGGTGTTTATGTAAATATAATGGTATATCGGTGTTTATGTAAATATAATGGTATATCGGTGTTTATGTAAATATAATGGTATATCGGTGTTTATGTCAATATAATGGTATATCAGTGTTTATGTCAATATAATGGTATATCGGTGTTTATGTAAATATAATGGTATATCGGTGTTTATGTAAATATAATGGTATATCGGTGTTTATGTAAATATAATGGTATATCGGTGTTTATGCGCTTGGGTAATGATATTCCCTAGTTTTATGTTTGATAAATGATCATGCTTAAAACAATTGGATTGACATTCATATATTAATCCAACTGCCATACTAGTATTCTTAAGGGGAGGTTTTTAGTTAGTTCGCTAGACTTCCATCAAGCTTAACATTACAGCCCCTAGACCCCCTTTCAAGATAAATATGTACATTTTTCGGTAGAAAATTTTCCCGGCCAAAGGCCGGTTCCTCTTAAATTACAGGCTTGCTATCGCTCGCCAGGAAAAAATCGACATCTAAATGGCACGAAAAGTCTTAAAATTGACAGAAATGGGGCGAAAGTTCTTAAAATCGCCAAACTAATGGGGCGAATGTCTTATAATATCAAAGGCAATGGGGCTAACCATGAGGGAGAAAGGGGTCAAGAAAAAAATCCCTCAAGTGGAAATCTCCCCTTAAGTAATGTGGATATATAGCAACTGGTGAAAAGAAAAATATATATATACATAAATAAATGCAAATAACAAACGGTAGATATATTAAGCTGATAATAGATAGTAAATGAATGCATATCATAATAAATGACTACATCAATCAACCAATTGCATGTCAAAAATACAGTATATGATTTTAAATACATACTGTAATTATATTGAATATACTTTTGATATACATAATTATACACAGACCAATATGATTAAATAAACGTTTTCTTTAAATGAAAAGAAGAAGCCGAGGAACAGAAGAAAAGTAGAAAAGAAGAAACCGACAAACACAATCACACACAAGGAAATAAACACGGCAGGGGTGTGGGGGGGCAGGGAGGGGGCAGGGAGGGGCAGACGGAGAGAAAGTTAGTTTGTGAGGCCAGGCCAACACACCCACCCACACACACACACACACACACTCCCTCACGTGCACAGTTAACACTATCTGGTCCGACGTCTTGTGGGATATTATGATAAATATTTTGTTTAATTATTTATGTAGATTTTGGATATTTTTACCATTTTCGAGCAATATGTTTTAGTTTTTCCCCTACGCTACTAAAAACGCCTTCCCAGACTTCCTTCAAGCTCAAAATATAAATATGGATAATTAAATAAATTAATAATGCCCACCCACACTCCCTTCAAGCAAAATATCCCGGCCGCAGACTGATTTATTTTACGTTACAGGCTCACTATTGTTCGCCCAGAAAAAAAATCGACATCTGAATGGGGTGAAGCATCTTATTATCGCCAAACTATTAGAGTTAAATGTTTTATAATCTCCAAACTAATAGAACGAAACAGGGGAGCTCCAAAAAGGCCTTTTTGAGCCAAAATAGGGTTACATTAAGTCCCAATACATCTTTTCCGGAAGCTTATCAGCATATTATTTCCACCTTTTACACTCAATTAATCCCCGCCTGTTGAGCTACAATAAAATAATTAAAGATCTAGGTCCCACCGAGACTCGAACTCGGATTGTTGGATTCAGAGTCCAAAGTGCTAACCATTACACCATGGGACCGATGTATGATGTGCTGGTTGTGGTGGTTGTTATGCTGAGTTGTGATGATTGTGGTAACGATGATTAGTCGTGAGTTGTGGGGGTGATATGGTTATAAGAACATAACAACACTGGAAATCTGCAGAAGGACAATTGCCTTAAGGGGAGATTGCCACTGGAGGGATTATTTTCTGGACCCCTTTCTCCCTCATGTTTAGCCCCATTGCTTTTGAGATTTTAAGACGTTCGCCCCATTAGTTTGGCGATTTTACGAACTTTCGCCCCATTTATGTCAATTTTAAGACATTTCGTGCCATTTAGGTGTCGATTTTGTCCTGGCGAGCGATAGCGAGCCTGTAATATAAGAGGAACCGGCCTTCAGCCGGGACATTTTTCTACCGAAAAATGTACACATTTATCTTGAAACGGGGTCAAGGGAGTGAAATTTTAAGTTTGATGAAGGTCTAGGGAACAAACTAAAAACCTCCCCTTAATTTAAGGTGGTGATGAAGTGTGATTGGGACAACGATGATTAATGATGGGTTGTGGTGGTGATGAGGGGTTGTGGTGGTGGTGGTGATGGTTATTTGTGGTGGTGATAGTAGCGATGATTAATAGTGAGTTGTGGTGGTGATAATCGGTTATGGTGGTGATGATGGATATTTGTGGTGGTGATAATGTGTGATTGTAGTAATGTTGATCGGTGATGAATGGTTGGGTAGTGATAATGAATGATTGTGATGAAATAGTGATTGTTTTAGGATGGTGAGTGATTGTAACGGGGAGTAGGTATCATAAAGATGGTGAATGTGTTGTGTTGTGTTAGTAATGGTGTGCTTATGCTAATGTATGTCATCTGGAGTAACATTTGTAAAGCAACGTGTTTGTTCTAATGATCATTCTCTCTCTCTCTCTCTCTCTCTCTCTTGGTAGTATAATGATAGAATGGTTGACTACTTATCCACAACTTTATTATGGTTTCCTAACATGGCTTCAAGCAGCACCAGTCACACCCTATAACCATTTACTGGAACTTGTTAATGAATTGTTAAGTGAGCATGATAACAGTAGAGCTATCAAGACTATCATAGCTTAGATTTGTTAGAATTGTTAAGTGAGCATGATAACAGTAGAGCTATCAAGACTATCATAGCTTAGATTTTAAAAAGAGTGAGTGCACTTTATTTTAGTGTGGAGGTCTCTAATTTCATAAACAAATTGGCTAACATGTACAGTAGATAGTAAGTACCGGTACCTCAAAGCATTAAGGGGAGATTTCCACTTGAGGGAGTTTTTTCTTGACTCCTTTCTCCCTCATGGTTAGCCCCATTGCTTTTCTAATTTTAAGACGTTTGCCCCATTATTTTGATGATTTTAAGAACTTTCAACCCATTTCTGTCAATTTTAAGACCTTTCGTGCAATTTAGGTGTCGATTTTATCCTGGCGAGCGATAGCGAGCCTGTAATTTAAGAGAAACCGGCTTTCAGCCAGGACATTTTTCTACCGAAAAATGTACAAATTTATCTTGAAAGGGGCTCAAGGGGGTGTAATCTTAAGCTTGATGGATATCTAGAGACCAAACTAAAACCCTCCCCTTAAGTGCATTTCTTCTGAAACGGATTCCTGTCATTTCTGTAGTTCATTAAGAATTATACACTTTCCTTCAAATTTCAATATATATTCCTGAAATCTTAATACGTCATCATGTCACCCTGTCTGAACCAACAGTTAAGGGGAGATTTCCACCTGGAGGATTTTTTTCTGGACCACTTTCTCCCCCATGTTTAGCCCCATTGCTTTTGAGATTTTAAGACGTTCGCCCCATTAGTTTGGCGATTTTAAGAACCCTCGCCCCATTTCTGTCAATTTTAAGACCATTCGTGCCATTTAGGTGTCGACTTTTTTTCCTGGCGAGCGATAGCGAGCCTGTAATTTAAGGGGAACCGGCCTTCGGCCGGGAAATTTTTCTACCGAAAAATTTACAAATTTATCTTGAAAGGGGATCTAGGGGGAGTAATTTTAAGCTTGATGGAAGTCTAGGGAATCAACTAAAAACCTCCCCTTAAACTGCACTGCAAATAATGATACGTATTGTAAGGTGAGATTTGTATTTATTTATTTGTGTGGGTGTGTGTGGTTTATTTATTTATTTATTTATTTATTTATTTATTTATTTTGTTTTGCTTATCATTACTATTTTCATTTAAATTTAGTTCCTCCCTACACCTCCATCCAGCTTAAGAAATACCCCCAAGACCCCCCTTCGAGATACAATTTTGCCCCCTCATAAATTGCAGGCTCGCTGTCGCTCGCCAGGTTCAAAATCGACACCTAAATGGCACGAAAGGACTTTAAATTGACAAAAAAATTGGGGCAAAAGGTATTAAAATTGCCAAACTATTGGGGCGAACGTTTTTAAATGTAAAAAATAATGGGGCTAAACATGAGGGAGAAGGGGATCCAGAAAAACACCCCCTTCAGTGTTTGAATAGTTTGTCTTTTGATTTGACTATATAAACTGTTTAAGGGGTCAGTGGTTATTTGACTATATAAACTGTTTAAGGGGTCAGTGGTTATTTGACTATATAAACTGTTTAAGGGGTCAGTGGTTATTTGACTATATAAACTGTTTAAGGGGTCAGTGGTTATTTGACTATATAAACTGTTTAAGGGGTCAGTGGTTATTTGACTATATAAACTGTTTAAGGGGTCAGTGGTTATTTGACTATATAAACTGTTTAAGGGGTCAGTGGTTATTTGACTATATAAACTGTTTAAGGGGTCAGTGGTTATTTGACTATATAAACTGTTTAAGGGGTCAGTGGTTATTTGACTATATAAACTGTTTAAGGGGTCAGTGGTTATTTGACTATATAAACTGTTTAAGGGGTCAGTGGTTATTTGACTATATAAACTGTTTAAGGAGTCAGTGGTTATTTGACTATATAAACTGTTTAAGGGGTCAGTGGTTATTTGACTATATAAACTGTTTAAGGGGTCAGTGGTTATTTGACTATATAAACTGTTTAAGGGGTCAGTGGTTATTTGACTATATAAACTGTTTAAGGGGTCAGTGGTTATTTGACTATATAAACTGTTTAAGGGGTCAGTGGTTATTTGACTATATAAACTGTTTAAGGGGTCAGTGGTTATTTGACTATATAAACTGTTTAAGGGGTCAGTGGTTATTTGACTATATAAACTGTTTAAGGGGTCAGTGGTTATTTGACTATATAAACTGTTTAAGGGGTCAGTGGTTATTTGACTATATAAACTGTTTAAGGGGTCAGTGGTTATTTGACTATATAAACTGTTTAAGGGGTCAGTGGTTATTTGACTATATAAACTGTTTAAGGGGTCAGTGGTTATTTGACTATATAAACTGTTTAAGGGGTCAGTGGTTATTTGACTATATAAACTGTTTAAGGGGTCAGTGGTTATTTGACTATATAAACTGTTTAAGGGGTCAGTGGTTATTTGACTATATAAACTGTTTAAGGGGTCAGTGGTTATTTGACTATATAAACTGTTTAAGGGGTCAGTGGTTATTTGACTATATAAACTGTTTAAGGGGTCAGTGGTTATTTGACTATATAAACTGTTTAAGGGGTCAGTGGTTATTTGACTATATAAACTGTTTAAGGGGTCAGTGGTTAGTTGACTATATAAACTGTTTAAGGGGTCAGTGGTTATTTTTTGGTCTGTTTATCTATTCATTGATTTATTTTAAAGTAACCTCGCTAGACCTCCATCAAGCATTAAATACACCCCCCAGATAAATATGTAAATTTTTCGGTAGACAAATTTTCCGGCCGAAGGCCGGTTCCTTGTAAAATTACAGGCTCGCTATCGCTCGCCACGAAAACAATCGACACCGAAATGGCACGAAAGGTCTTTATATTGACAAAGAAATGGGGCGGAATATCTTAAAATCGCCAAATTAATTGGCCGACTGTCTTAAATTCTGAAAACTAATGGGGCTAAACAAGAGGAAGAAGGTGGTCCAGACAAAGCAACTACCTCCCCTCTTAACCCGGTTATATGTGTACCCCTATTGTTTTGGTTCACATAGGCGTTAACCCCTTCAGTACCGGTGACAGTCTGGTTATCATATTCTGGCAACTGTATGACGCTTTTATTCAGCTTAGGAAAGACGTCTACCCATTAAACGGCTACACACTATCTCAATTAATCTTTTTAGGCACCATATATATCTCCTAAGCTTCATAAAATCGTCTAAATAAAGCTAGAATTAATATATAAAGACTTCGCCGTTACAGAAAGGGTTAATGTTTACAGAGTAAGCTTGACAAAGGCTAAAATAGTCAGCTAGGTCCCACCGAGACTCGAACTCGGATTGTTGGATTCAGAGTCCAAAGTGCTAACCATTACACCATGGGACCGATGTATGTCGTGAGTTGGTTGATATGGTGGTGATGGTGAGTTGTGATGGAGATGGTGATGGTGATATTAGGTGAAGGTATTGAGGGATAAGCCTTTACAACGGCACCTCGTATCTACATTCTACTATTTGTTTGAAGAATGTAGAGAGGGGAGAAGGGGTGTTGGAGAGAGAGGAAGCTGTTGGAGTGGCTTTGTTATGTGTGTTATTAGTCTGTATACGTCGTCGAGGTGTCCCCCGACTGTGTGCGAGCATGTGAATAGTCATGATCGATGGATAGTAACTGTATTGATGACGGAGATTGGTTGGTGGTCATATTGAATAGTTATGATGGTTATAGTGAGTATGTTTATGATGGTGAATAATTGTACTGGTGAGTGTTTCTAATGGTGAGTAGGTATGGTAATGATGGTGAATATTTGTACTGGTGAGTGTTTCTAATGGTGAGTAGGTATGGTGATGATGGTGAATAATTGTACTGGTGAGTGTTTCTAATGGTGAGTAGGTATGGTGATGATGGTGAATAATTGTACTGGTGAGTAGGTATGGTGATGATGGTGAATAATTGTACTGGTGAGTGTTTCTAATGGTGAGTAGGTATGGTGATGATGGTGAATATTTGTACTGGTGAGTGTTTCTAATGGTGAGTAGGTATGGTGATGATGGTGAATAATTGTACTGGTGAGTGTTTCTAATGGTGAGTAGATATGGTGATGATGGTGAATAATTGTACTGGTGAGTGTTTCTAATGGTGAGTAGGTATGGTGATGATGGTGAATAATTGTACTGGTGAGTGTTTCTAATGGTGAGTAGGTATGGTGATGATGGTGAATATTTGTACTGGTGAGTAGGTATGGTGATGATGGTGAATATTTGTACTGGTGAGTGTTTCTAATGGTGAGTAGGTATGGTGATGATGGTGAATAATTGTACTGGTGAGTGTTTCTAATGGTGAGTAGGTAGTGTGATGATGGTGAATATTTTTGTGGTAGGTATGGTGATGATGGTGATTTGGGTTGTTTTGGTATGGGGTATGGTGATGATGGTGAATATTTGTTGTGGTGTTGGACATTGTGATTTGTAGTGGAGATGGTGTGAGATACATAACGTCTTATATTTGTAGTGGAGATGGTATGGGATACATAACGTCTTATATGTAAGTAATGATGACAGCAATTGCAATGTAATTTCTACCGTTTGGGAAAGGTCAACCACGAAATAGATGTGGACGTTTACAGGCAGTTTGCTCTAGCCCTTTTTGAGTTACAAGAGGTTTGGAGTCAATATTTCAGACCTAGACTAGAGTGATTGTGTTTAAGGGGGGTCACCGGCTTTTGTTTATCTTTCTCTCCTTTCCTGGCTTGTATCCATTAGGCCCTATTCAGCCAACTGTTTTAAGAAGTTTATCCCCATCCAGGTATCAATGTCTTCCTGGCGAGCGATAGCGAACCAGCATTGTATGGAGAAATCCGGCTTCGCCGGAGAAATTTTTCTATCGAAAAATTTACAAATTTAGCTTGCTGTCAAAACAAAAATATATTACATGCTGGCTCGCTACCGCTCGCCAGGAAAATATTGACACCTGGATGGGGGTAAACGTCTTAAAACAGTAGGCTGAATGGTGCCGAATGGATACAAGCCTAAGAGAGAGGGAGAGAAAGAGAAAAAAGCGAGGTGGGCTCCCTTAAGAGGGTGAGTGATGATCGCAAATATGGTGATAACAAGAATGCGTTTGCTGATAGTGCACGTAGTGTGTATAAAGTTGTGTTGATTGTTGTAATGTGCATTGCGGTTAGATGGCAAACAACGTATCTTTGTCATAGTTATCGTCCTCTCTCTCTCTCTCTCTCTCTCTCTCTCTCTCTCTCTCTCTCTCTCTCTCTCTCTCTCTCCTATATATATTAGTGTCTAGATACAACCATGTTAATTATTGAGTGACTGCCAAGCGGGTCACGTGCCCCTAATGTTGTGCAGAGTAAGCACATACAAAGATCAGGTGCCTGCATGACGGCCGATAAGGCGATAACACCGGAGGATATTAGTCGTCATTTTCATTGACACACACACACACACACACACACACACACACACACACACACACATGTTAAGAATGAGGCTATATGGCAGAAAGATTAAATGGGTATGATTTGTTACAAGAACTCATTAATATATCAATTTCCGTTTCATTCAATGGAGATATTGTAGATTTAAAAAGTAGAAACATATAATTAAGCTTTGTATAATGTACACAATTTGTTCTCGTATCTTTAAGCCAATCTAGGAAAGTGTATTATACTTTTTTTTGTTTTTTGTTTTTTAAGAGACAATGAACGGAGGAAGGAAAAACACAGATAAAACAAAAAGGTCCATGTGCCTAAAGGCATCCTCCATTCATAAAATGTTTGTAACAACTGGATTTAAACATTTGTAAATTGTAAGTTTGTGGAAAGCAATTCGAGGGAAGTGAATTCCAAAGAGTAGTTGCTCTGGGGATAAATGAATTCTGATAAGCAGAAGTTCTGCATTGTGGAGGAGAAAGTGTAAATTCATGGGCGCTCTCAGCTGCCCTAGTTCTACGGGGAAAGATGTGGAGAGGCGGCACAATTGAAGCAAGTTCCTCGGAACAATTGCTGTGAAAATATCTGTAGAATAATGCAAGGGATGCAACGTTTCTTCGTATGGATAATGTAGGAAGGTCCTGTGTGATTGCAGGGTTATTGATTAATCTAATAGCTTTATTTTGAATTTTGTCCAACTGCCTCAATGCAACCAATCCACTTCCACCCCACAGAGGTAAACAGTAATCCATCTGAGAACGCACATGACTTTTATATATCACGGCCAATTGCTCGTCAGTGAAGAATTCTCGAACTCTGTACAGGAGTCCCAGTTTTTTAGAGGTATTCTTAGCAATGCTTCTAACATAATGTGTCCAGCTCAAGTTAGTAGTTAATGTTACACCAAGAATGTCAATACTAGGGGAAGTGGGAATATTTACATCATTAAAAAATATATGGGAGTCAGTGAGATTCTGTCGGTTAGAAAATTGAATGTATTTGGTTTTCTGTGCATTAAAGGAAACTAGATTCTTTTGTCCCCATCCATTAATTCTAGAAAGGTCCTGGTTCAGAGAAATTGCAGTGTTTATTTTTGAATTTATAAGATCGGGTTGGGTGAAAGAATTGGTAAATGTGAAGGAACTGTGGAGTGTTGAGTCATCTGCGTAGGAATGTATTGGATTATGAGTGGTAGATCATTGATATGAATGAGGAACAGAATTGGGGCCAAAACTGATCCCTGGGGAACACCAGCATTTATTGAGTGAATTACTTCCCACATATAAATCTCTCTAGCTCTAACATGGTTCAATGGTTTAGTGAACCTAATGAAGGTTGCTTACGGTAG
Source organism: Paralithodes platypus (assembly GCA_032716605.1). Taxonomy (NCBI): domain Eukaryota; kingdom Metazoa; phylum Arthropoda; class Malacostraca; order Decapoda; family Lithodidae; genus Paralithodes; species Paralithodes platypus. Next base: position 42,073,290 of record CM064486.1, read on the forward strand.
TTGTTTGTATATCTCGATGAGTATGTACTTATTTTGCAATTATTTCGTAATAGTGCACCAATTCCGAACACATTTATAATATGCATCGAATAATAAAAAAATAAAAAAAAATATATGTATATATATATATATATATATATATATATATATATATATATATATGCTGTATATAATTATACAGTATATATATATATATATATATATATATATATATATATATATATATATATACTGTATATATATATATATTTTTTTTTTATTATTTATATGTATTTTTATTTATTTATTTTTTTATAAAAAACTTTCAATCTACCGGATGGTGAATAAACCCGATCGGCTCCCTTATATTGTTGTTGTTCTTGGACCAGCATATTAGGCAGGCTGCAACAATGATCTCAGAGAGGGCTACATGATCGAGGGGAGAGAATGGGGGTTGTTGGTGGTTTTGATTCGATCACTCGAAATAATTTGACCACTTTGTCCAAAATCGGCAGCACAACCCAGTTTGACCACTCAGCCTAATGCGGCCACTCAGCATAATTATGAAGCCTAAAACAACAACTCAGTTCAATTTGACTGCTCAACCTAATACAACCACTGTTACCACTCAGTTCCCAATAAACAGTTGGCATAAAATCGCCACTTCTACCTAATGACATACGGTAGGTAAGCCCAAATCGCCACTTCTACCTAATGACATACGGTAGGTCAGCCCAAATCGCCACTTCTACCTAATGACATATGGTAGGTCAGCCCAAATCGCCACTTCTACCTAATGACATACGGTAGGTCAGCCCAAATCGCCACTTCTACCTAATGACATACGGTAGGTCAGCCCAAATCGCCACTTCTACCTAATGACATACGGTAGGTCAGCCCAAATCGCCACATCTACCTAATGACATACGGTAGGTCAGCCCAAATCGCCACTTCTACCTAATGACATACGGTAGGTCAGCCCAAATCGCCACTTCTACCTAATGACATACGGTAGGTCAGCCCAAATCGCCACTTCTACCTAATGACATACGGTAGGTCAGCCCAAATCGCCACTTCTACCTAATGACATACGGTAGGTCATCCCAAATCGCCACTTCTACCTAATGACATACGGTAGGTCAGCCCAAATCGCCACTTCTACCTAATGACATACGGTAGGTCAGCCCAAATCGCCACTTCTACCTAATGACATACGGTAGGTCAGCCCAAATCGGCTGCTCAACCCAAAGACCAAGTAGGCCGCTCGGCTCAAATTGACAATTCAAGACAACACGGTCGCTTAGCCCAAAATGGCTACTTACCAATATTGATCGCTCAGAATAATTTGTAGACTCTTCCTAAATCGGAAATGCTTTAATCTGCAGCTTGGCCCAATTTAACTATTAACCTCATATGATGGCTCAAAGTATTTTGAGTACTTTATTCAAAGTACTTATCCCAGAAATATACATTATTGTATTGTATACAAACAGGCATGGAGGGATGGAAGAGGAGGGTTTGGAGTGGCCTGGGATGTGAGGGCTGACAACAGAGATAGTACTAGTATGTGTGTACAATAGTCGGTGTTTTTTATTCCACACACACATAATACACATTACAGTGTACATGTTTCTAAGTTATCAACATACGATTAATTCGAGATAGCATTAATAACAATGTGATAACCTATCACACAATTTAAGTATAATATATATATATATATATATATATATATATATATATATATATATAATGTGTGTGTGTGTAAAGATAAATAGAGAGAGTGAGAGTAAAGAGAGAGAAAGAGACCTAGAACGTTGAGGTTGAGACTCAGTGAGCATATCGGCACCAGTACACCGTACCAGGCAGACGGAGGAACATAAGCAAAGTCACCAACATAAGTTCTTCTCTCAACCAATTCACATACATAATTAAACATTGCTTGACTAATGTAAAGTATACTCCCATAAAACTATTGAGAAGATTTGTGGATTAACCGACTTACCACTGTATAAGAGACTACATCACTATGGGCACATGACTAAAATGACAATGTTTACATTTTATTAATTCTACAGCCAGTGGATTTAACTCCACCTATTTTGTCCAGCTCTACCTCTGTACTTAGGCTTATAGCCTGTTGATTCTATTAATCAGTACGATGAAGCCTTCTTACTCCAGACTGCGAATGAAGCAACGAGACAGACGAGTGTTGCAACCGGTTCGTTTGTTGTTGTTGTTGTTGTTCCCTAAGCTGCCTGGCCGAACAGCCCCGAGTCCCTGAGGAAGGCCATGGCCACGATCGGGCTTTCCCACAGAGCTCTCATTGAGTGTAGATTGTGTTGTTGGCGTAAGTGGTTGTGTGAAGTGCAGTCTTCTATGATGTGTTTAATGGTATGGGGTGCTGTGTTACATCCCGGGCAGGCGTCGACAACGGAGTCATCCAGTCTCTTCTGATAGCTCAGGAGAGCTGGATGGTGTCCGCATCTCAGCCTGGCCAGGTGGACTCTGTCCTCGCGAGGAAGGGAGGATTCGGAAGGATGGATTTCGGGAGGTCGTGCATGCAGCTGCGTGTTGTCTGTGCGTGAGTGGATGGATCGGTGAGAGATATGAGTATGGATGTGCTTCTGGAAGTTGGTTCGGGGTGGGCAGGGAGGGAGAGAGGACAATAATTGTGTGTGATACTGTGTGCTGGGTGTTGTTTTGATATTTCTTGGTGTCTGTGGGTGTGTTGCCATGTAGTTTAGTGGGTGGTCTTGGTTCGTGGAGGCTGCTGCCAGGAATTGAGTGCCTCTCATGTCCAGATGGTCTTTGACTTTGAGGATTTTGGTTTCTTGATGTAGGTGATCTGTGGGTGCAGTAGCTGTGCAGCCTGTAATGATCTTCAGGGCTTTGTTTTGAATAGTCTGTAAGGTCTTATGATGTGTTTCAGCTAGGTTAGAAGCCCAGGCTGGGCTTGCGTATTCCATCACTGATCTTATTTATTGTTTATATACTGTGGTGGTAGTTTCTTTGTTGTGTCCAAATTTTGTGTGAGCAAGTGACCTGAGGGCGTTAAGTCTGGGTGTCAGTTTCTTTTTAATGTTTGTGGTGTGCTGTTTGAATGTCATATGAGTATCATATGTTACTCCTAGGATTTTGGGGGTGTGTATGTGTTAGGGGTGTGTTGTTTATGGTGAGTTGAGGGATGTATTCGTGTTCTCCTGTCCAACTTGTGAGCAGGGTTGCGGTGAATTTGGCTGGGGCTAGATTAAGTCTGTTTGTAGTGCACCAGCCATGTAGTGTGTTGAGATAGGGTTGAAGGAGATCTGTTGCTCTTTTTGGGTCCTGGTGTGTGCATGTGAGTGTTATGTCATCTGCATAGGAGGCTAAGTTTATTTGGGGCGTATTGGGTGTAGTTATATCGTGCATGTACAGATTGAAGAGTGCGGGCGATAGGACGGATCCTTGTGGGACTCCGTTTGGAAAGTTTCTGATTTTAGATGACTGACCGGCAAAAGATACGTGTGCACATCTGCCTGCTAGGAAGTTGGCCAGCCACCTTTTTGTGTTGTTGTGCATGTTTGTGTTGTAGATTTTGTTTGTTAGGTTGTGGCGGGGGATGGCATCGAAGGCTTTACTAATGTCGAGTGTGGCTAATAGTGATCTGTGTGGTGGTCTAGCTGAGTTGATGCCGTCGAAAGCTCTTTGTGAAAGGTCTGTGAGAAGAGTGTTTGTGGAGTGCAGTGGCCTAAAGCCATGTTGTGTTGGAGCTAGGGGTAAGTCAGGTGTAATTAGTTGTAATACTAGGCGTTCCATGACTTTGGAGGGGGAGCAAAGGAGTGTGATGGGGCGGTGCGAGGAGGGTAGCGTGGGGTCTTTGTTGGGTTTGGGGAATGTGATGATGATACCATGCTTCCAAATGTCTGGTATTGTGTTGTGTGAATAGCTGTAGTTTGATATGTTAGTGAGTGCTTGTATGCCTTGTGGTCCCAGGTGTCTGAGGTGTATGTTGCTTATGTTGTCTAGGCCACAGGCGGGTGAGTGCTTGAGATTGTTGATGATATGCTTTGTCTGGTGATTGGTGAAGGGTGTATAGTCAGGTTCGTTTGTAGTCTTACTTACCTTCGTGCACCTATACGGTGTCTACATACAGCCGTATTCTTAAACCTTCCCACCGTGAAACCCTACTCCTTAATGAAGGAAATGAGACAAGACAAATTGTTAGCTTTTAAAACATGGGATATTTCAAGTTCTCTGTCATTAATTAACTCTCATTTCCAATATATTAGTTCATTACGAGTTGGATGACATCCACCCCACATGCCTAAGAATACGGCTGGTTGTCTTCCCCTGGCCCATTATACCTCCGATGTCTCAAATCTCATCTCACATTCTCGCACAACTCTCTCTCAAACGCCACCTATTGAGCATCTCATTAACTAGGCAGTGGTTCCATTGCATATTTGGAATATTGGAATATTAATACATTGCTAATGTGTATTGGAAACTGCGTACTGTAGGTATTTTAGATGGTGTGTCCGTGGTCTTTGTAATAAAACAATATAGTGTAAGTATAGTAATGTAATAATCTTCCCATTGACACATCGGGATATGAAACCGGGACTTTAAGATTACTATGGTGTGTTTCTTTCCAGCTGATCGTAAAATTAATTCCTTGGCATCTGATTTTTCGATTCTTAATGAAAAATCAAGATACTGCTATGTCTTTGCGTCATATTATTGCCAAGTTTTCACAATTAGCAACATGTTTCGCTACAAACTCTTGGTATTTGCCGAGTAGGCCTTATCAGGATGGCGAGATGACAATTTACCATCAGCTGGAAATTAACAGATTATAGTCCATTAGCAAGACAACTCCACCACACTTACCAGAGACAGAACCTTTAAGGGGAGGTTTCTAGTTTGATCCCAAGACCTCCAATCATCTTAAAAAATATAATCACCAAGACCCCCCTTCGAGATAAACGTGTACATTTTTCGGTAGAAAAATGTCCCGGCCGAAGGCCAATTCCTCTTAAATTGAAGGCTCGCTAACTCGCGCCAGGAAAATATAGACACCTACCGGTAATTGACACAAATGACAAAGAAATGAGGCAAAAGGTTTTAAATTCGCCAAACTGATGCGGCGAACGTTTAAAAACCTCCAAACTATTGGGGCTAAACATGAGGGAGAAGGGATCCAGAAAAAAACACCCCCAAGTGAATATCTCCCCTTAAGAATGAAGGGGGTAAACATATATAAATTAATCCGCCAACCCTGACTTGCTATTAGAAGTCGAGTAAAATCGTCCGGAGGTAGTTAGAATAGAACAGTTGAAGACAAATCAAGGTAATTATATATATATATATATTTATATATTCACTATATACTGAAGGTGTATCAGTACTGTAGTTACTATATACTGAAGGTGATTTAGTACTGTAGTCACTATATACTGAAGGTGTATCAGTACTGTAGTTACTATATACTGAAGGTGTTTTAGTACTGTAGTTACTATATACTGAATGTGTTTTAGTACTGTAGTCACTATATACTGAAGGTGTTTTAGTACTGTAGTCACTATATACTGAAGGTGTTTTAGTACTGTAGTTACTATATACTGAAGGTGTTTTAGTACTGTAGTCACTATATACTGAAGGTGTATCAGTACTGTAGTTACTATATACTGAAGGTGTTTTAGTACTGTAGTTACTATATACTGAATGTGTATCAGTACTGTAGTTACTATATAATGAAGGTGATTTAGTACTGTAGTCACTATATACTGAAGGTGTATCAGTACTGTAGTTACTATATACTGAAGGTGTTTTAGTACTGTAGTTACTATATACTGAAGGTGTATCAGTACTGTAGTTACTATATAATGAAGGTGATTTAGTACTGTAGTCACTATATACTGAAGGTGTATCAGTACTGTAGTTACTATATACTGAAGGTGTTTTAGTCCTGTAGTCACTATATACTGAAGGTGTTTTAGTACTGTAGTCACTATATACTGAAGGTGTTTTAGTACTGTAGTCACTATATACTGAAGGTGTTTTAGTACTGTAGTCACTATATGGGTCACTGTAGTCACTGTTTGGGGAGATTGTAGGCACCAATCGATCAGGGCTAGACCCAGGTGAGGTTATAGGCATGTGATAAAGAGTCGCTGGAACTCCTGTTTCATTTGCTTGGCCTCTCTTACTGATTTTCTTTGTGCCTCATTTACACTGAGAGCAATCCAGCTAGCTCTCACAAACACCTCCTCCTCCTATCCACTTCACTACACTAAACATGCACACCACACTTCATTCCTCCACACCAAAATAAAAAAAAAAAAATGATGAATTGTAGCCCAGCCTCGGAGTCCCCAGGGGGGGGACCATAAATGCCCCCTCACCCGACCGACCATCCCCTGACGACCCCACACAATTACCTGGACCTCGGCCTGTTACTCTTTCTATTAATTTCTGCAACATTCGCGGACTTTCCTCTAACTTTCACTCAGTTGAGCACCATCTCTCCTCCTACAAACCTGATCTTCTCTTCCTCACCGAAACTCAGGTGTCTGTAGCAACTTCCAGCAACCCCTTCTCTGTATCCTTCTACTTTCTCTATCCTAGTTTCAAAGCCAAAGGCGGATGTTGTGCATATGTGCACAACAAACTCACTTGCTCTCGTGTTCCCGATTTCGACTCCTCTGAATTCTCAACTTTATGGCTCAAACTTTCCTGTCATTCTCTTACTAAATATTTCTGTGCGGTCTATCTTTCCCCTAACTCTACCAACTTTCCGAAATTCTTTGACTATCTAAACTCTACAGTGGAACACATTCTATCCATTTCTCCTTTCTCAGAAATCTCCATCTTAGGAGATTTCAACGTTCACCACCGCCATTGGCTCTCCTCTCACACTACTGATCCACCTGGTGAACAAGCCTACGTCTTTTCTATCCTAAATGACCTAGAGCAGTTAGTTCAGCAACCCACCCGTATCCCGGATCGCATCGGAGATCGGCCCAACATTCTTGACTTGTTTCTAACTTCTAACCCTTCTTCTTATACTGTCGATCTTTTCTCTCCTCTGGGCTCCTCCGACCATAAACTTATCTCTGTCACCTGTCCTATCTCTCCAGTACAGCCACTCGATCCTCCTAGCCGGCGGCGCTTGTGGCACTTTGGCGCTGCCGACTGGGAGGCTCTTCGGCAGTACTTCTTTGATTTCCCATGGAATGATTTCTGCTTCCATGGCCGAGGACCCTCGGAGAGTGCTGAACGCATTACCGAGGTAATCCTATCGGGCATGGAAGCATACATTCCATTATCTTTCTCTCAGACTAATGCTAAAAATCTTGGTTTACTCACGCCTGTTCTACTGCTGTCCGCAATAAGGAGGAAGCATTCAAACGGTACCGACGCCTTAAAACTCAAGACTCTCATTCTTCATATGTTTCTGCCCGGAATCAAGCCAAATCTGTTCTTCGACTTGCCAAACACTCTTTCATCAATAATAAATGCACTGAACTATCCAACTCTAGCTCTTCCCAAGCTTTCTGGCATCTAGCCAAAAACCTTTCCAACAATTTATCTTCCTCATCTTTCCCTCCCCTTTCCCACTCTGATGGCACAACCATCACTTCTTCCTCTGACAAAGCTAAACTCTTCGCTCAAACTTTTGCTAGAAACTCCACCTTGGATGATTCCGGTGCTATTCCTCCCTCTCCGCCCTCCTCTCTCTTACTTATGCCTAATATCCTAATCTCTTCTAAAGATGTACTTTCTACCCTCTCTGGGCTTAACACTAATAAGGCGTACGGTCCGGACGGTGTTCCTCCTGTTGTTCTCAAAAACTGTGCTTCCGTGCTGACTCCCTGCCTAGGCAAACTCTTTCGTCTCTCTATCCTCTAACGTCTTCCCTTCATGCTGGAAGTTTGCTCACATTCAACCTGTCCCAAAGAATGGTGACCGCTCTCAACCCTCCAACTATCGTCCAATTGCTCTTATCTCTTGTCTTTCTAAAGTTTTTGAAACTATTCTTGCTTACAAATTTCTTAAGCATTTCTCTTCTCATAATCTGCTCTCAGATCGCCAGTATGGCTTCCTTAAGGGTCGCTCTACTGGTGATCTTCTTTCATATCTTACTAACTCTTGGTCATCCTCCTTTCGGGACTTCGGTGAGACTTTTTCTATTGCACTAGACATATCGAAAGCCTTCGATAGAGTCTGGCATAAATCTTTAATTTCTAAACTACCCTCCTTCGGTTTCTATCCCTCCATCTGTGCCTTTGTCTCTAATTTCCTTTCCGGCCGTTCCATAGCCGCGGTTGTGGACGGCCATTGTTCACTTCCTCACCCTATAAACTCCGGTGTTCCTCAGGGCTCTGTCCTATCTCCTATTCTCTTTCTAATTTTTATGAATGATCTCCTTAACTGTACCTTAATTCCCATCCATTCATACGCAGACGACTCAACCTTACACTACTCCATTAGTTTTTCAGAATGCCCCAGCCAGCAATCCCTCAACGACAAACGTAATGAAGCCATAGAACTCTTAAATTCTGATCTAAATACTATTTCCAATTGGGGCAGAGAAAACCTTGTTAACTTTAATGCTTCCAAAACCCAATTTCTCCATCTATCTACCCGTCAGGATCTCCCAGCGGACTATCCCTTATTCTTCAACAATACAAAAATCAACCCTTCATCTTCTCTCAATATTCTTGGTGTCTCTTTTTCTTCTGCTCTCATTTGGAAGGACCATATTACCAGTCTTGCTAAGGCAGCCTCCCAGAAGCTGGGTGTGCTCAACCGCCTTAGGGGGTTCTTTTCCCCTGCACAGCTTCTTGCTCTGTACAGGGGCATAGTGCACCCTTGTATTGAGTATTGTTCACATGTGTGGGGAGGTTCCTCTCACACCGCTCTCCTAGACAAAGTTAAAAGGAAGGCCTTTCGTATCATTAACTCCCGTCCACTCACCAACTCTCTGCAATCTCTCTCTCTCCGCCGCAATGTTGCATCTCTCTCGCTATTCTATCGCTACTATAATAATCAGTGTTCCTCAGAGCTATCCCAGTGCATACCACCTCCTTTACGTAGGGCACGTGGTACCCGTGACAGAGTGACAGAGTGGATAGAGAAGGTTTGTGGAAAGTACTTAGAATATACGGAGTAGAGGGCAAGTTGCTGAAAGCAGTGAAGAGCATGTATGAGGGTGCAAAGGCGGCAGTACGTGTGGAGAGTGAGCAGAGCGAGTTCTTTGACCTGAATGTTGGTTTGAAACAGGGGTGTGTGATGTCCCCGTGGTTGTTTACTGTATATATGGATGGAGTTATGAAAGAAATACTATCAAGAGCAGTGGATGTTGGTGTATCGCTGAAAAGGGAGGGAATTGAGTGGAAGCTACCTATACTGCTGTTTGCGGATGATACAGTTCTGATGAGTGATAATGAATGGGAGTTGCAGGGTCTGGTAAATGAGTTTGGAACAGTGTGCGAAAAACGGAATTTGAAGGTAAATACGGGGAAGAGCAAGGTTATGGTCTTCGAAAGGGGTGAAGTCACAGAGTGTGAGGTGAAGCTGAACGGTGAGGCTATGGAGATCGTCAACTCTTTTAAGTATCTGGGCAGTGTGTTGAGTAAAGATGGGACTATGGATGAAGAGGTGCGGGAGAGGGTACAACAGGGGAAGAGGGTTGTAGGAACGCTAAAAGCAGTAACAAGAAATAGGGTGGTCAGTATGGAAGTGAAGAAGTCCTTGCATGACAGTGTGGTAATCCCGACACTGACTTACGGAAGCGAAGCATGGACGTTGGTTGAGAGACTCAGACCAAGAGTGAGAGCAGTGGAAATGAATTACTTAAGGAGTGCGTGCGGAGTTACATGGAGGGATAGACAGACTAATGAGGAAGTAAGAAGGAGGTGTGGTGTGGAGGTAGATGTGCTGGAAAGTGTGAAAAGGAACAACTTGAGATGGTTCGGCCATATGGAACGTATGGAAAGCGAGAGAATGACTAAGAGGGTGTACGAGAGCGAGGTGGAGGGACAGAGGGGGAGAGGTAGACCGAATATGAGGTGGAAGGATGGAGTGAGGAACTACATGAACGAAGGCGGTGCTGGTTGGGGGGAGGGGCGTCGACTGACTGGGGACAGAGGTGCATGGGGGCGGTTCGTTCGTGGCCACCCCTTCGGGGATCGCGGCGTCAGGCAATAGATAGATAGATAGACGTGGTACCTGTCTTGCAACTCAATCCCACCCCTACTCTGTGCAACTCTCCAACCCAAGAGTGAAACGTTACTCTCAAACTTTCTTCTACTCAACAGCTGAGCTCTGGAACTCTCTCCCAGAATCAGTCTTTCCCTCTTCCTATGACTTAAATTGCTTCAAACTCCGTGTGTCCAGGCATTTTGGCTCGAACGTCCCTTTGATTTTGGCCCTGTCACTCTTTCAACTATGGGGGAGGCACTCGCTATAGGCAGTTATGCCTTTTGCCTCCCTCAATCACATAGAAAAAGAAAAAAAATATATACTGAAGGTGTTTTAGTACTGTAGTTACTATATACTGAAGGTGTTTTAGTACTGTAGTCACTATATACTGAAGGTGTTTTAGTACTGTAGTCACTATATACTGAAGGTGTTTTAGTACTATAGTCACTATATACTGAAGGTGTTTTAGTACTATAGTCACTATATACTGAAGGTGTTTTAGTACTGTAGTCACTATATACTGAAGGTGTATCAGTACTGTAGTTACTATATACTGAAGGTGTTTTAGTACTGTAGTTACTATATACTGAAGGTGTTTTAGTACTGTAGTTACTATATACTGAATGTGTTTTAGTACTGTAGTCACTATATACTGAAGGTGTTTTAGTAGTTACTATATACTGAAGGTGATTTAGTACTGTAGTCACTATATACTGAAGGTTCTTTAGTACTGTAGTCACTATATACTGAAAGTGTCTCAGTACTGTAGTCACTATATACTGAAGGTGTCTTAGTACTGTAGTCACTATATACTGAAGGTGCGGCAGTACTGTAGCCACTGTAGTCTCCCACGGGGCCACATCCTGAGGAACTGCCCCAGGGTGAGAACGTCTTGGCGCTCCGGGTGGGGGGTAGAGAGGGGGGGAGGGGGTCATTATCCAAGACTCTTATATATCAGGAGAGTAACGTCAACTATATATATATATATATATATATATATATATATATATATATATATATATATATATATATATGGGACATACAGCGAATGTTTATTTTCGAAGTTATCCTTGCCCGAAATAAATTTCCTCCTCAGTGATTTACTAAAGACTTCCATATCTGAGGTTCGCTTACGGTGTTCGAGTCTCTTATGTTGTTTATAGAGTGTCATGTGTAGGTGTGCCTTGCTTCGTTTTGATATTCTTTGGGTTATTACTATTAAATGACGAAGGGAGTATCAGAACACCTGAATTATATATATCATTATTTTGTATCAATCTAATTAATATCGGGTTGCTTCTAGAAAACAAATCCGGGTTGTCCATATATAAATCCTATTATTTCATTATATACACGATAAGTTAGAAATAACTTTTGATATTAAAAAAAATATATATTTTTAAAATATCATAATAAAAAACACTCGATTTTAAATTTGCTTTGTAAATACTAAGACGGAAATATGGTTGATATTATTACCTTTAGCAAACAGAAGCAACAGGTGCCAAAAAGTCCACTATAGACGGCTCTGATTATCCATGGGAGGGGGGGCATAGCGGACACCCTCAAGGCCAGTGGACGTGATACTCCTCAGCTAATGATCACGTACAGGCCCTCACAAAAAAATACACGTGCATCTACCCATAAAAATTCGCAGACCTCATAATGGGATTCTATGTGCCAGCAGGATGCTACACATTTATCGAAAGGTATAATTTAAGTATGCAATAGAATTCAAACTACATTCGTGAGTTACATTACCATAATGTATATATATATATATATATATATATATATATATATATATATATATATATATATCCACACATAACGGGTAATCAGTATTTTTGTAGTGACTACACCATATCGGTCTACAGTATATCCACGAACTCAGTTAGGAGATAATATACAGTACATAATCCTACATCAGTATCGGAAGATTTTTTTTTCCCTGCTTGCATTTTTGCAGGGCATTGCATTATAAGCCCAGCCATGCTATTTATATAAAACAAAAAAAAACTCATACCGATACGCGTTATCGTTCAAGATGACTTTTGCAAGAAGGATATGTGTCTATGCAAGTTCTGATCATTTCAACTTTACTGTTTTCACATATAATTTTACCATTGTTTATTTTTATTGTTGGGGTTATTAGGATGGGGAATGAGGTTAAGGATAAGATATAGCATACAGAACACTGTTGATGATTCATAAGCACATAAATCTGGAGAAAGTGCTTCCGACTAAAACACCGGTTCTCAAACCGATGTGAATCCAATGGATCGGTCGTGAGAGAAATTGACTAAAGGACACTCAGCTGATATACGTAATATCTTACCCTTTCAATCAAGGGTACAATTTAAGGAGGTTATTTTCACCACATATAAAACAAATCAGTCAAACAGGAAGTAACTACTATGGGTTAGTCATAATGGGTTACAGTAATTTGTGAATTTGGTTAACACTTGAAAAGAAGTAGGCTCCATGAATTTAGCTTCGATAAAATAAACTCTGATTAATTTGATTCCTTTATCATATTACATTTTATTGTACCAATGAATGTTATCCTGGCAGCCATCAGACAATTATATCAAGCTTAGAACATGCAAAAATCCATACACTTATTAAATGAATAATTATGAAATGATGGGCAAAAAGGAAATGCAAGAATAGTAAATTACAGAGAACCAAGCAAGGGAGCGTAGTTAAAGGAAATTACGTAAGGGGGAGGTAAGGTGGCTTGATACAAAGAAGAAAATTGGAGAAAAAAAAGTGCGTAAAAAGAAGAGGAGGGGGGAGAGAGGAGGAGTAGGGAGCGGAACAGCCTGGGGGTAAGAACGTCTTGGACTACACCCATTGCTATACCTCTCTCTCTCTCTCTCTCTCTCTCTAGACATCATACTAGAGATGTTTCTTATTGTAAATATGTATATATATAATGTATGTATTTTAATATTTTTTTAATGTTTTATGTGAAGAACCATTGTAAAATGGAAAAATAATTATTCTGATTCTGATTCTCTCTCTCTCTCTCTCTCTCTCTCTCTCTCTCTCTCTCTCTCTCTCTCTCTCTCTCTCTCTCTCTCTCAGACGAGGTGACCGGCTTGTTTTAATTTACTTAGTGTTATGAATTTTAGTTTGCTAAAAACCTAGTCTGGTACTCCCTGAGTACCCCTAACCAAGTTTCATTTCCATAGTCCCAAGGGTTAGGTGTCTAAACGGACATGGACATAAAACTACACACTGCAAATGTATATATACGGCATTATATATGTATTGAATAATATGTTTAGGATACTGTTGTCATAGTGGGATAGACGAGTGATGCATAACCCCTTCAGAACAATGATGCCTCTTTTACCAAGTATTCTGGCTAACATGAGACGAATTTAAGCAACTTAAGAAGACCCATGTTACTGGGATGGCTTTATAAGATCGCATTTATCCCCCTGCATCCTAAAGGTATAGTATAAGCTAAAGAAAATCGTCTAATGATAACCAGAATATGACGAAATTTACATGATCGTGTTGAAAGGGTTAGTGGTTCACTTTGTTGTTGGAGATGTTTCCTTGAAGGGATTTTTGTTTTTAACTGTTGATGTATGGTGTCGAGATTATATTGAGATACTTTGCTTACATTATGCTAGAATACCGGAAGCTTTCAGTAATGTAGACGTGAAACAAAAAATATATATATACTGTATATACAGTACTGTATATATATTGTTACGTATCTTGATCCTCAAGTGGTTAACTTGATGAATCTAGATAGCACAGAGATATATATTAAGGTATCAGTCAGCTGAAGGCAAAACAAAAGTAAAATCTAATAAAATAATTTCCTGTTGTTGCTTCCTTTCCTTTTGGATCTTAGGACTTAGTATCCTTTATTGACTGATACTCTTTAATTATGAAAAATACTGAAACTAATTAAAGTCATGTAGTATTTATAAAGAATTATTATTTAACCGAAGCTTAGTAGGCTATGGTTATGAACCGAAGAAGTTATATCTAAAGAAGGACTATTAATTCTATAAAAAGTCTTGAAAGATAAATATTAAAGTAAGAATATTTCTGTCTCTTACCCTTTTTGAAATGAATAGATAGTTTTCTTATATGTCCTTTTATTTATATGTAATTTAATTATTCTTGGTTCTTGTCTTACGTTAATAGTATTATATTATTATTATCATCAGGATTAATATCAAAGTCACATAAAAAGTTAGATATATATTTAATAATTAGTTAAATGTATTTCTTAACCACGTAACATTGAAGTTTGATTATGAGTAAATAAAGTTACAGGATCGCTTCATAGATTCGATTCAGGTCTCACTCAAATAATATGAAAAGCAAAAATAATATTTTGAAGCTAAAAGAATTTTCTTCAGCTTAGGAAATCACTATAAGTAATATTAACACAGCCATGTTAGTCTAAGGCGATATTACTAATATGAGACAATAATATGAGACAATAGCATTACCGTACTAAGCACCGTTAAGCAATGTAAGCTTAATTCAAAGAAAATGAAAGAACTCGTAAGTATTAATATAAAACAATAGTATTACTTTCATCATAACCCAATTACTTAAAGAGTTGCTTTAGTCCACAAGTTAGTCAACTAAAATAGTTAAGTACATAATAGTAGCGTTAACGTTAATTCCCAATCAAATAGTTACGTACATAATAGTAGCGTTAACGTTAATTCCCAATCAAATAGTTAAGCGCACAATAGTAGCGTTCACGTTCACGTTAGTTCCCAATCACATATCTCACTAACCAACATAACGTAAGTGTTTACACCGAACACACTTAACACACATTTATATAATCTGACTGACAGTCACAATCCCATTATAATACTTCACCCCGTCTTCCTCCAGCTGCAAGTTCACCTTCCCCAACTCCAAATGAGACTGATTTGAATGCCCACAACTCGGGTCTTATATACCAAACAATGATGGTGTAGGAACGAATCAGGAGGCGGAGGGTGGTGCCTGCTCCAATCATAGCTCCTCGAGTCGCATAACAGGTGCCTGGTCCACTCACAGCTCCTGGCGTCGATCATACGTCATAGCGTCGGTCATCAAGTAGTTTGCAGGGTCCCCTATGACGCACGCAGGTGTGAAGGCTAGTTTGCAGGTGAGCTGGTTTACCCACTCGCTCGTTCGCTCGCTAGTCTGCTTCACCGTTTGGGTAGTTTGGCTCCTTCAACTCTAATTCTAACTCTTAAATTAACATACAGGGCTCCGTATGTCAGAATATATTTATGACATTTACAGGTGAATCTGCAGATTTAGTGCTATAAAAGATCTGTGTTAATACACAATGCAGTATAAATTCTTCATCTCTCTCTCTCTCAAGGAATTGTAGGTATCTCATAATAGTAAAGAGTATTGTATGAGGAGTACATATTATAGTGGAACCAAATTGTCCTCTCGAAAATAAAATCCTATTACTTTTAAACTTCGTTATATATATTATTGTTATTTATCGGTTCCAAACTTTAACAATAAGTCAAATGCCAAACCAAGTTTGTTTACTTTTAGAAAAGAAAACTTAATGTTAGGATTATACTGTATACTACACATTTAAGGGGGGTCACCTGTTTTTTTTTTTTTTATCTTTCTCTCCTTTTCTCTCTTTCTCTGGCTTTTATCCATTCGGACCCATTCAGCCAACTGTTTTAAGACGTTTATCCCCATCCAGGTATCGATTTCTTCCTGGCGAGCGATAGCGAGCCAGCATTGCATTGAGAAATCCGGCTTCGCCGGAGAAATTTTTCTATCGAAAAATTTAAAAATTTAGCCTGCTGTCAAAGCAAACATTTATATATGTTGGCTCGCTACCGCTCGCCAGGACACCTGGATGGGGTGTAAACGTCTTAAAACAGCAGGCTGAATGGGGCCGATTGGGTTCAAGCCAAAGAGAGAGGGTGAGAAAGAGAAAAAAAAGCGAGGTGGGCTCCCTTAACAGACGAACTGATTTGCATAGGAATGGCGAGTGACCCTGTAAGCAATAACTCGCTATAGGAAGGGACAGTGCGAAGAGGTGATAACAGTATAACAAGTGGGATTGTATTAATTGCAAATAACAATGATTGGATGTTGGATATTTTTGGTGATGGAACGGACAGTTATTGGACTATTACTGGGCTTTGTAATTCCCAGAGCTTTTATATGTACAACCTTTAGGGCTTTGGTATTTGTAGCACTTTATTTAACATCTGGTATTTGTAGCACTTTATTTAACGTGATATTTGTGGTGCATTATTTAACATCTGGTATTCGTGGTGCATTATTTAACATTCGGTATTTGTAGCACTATATTTAACATCTGATATATTTTGTAGTACTGTATTTTACATTTGGTATTTGTGGCGCATTATTTAACATCTGCAACAATATACAATATTACAACACCAAGTTATATAATAATCAGGGTCTCTTGCGACCACAGATAATAATAACACTGTACTGAATACAGTTTATTGCTCTACCTGGACAAACGTGGCCGTGAGCACTTTCATAGATGAGAATAGCAAAAGTTAATATTGGTTCTGGATTCCGGAGAACCACAGAATGTTAATATTCGTCTTGCCTGAGTCCTTGTAAACAGTTGACACTAACCTTAACACTTTGATTTTGCAACAACTAATCTCTGCATGCACTGAGCTAATTGGTTCTAAGTTGCCTAGCTATTTATTTTACTACCGGTACATGGGTTCCTGGAACAGCAAGCGATTTCACTAATTAATTATATTATGTCTTTGCAATTGGTTTTGACTCTAAGCTGAACTTGAGTTTACTAAGTGAATCGTGTTATAGGTTTTGTGATCAAGATACAATTTTATCTGGGTTCTGGGAACGGCAGATATTCCACAATAGAGGCCGTATCACCACTTCTATAAGTGTTCTATCAATCGTTCTAATAACAGCTAGTTCAATGGTAGTGGGGCAGTCCTCCAGGACCTGGGTATCAGCGGCAGGCTAGGCACTTCATCAGCAGGGCACCTCCCGGAGGGGCAGAAGTTGGGTCTCTCGGCACATCGTCAGGTGGGCCACACAGAAAGGCATCGGCAGTAGGGTCACACTCAGAGTGTCGATAGCAGAATCTCACAGTGCATTGGTAGCAGGACCACACAGCAGCGGCATCAGGGTCGGCTGGATCAATAATATTGAAGGGGGACTCGGGTGGCTGCAGCAGTTTTGGTCTTCAGTAGCTTCGTGAGCTCCACCTCCCAATGCGAGGTTAATTCTTTAAAATAGGTGTCCGGGGCACCCAGGTTGTGATTTCCTACTAGGGTTTGAAGCTGCAGCACCTCTGCACACTAGGCTGCAGGAGGTACACTCACTAGTGACTGTGGGTGCCACAAGGTTTGTCTGTCATTTGTCTCTTCTAGATCTGTCAAATAATCGTTTTAGAATAACCTCTGTTAGCGCTCTCTTCCACTGAATTTAGTTCACCGCCGCACACCTCGAGCGATGCAGAAGGAGGAAGGGTTGGTGCTTGGGTTGCTCGGGAGGGGAAATAGAGTCCATGAGGCACTGCGACTGTCTGACTTTGGGATAGAATCGAATTGAAAAATAGTAGTGAAAGGGGGTTAGGGGGGATCTGGGGATAGGGCAAGGATCAGTTGGATGAAGTAGATTTTAGTAGGAGAGAAAAGGCGCCCAGGCTTAACTGGACTGCCAGATTGTTCTCGGAGTGTGCAGCAGGATGAGTAGGACCAGGTCCTGAGAGGACGACCGGCCCCGGCAGAGAAGACACTGGGTCAGGAACTGGGAGAGAGGATCCGTGGGCTATTGTAAGGGTAGAGGGTTAAAGGCCAATTTTATCCTCCCAGCCTGACTGGGAGTCCCGTACTAATAGCCCACAGCTCCTTCTTGATGGTATTCGTGGTGGTCTTCGTTGTCCATCTCTTCATCGACAAGGGTGTAGTTTTTTCTCGTTTGCGTTGGCGGTGGTGGCGTTCTAGAACATGGAAAAAGGATGATGTACATAAATATTAGTATTAATAAAAGTAAGTTGAGCTTACAATACATCAAAGAAAGAAAGGGCAACTGTAACAACCGAGTTTATGGTGAATTGGCAAGGGTTTAAGCGATATATAAACTGGCTGCTTAAGGCTGGAGAAAACATTTTGTATGTGAGAATGTATATAAGTAAATACCCACAAACTCATGCCTATCGGTATATATACACCTATTATTGTAGTTAAAACAAAATTTAGAATATATAATAATACAAGCGCACTGGTATTCATTAACATATGCGCACCAGTATGCAAATACTGTACATACATGCGTATACGTACACAAACATATGGACAAACACACACGCTCACATTCATGGGCACACATACACATGTATACAACAATATGCCGTGTACTGTATATACAAATATTGATATTTCTACATATGCATTCTATCTATCTATTGCCTGACGCAGTGATCCCCGAAGGGGTGGCCACGAACGAACCGCCCCCATTTTTTTTTTTTTTTTTTTTTAAGAGACAATGAACGGAGGAAGGAAAAACACAGATAAAACAAAAAGGTCCATGTGCCTAAAGGCATCCTCCATTCATAAAATGTTTGTAACAACTGGATTTAAACATTTGTAGATTGTAAGTTTGTGGAAAGCAATTCGAGGGAAGTGAATTCCAAAGAGTAGTAGCTCTGGGGATAAATGAATTCTGATAAGCAGAAGTTCTGCATTGTGGAGGAGAAAGTGTAAATTCATGGGCGCTCTCAGCTGCCCTAGTTCTATGGGGAAAGATGTGGAGAGGCGGTACAATTGAAGCAAGTTCCTCGGAACAATTGCTGTGAAAATATCTGTAGAATAATGCAAGGGATGCAACGTTTCTTCGTATGGATAATGTAGGAAGGTCCTGTGTGATTGCAGGGTTATTGATTAATCTAATAGCTTTATTTTGAATTTTGTCCAACTGCCTCAATGCAACCACTCCACTTCCACCCCACAGAGGTGAACAGTAATCCATCTGAGAACGCACATGACTTTTATATATTACGGCCAACTGCTCGTCAGTGAAGAATTCTCGAACTCTGTACAGGAGTCCCAGTTTTTTAGAGGCATTCTTAGCAATGCTTCTAACATAATGTGTCCAGCTCAAGTTAGTAGTTAATGTTACACCGAGAATGTCAATACTAGGGGAAGTGGGAATATTTACATCATTAAAAAATATATGGGAGTCAGTGAGATTCTGTCGGTTAGAAAATTGAATGTACTTGGTTTTCTGTGCATTTTTTTTTTTTTTTTTTCTATGTGATTGAGGGAGGCAAAAGGCATAACTGCCTATAGCGAGTGCCTCCCCCATAGTTGAAAGAGTGACAGGGCCAAAATCAAGGGACGTTCGAGCCAAAATGCCTGGACACACGGAGTTTGAAGCAATTTAAGTCATAGGAAGAGGGAAAGACTGATTCTGGGAGAGAGTTCCAGAGCTCAGCTGTTGAGTAGAAGAAAGTTTGAGAGTAACGTTTCACTCTTGGGTTGGAGAGTTGCACAGAGTAGGGGTGGGATTGAGTTGCAAGACGGGTACCACGTGCCCTACGTAAAGGAGGTGGTATGCACTGGGATAGCTCTGAGGAACACTGATTATTATAGTAGCGATAGAATAGCGAAAGAGATGCAACATTGCGGCGGAGAGAGAGAGATTGCAGAGAGTTGCTGAGTGGACGGGAGTTAATGATACGAAAGGCCTTCCTTTCAACTTTGTCTTGGAGAGCGGTGTGAGAGGAACCTCCCCACACATGTGAACAATACTCAATACAAGGGCGCACTATGCCCCTGTACAGAGCAAGAAGCTGTGCAGGGGAAAAGAACCCCCTAAGGCGGTTGAGCACACCCAGCTTCTGGGAGGCTGCCTTAGCAAGACTGGTAATATGGTCCTTCCAAATGAGAGCAGAAGAAAAAGAGACACCAAGAATATTGAGAGAAGATGAAGGGTTGATTTTTGTATTGTTGAAGATTAAGGGATAGTCCGCTGGGAGATCCTGACGGGTAGATAGATGGAGAAATTGGGTTTTGGAAGCATTAAAGTTAACAAGGTTTTCTCTGCCCCAATTGGAAATAGTATTTAGATCAGAATTTAAGAGTTCTATGGCTTCATTACGTTTGTCGTTGAGGGATTGCTGGCTGGGGCGTTCTGAAAAACTAATGGAGTAGTGTAAGGTTGAGTCGTCTGCGTATGAATGGATGGGAATTAAGGTACAGTTAAGGAGATCATTTATAAAAATTAGAAAGAGAATAGGAGATAGGACAGAGCCCTGAGGAACACCGGAGTTTATAGGGTGAGGAAGTGAACAATGGCCGTCCACAACCGCAGCTATGGAACGGCCGGAAAGGAAATTAGAGACAAAGGCACAGATGGAGGGATAGAAACCGAAGGAGGGTAGTTTAGAAATTAAAGATTTATGCCAGACTCTATCGAAGGCTTTCGATATGTCTAGTGCAATAGAAAAAGTCTCACCGAAGTCCCGAAAGGAGGATGACCAAGAGTTAGTAAGATATGAAAGAAGATCACCAGTAGAGCGACCCTTAAGGAAGCCATACTGGCGATCTGAGAGCAGATTATGAGAAGAGAAATGCTTAAGAAATTTGGAAGCAAGAATAGTTTCAAAAACTTTAGAAAGACAAGAGATAAGAGCAATTGGACGATAGTTGGAGGGTTGAGAGCGGTCACCCTTCTTTGGGACAGGTTGAATGTGAGCAAACTTCCAGCATGAAGGGAAGACGTTAGAGGATAGACAGAGACGAAAGAGTTTGCCTAGGCAGGGAGTCAGCACGGAAGCACAGTTTTTGAGAACAACAGGAGGAACACCGTCCGGACCGTACGCCTTATTAGTGTTAAGCCCAGAGAGGGTAGAAAGTACATCTTTAGAAGAGATTAGGATATTAGGCATAAGTAAGAGAGAGGAGGGCGGAGAGGGAGGAATAGCACCGGAATCATCCAAGGTGGAGTTTCTAGCAAAAGTTTGAGCGAAGAGTTTAGCTTTGTCAGAGGAAGAAGTGATGGTTGTGCCATCAGAGTGGGAAAGGGGAGGGAAAGACGAGGAAGAGAAATTGTTGGAGAGGTTTTTGGCTAGATGCCAGAAAGCTTGGGAAGAGCTAGAGTTGGATAGTTCAGTGCATTTATTATTGATGAAAGAGTGTTTGGCAAGTCGAAGAACAGATTTGGCTTGATTCCGGGCAGAAACATATGAAGAATGAGAGTCTTGAGTTTTAAGGCGTCGGTACCGTTTGAATGCTTCCTCCTTATTGCGGACAGCAGTAGAACAGGCGTGAGTAAACCAAGATTTTTTAGCATTAGTCTGAGAGAAAGAGAATGGAATGTATGCTTCCATGCCCGATAGGATTACCTCGGTAATGCGTTCAGCACTCTCCGAGGGTCCTCGGCCATGGAAGCAGAAATCATTCCATGGGAAATCAAAGAAGTACTGCCGAAGAGCCTCCCAGTCGGCAGCGCCAAAGTGCCACAAGCGCCGCCGGCTAGGAGGATCGGGTGGCTGTACTGGAGAGATAGGACAGGTGACAGAGATAAGTTTATGGTCGGAGGAGCCCAAAGGAGAGAAAAGATCGACAGTATAAGAAGAAGGGTTAGAAGTTAGAAACAGGTCAAGAATGTTGGGCCGATCTCCGATGCGATCCGGGATACGGGTGGGTTGCTGAACTAACTGCTCTAGGTCATTTAGGATAGAAAAGACGTAGGCTTGTTCACCAGGTGGATCAGTAGTGTGAGAGGAGAGCTAGATTCTTTGTCCCCATCCATTAATCCTAGAAAGGTCCTGGTTCAGAGAAATTGCAGTGTTTATTTTTGAATTTATAAGATCGGGTTGGGTGAAAGAATTGGTAAATGTGAAGGAACTGTGGAGTGTTGAGTCATCTGCGTAGGAATGTATTGGATTATGAGTGCACCTCTATCCCCACTCAGTCGATGCCCTTCCTCCCAACCAGCACCGCCTTCATCCATATACTTCCTCACTCCATCCTTCCATCTCTCTTTCGGTCTACCTCTCCCTCTTTGTCTTTCCACCTCGCTCTCGTACACCTTTTTAGTCATTCTCTTGCTTTCCATATGGCCGAACCATCTCAAGGTGTTCCTTTTCACACTTTCCAGCACATCTACCTCTACACCACACCTTCTTACTTACTCATTCGTCTGTCTATCCCTCCATTTAACTCCGCACGCACTTCTCAAGTAACTCATTTCCACCCCTCTCACTCTTGGTCTGAGTCTCTTCTAAAACGTCCATGCTTAGCTTCCGTAAATCAGTGTCGCGATTACCACACTGTCATGCAAGGCCTTCTTCACGTCCATACTGAACACCCTATTTCTTGTTACTGCTTTCAGCGTTCCTACAACCCTCTACCCCTGTTGCACCCTCTCCTGCACTTCTTCATCCATAGTCCCATCTTTACTCAACACACTGCCCAGATACTTAAAAGAGCTGACGATCTCCATAGCCTGACCGTTCAACTTCACCTCCACTCTGTGACTTCACCCCTTTCGAAGACCAAAACCTTGCTCTTCCCCGCATTTACCTTCAAATTCCGTTTTTCGCACACTGTTCCAAACTCATTTACCAGACCCTGCAACTCCCATTCATTATCACTCATCAGAACTGTATCATCCGCAAACAGCAGTATAGGTAGCTTCCACTCAATTCCCTCCCTTTTCAGCGATACACCAACATCCACTGCTCTTGATAGTATTTCTTTCATTACTCCATCCATATATACAATAAACAACCACGGGGACATCACACATCCCCGTTTCAACCCAACATTCAGGTAAAAAAACTCGCTTTGCTCACTCTCCACAGGTACTGCCGCCTTTGCACCCTCATACATGCTCTTCACTGCTTTCAGCAACTTGCCATCTACTCAGTATATTCTAAGTACTTTCCACATACCTTCTCTATCCACTCTGTCATAGGCCTTCTCCAAGTCCATAAAGGCAACATACCGGTACACCTTTTGTTGCTTCTCCAGATATTTCTCCACAACACAATTCAGGGTAAAAATCTGATCTACATATCATCTTCCCTTCCTAAAACCTCCCTGCTCGTCGCCTATCCATTTCTCCGTTCTCACTCTCACTCTCTCAATCACTACCCTACTGTACACCTTCCCTACTACGCTTAGAAGACATATTCCTCAGTGGTTACCACACTCTCCTCTTTCCCCTTTGCCCTTATATAGGGGGACTATTATGCCAGTCTTCCAGTCATCGGGTGCAATCCCCTTCTCCCATGCTAGTTTGCACATTTTCCATACCCATTCGATCACTATCTCACCACCATACCTCAACATTTCCCCACACACTCCATCTGTTCCTGGTGCTTTCCCCAACTTCACTCTTTTCATGGCTTCCCACACTTCTGACCTCCTGATCCCCACCTCCTCCTCCACAGCTACTTCTCTTCTTCTCCCTCCCTCCAACTATGTTTGCTGGCTCTTCATTCCTTACATTTAGCAACTCATTGAAGTACTCCATCCATCTTTCGACTCTCTCTTGCTTCTCGGCTAGCATTCTCCCATTCTTATCTTTCACACCATTACTGTTTCCCTTGCTACCTTCCCTAACTTTCTTGACTTCTTTCCAGAACAGTTTCTTACACTCCCTCCATTTTACACTCAGATTCCTTCCCAATTCCTCATCTACTCTTCTCTTACTTTCCTTCAATACTCTCTTCACCACTCTCGTTCTCCCCACATATCTCGCTTGTTTCTGCCTCTCCAAATCTTTATTCCCTCTACTACCCAACCACTCTCTATACACTTTCGTCCTGTCTTTCACAGCTATTTTTACCTCTTCTGTCCACCATGCTGTACCTTTCACTCCCCTCCCTCTTCTCCTCACTCCACACACCTCCTCACATGCTGCACAGATCTCTTCCTTAAACACCTTGCTCATCTCCTCCGCTTCCTCCATATCTTCCAGGTCGAACCCACCTATAGTCCTACATATTTTAACAGGCAGTTTTGGGCGGAGTCAGCTCGGCCTACACTGATACCGGCTGTCCACTTGACCCTTTCCGTAGGACAACCTTTCCAAATTACTCTCGCTACCTCCCCCGGTCAAGGTCAATGTCCAGCGTATTGGGTCGTAAAGTAGGAGTTGCTGTGTTGGTACAGAAGAAAAAACTAGGCTGCCCCTGTAGTGCAGCCGCCATAAACATATTAAAAATTTAAAAATCCTATAAAAATTCTTTCTTTGATAGTTAATTTTGTTTTAAGTATGTTATAGCAGAAATTCTGAGTTGTACTCCTCTCAGAAGGCTGGGCTAGTGAAGCTCGCTCTTATGAGCATAACTATGTAATTTAATCTATTGTGTTGGGAGGGGTTGTTCATTTTTATAATGTGTTATTTTGAAGAGAACTGTGCTTTACATTTCATTGTCGCTGGGTGACTAGGAGTGGCGAATATTGTATGGGTTCTGCGTGTCAGATTTAGAGCTCATAGTTGGAGCCTCTTAAAAATCTTGGGTGGGGTGTGACGCTCACCGCTTCCCCCAGAACCGCATGGCTTACTCGCTAGGACTCGCCAGGGCAGAGAATGTAGCTACAGTCTACCTATCATTGTGTACTTTCCTTCTCGAGAAAGCTTGTGTTGCAGACAGTTCAGAACTGTTCTTTGTTTTCGTCTGTCACAATCCATTCTATTTTATTTAGTCAATTGAAAGTATTGTGTTAAGTAGTTGAATGATGGGAAGGCGAGCGGGAGAGAGAGAGAGAGAGAGAGACCAGGTGGTGTGACTTGGTGGTGAGTGTGGCGCGTGGCTGGCCCCCTTACATAGGCCTCGCGGGATTCGTTGCCTCCTGCCTAACACGGCCTACTAGGCGGCTGCTTACTGGGCGACTGTCGCGCGCCCTCGTGCCATTCCTGCGAACTGGGACTCCAGCCATGCGGTCCCTTACTCCCTGGGAATATCCTGGTCAGATCCGTCCCAGACAGCATACTCTAAGCATCTCCCATGAACTGTTCCACACTCTTGTCTTAGAATCTTTCTCTCCTACTGCCTCTATCATTTCCACTACTTCCTCACCTTTTATTAATATCAATCCCCCTCTGGTTCCCTGCATCCACACCTTGAATTGGTGGCCAGACTGTATTATATGCTGGATCTCACATTTCTTATGTAGGCTAAGGTT
The DNA here is from genome assembly GCA_032716605.1 of Paralithodes platypus. Taxonomy (NCBI): domain Eukaryota; kingdom Metazoa; phylum Arthropoda; class Malacostraca; order Decapoda; family Lithodidae; genus Paralithodes; species Paralithodes platypus. Next base: position 42,098,633 of record CM064486.1, read on the forward strand.
GAAGATAGTCATTGTCTTTTTGGGAGATTGTATTGCTCGGACTGTCTCCATCAATCACTAATGTTTCTACAGGGTTAAATAATGCTAGACTAGGGATCAGGTACCTTGCTGTTGGTGTTTTCACTGTGTGTAGGCTACGTTTGAGCTGCACGACACTACGGATTCTGTGGGTTACCTGGGTGGATCTTTTGTCTGTGTACCTTGGAGTTTAGACTGTGTAGTGCGTGAGGGCTGCTTGCCTAATCCACCCAACACTGTTCTAACTCTATTTGCTTTTACTTTTGAGGGTCGCCAGGAGGATACTCGATACTTGTGATCGAGAATCCTCAAGAGAGCACCCCTTCATATTAACGTAATCAGGCCGCACAGACCCAAGGTCCACACTAGGCTAGGAGCTGCCTTGCTCCACCAGAATTCTGTACCTTTGCGCATCCCAGTTAGACTTTATTAACCCGGGTAGACATTAGCTGGATTAGATCATATACTCTTTTATGCATACCCATTATTTCTACACAAGCATTTTGAGGTCTAGGTTGCTGTAGAGAGACACAACCAGCATAGACCGGTTTTGTTAATAGGAGTACTACTTTTTCGTGGCGAGCATTATTACTGTTGCACCGCTTATAATATTCTTGTGTCCAATAACATTATAGGTCCAGCCTTTTTGTGTATTTAGCCTACACGTGCATTGTCCTGCCTCCTGCTATTTTGTGGTTCCATTTCCGATACGTTCTTCTTAGTAGCATCCGACATTATTCAGAAGATTCCTTGTTCGGTGCTTGAGGACTTTACAACACTTTCTTTCATAAAGGAGTGACAGATATTATTGATTAAAGTAACGTTAAGTAAACCTTCTTCTTGTTTGCATTAGATCACTCTTGTGATTTAATTAAGTTAACTATCTTTTCCTTGTGTACCATAACTAAGCAACCATATGTTATAGGTAATAGGCTGTTTCAGAGAACATCAACCTATAGTAGAAGCACGTAGATACTGAGAGTTAAGATACCCCGCTATCGCAGATATAACTCTGGAGGGTATATGTGTTCTTTGTTCGACGGGATTATATATCAGGGGTTGGATCTAGCGTTTCCGTTGTTGCATTTATGCCAGTCTAGTCCAATGTATAAGAGCCACTGATTTATACGAGACCCGATCGTAACAATATATATATATATATATATATATATATATATATATATATATATATATATATATAATATATATATATATAATATATATATACAGTATACTGGTAATATATTACCATTTTATATTTTGACTTTCCACACCACCCAAGAGGTAAATGTTTATAGCTCTAGCTCTCTCTCTCTCTCCCTCCCTCCCTCCCCCCACCCTCGCTCTTTAAATGGTCAATCTGTGAATGAGTGTGTAGTCCACCTAATTTGATAACGTCGCACTAGCTAGCTGTGCCAGGTTGTGTACAATGTCTGTTGTATTTACTAATAACAAGCGAATTAATTATGAAAACAATAAAGTTTTGTTGTACATGCAGAAATAGCCTGAACATTTCAAACCGACTTAAGGTACTTAATACCGAAAATAACATATTTTCGTTGTTAGGAATTATATCATGTGGCACCAATGTAAAGGGATTGACCGCGAGTAAAACTGCCCCTTAAGATCGGTAGGACTATAGTAGTCTTTATACTGCTCTCCTGTACTCTTCCCTGATTTCCTCCTCCTGTAGCCTCTCCACCCTCCTCACCATTCCACCTTCCTCTCGCCTCCCTCCAGCTCTCCTCACCCACTTCTTTTGTATCCTAATTTTAGCTACTACTACATAATGATCAGACAGACCCCCTCCAATTCCCCTATACACCCTAGCATCCAACACAGATTTCTTCATTCGTTCATCCACACATATATAATCAATCAGTGACTTTCGTTCCACCACTGTCTTATCCTTCATCGTCCACACAACTTTCAATGTGTACCTGTGTATCATTCTGTGTCGGAAGAAGTTGTTGGCTATCCACAGCCTCCTCCCCACACATACGTCCACAAGTGCACTACCATTCCCATTCACCTCTGACGGTACCCCCCACCCTCCCACCACTCCTCAACTTTCCTATCACCCACCTTACCATTCATTTCCCCAATCAGAAATATTCTTTCGTTCTTGTCAAACTCATCCAGGCACGCCTCCACATTCACCCAGACCTCCTCTTTCTCTCTTACAAGTTTATCCTCTGTCGGAGCATACACACACACAATTACCCACGTTTGTATTCCTACTTTCATTCTCACCCACACTATCCATGAACCCACAGACCCATATGCATATGCATACATATGCATACATATTTATAAACTTCCACAAACCTATAACTACGTGAACTAAAGAGATAGGACTAATGTACCATCCGAACAACGTGCATCAATCATTTGAACGAAAACACATACTTAGATATATATAGGTTTATAAACACATATGTAAGCACACATGGATATATACTGCAGATACACACATGTATCTATCCATACAAATAATCACATAAACACACACCTATACAGTATATACATATACTGTACACACCTACAGTACATAGTTACATACTGCATACACACACAAGTAAATATGCAACATACAAACATTACTGCTCATCTACATTCATACACATCGCTTCCGCGTGGAAAAACACACATATAAATGTATATACAATTATACATACTTACACACTGTATGCATACACAACCAGATTATAGGTTTGATTCCCGAAGGGAAGTAGAGAAAACCTAATATTTAGTAGGGCCCCATAATCATTGACGACTTCGCCTATTAACATTAATAGTCTCCATTCAACATCCTGCGCCAGCAATTTGAATAATCCGCGCGGAAGGTCATGGAGTACTCATCACAAGTGCACGCCTAATTCCCTTATGGGATCGTCATTTTGATTGGGTACCCTACAGAAAAAAACTCCGTAAAAAAGAAAAAAGAAAAGATAATTTAATATCTGTTATCATTTGACTTGCCATATACATGCATTTCTCATGTTTTGCTTCCCCGATACCAGGCCCCCTAGCGGCTATCCTCGTTCTTCACTGATATACCAAGAAGAAACTATGGAAATCAACGAATGGGAAGTGGGATGGTTGGGAGGGCCCGAGTCGTCAATGATTACGGGGCCCTACTAAATATTAGGTTTTCTCTACTTCCCTTCGGGAATCAAACCTATAATTTAATAGGGCCCCTTCATCATTGATGACTTCGCCTGAATATCAAGATTGGAGGTGGGACATTCGTAAAATATCTTAACCTTAGGGAAGAAAATCCGAATAAAAATGTTCTTAAGATTTTTTGTTGTATGCAATACAAATTATAAAAAAGGTATAAAAGATTTGCTAGCAGTGCGTGGCATTAAGAAACTGCTTGCTCATGGTAAGGTCGTTGCAGGCGACCTTATGCTTGAAAGAGTATGACACATCTGTGTCCCACCGAGCGAGACCCTGCAATAGGTACTTGCTCTGATCTTAAAACTAATTGTACAGTAAACTCACTGAGCACTTTGGTAAAAAATAGACATAGTTGCAACTATGTGAAAACTCTCTTAAAATTAACACAACTAAATACTGGACTGTAGAACTCGTCCTATCACAGCTCGTGATATATCACAATCTCCAAGGGAACAGAGGGGATATGGCCTTATTCCGCACAGCCCCCCCCCCCCCTTTTTTTAACAATTAAATAATAAAAACATACTACCTACTGTACCCGTTGCCGTAAACCTACACAAGTATGCTTTGGTTTATCTAGAACGACCGACAGGTAGCGTGTCAGGAATGTATGGTTGGAAGCCCAAAGTTGGGTCTTAGCAATATCCTCAATTGAAAAAATTTGTAAAAATCTGAGAGACACCGCCCAATTCCTGATGTCGTGAGCCCGACCTAACACGCCGGGGTTGCTTTCCTTAATAATGTCTACTATTAATGTAGCTAACTTTCGTTTCGTAGCACGCGTACCTGTTCGGTTCACCCATAAAGCACCTGGTTGGCGAGGTTGCGCAGTCATCATAAACTTTGTGAGCGCTAGCACAGAACATAACATGTGATGAATGAGGCCCCTCTTGAGGGGCCTGAAAGGGCCTGAAGGGGACTGAAAATTCAGAAAAGACATGGTCTGAATGTTCATTTTTTGCAATAAATGAGGGAGACAGCACGATTTGCACATGGTCATGCAGTCTCCCAAACCTGAGACAGTTTGGTTCGTTGCTCATCGCCGCCAGCTCTGACAAGTGGCAAGTGCCATGAGGAAAACCGTTTTCTTAAAAAGTGAGTCAAAGTCCGGCGCATGATTATACTTGCGGGATTGTAGCAATTCTAAAGCTTTATCAAGGGACCAGGTGGGCATGAGCTGGCGAGGAGGAGGACGAAGTTTGAAACATGCCCTCATAAAACCTTTCTCCTCCGCCTGCGGTATGGAAAGGCCGGTGAGATCAAGGAAGGGGGTCCTAATGGCCGACAGATGATTCTTCAACGTTATAACCGAAAAATGTTTCTGCTCAAACAGATAATCTAACTACTTGAATACTAAGGCTGTCGAAGCAGTCGTCTGCCTCAATTCCACAATCCAGGTTGTAAATGTTTTCCAATGTGATTGATATTGTCTCCTGGTAGACGGGGTGTACTGATTCAAGAGCTTTTGAGTGACACTAGGCCCAAATTTATTTAGCCATTTGGCAGAGAAAATATCCATAAGGCAAAACTGAGAGAGGTCCGAAGGTTGCCAATCGTTTCCAAGTGGAAGGCGGAGACCGGGAGGGACACCGGGGTCCGGCACCACTGTTGCAATTGGTGGTACCTTACCTGAGCCGGCCAGAGCGGCGCGATCAGCGCTACTCGGCTCCGGTAATTCCTTAGTTTGTGAATGACCTTGCACATTAACACAGAGTCTGGTGGCGGAAACAGATAGATCGAGGTCCACTTGTTCCAGTCCACCAGCAATGCATCGGGGCCTCCTGCCGGGGTTACCTCGTGACGGGTCAGAAAGAGTGGCAGTCTGTGGTTCTGCGTTGACGCAAACAAGTCTACTTGTGGACGGGCCGGCTTTGCAATTATCTTGTTGAAGATCGCCTGTTTGATTGTCCATTCTACTAAAGTACTCCGCCGGCGAGAGAGAGCGTCTGCCCAGACGTTCGATACGCCGGGGAGGTATGTGGCATGCAGATGAATCCCTAGCGAGTCGGCTAGGGTAAAAAAAAAATCTGAAACTCTCAACAACTCTCGTGACCTCACTGAGCCTTGCTTCTGAATGCAAAAAAAAAACGCAGTTTGATTGTCTATTCTAAATGCTATTGATTTGTTCTTCAAAGTTGTGCCGTGAGTTTGGAGAAAGAACAGGGGAACTAAAAGCTCCTGCTTGTTGATATGTGACTGACTGTTTGCCCCCCAAATGCCTTGTCCCTGGTGGCCTAGACTTGACTGATATCCCCACCCCAGGGACCCCGAGGCGTCCGTGTCTATCCAAACCGTAGATGGGGGAGAAACCCATGACATGACTGAGTAGAGAACTTCGTGCTTGGTCCAGGCCGAGAGCAAGTTGTGGATTAATGGAGGAATTGGCCATAATTTCTTCTCCGGCAAGAGAAGGAACACTTTGTTGCCTTCCAGGATTAATCGCTTGGTTTTCAGTCGGCCTAGTTTGACAGTTAATTGTATCCAGTTGAGAGAACCGATCAGGGAATCCCACGTTTTCCTGGTCGTATCCAGACTGTGGAGGAACCGGAACAGTTTCCTTTCGAAACCTGTTGCGGTTGTCCGCACTCTGTGCAGCGGCGGTATCCCAGATCAGCCCTATCCACTGAATCGTCCTTCAGGGGACAAGGTGTGACTTTGCCAAGTTCACCTTGAACCCTAGGGCTTGTACATGAGCTAACACTCGGTTGACATGATCTTGACATAATTCTAACGAGTTTGCCACTACTAGCCAATCGTCCAGATACCAAAACACCTGTATGCCTTGAACTAATAGGGGTAAAAGGGCTTGCCTGACAAGCTTGGTGAAAACTCTTGGTGCTAGGTTCAGCCCGAATGACATCCTTTGACAGACGTAAGTCTCTTGCCGGATTCTCAAGGCGAAAAACTTTTGGAACCTCTTGTTTATAGGGACATGCCAATAGGCATCTTTGAGATCGATCGAACACATCCAACCTTGCGGCGGGAGTGCGAGTCTGAGTTGCTGTATCGTCAGCATCCTGAAGGGTGAATTCTCTATAAATTTGTTCAGTTGCGAGAGATCTAGAACTGGTCGCATCTGCACACTGTCCCTTTTTGGCACTAAAAAGAGGTGTGACGTGAAAACTAGTTGGGATGCATTGACTGGGATAAGGACTCGTTTGGCAATCATTTCTTGTACTACGGCCTCCTCCTCCTGAGACACTGGGGTATACTCCTGCGGCTGACGCAGTCGGGGCCGCCGGAGCCATCGCCAGGTAATTCCTTTGCTCACTACTTTTCAGGCTTAGTGGAATAAACGGAACGACCCCAGGTGCAACCGGGGATCGTCCGTCACGGCCACTTCCCAATCCCGGGTCTTTGAGCTCGACTCCAGGATGTGGGGAGGCTGAATGGTTAGTTTTTTGGAGGGGGAGGTGTGTTGGCATCGGACGCTTGACTAGTTTTGGCTTGTGCAGTGTTCGGATGACCTTTATATGGGGCCTTACCTTTATACCCGTGAGGCTTACCTTGTTTGGTTTTGTACTGAGAACCTCCCTGCTGAGGGGGTAGTCTGGGGTCTCGAGATGACTGTTTAGGATGTGGTTGGAACTGGTTGTGACCGCCCCTTGATTTCTGAAAGGGTTTCTTGAGGGGGTCCTTCCTCACTTGGGAGGTAACCTGTTTCCAACCGCTTACCAAATTAAATACTAAGCTCCAAGTTTCAGTGTTAAGAAGCGTGGCCGTAAGCACCGGGGATAGGGTCACCCGGCGACCTATGTCCGCCGGCAACTTCTTTACCAGATGCACTCTCAAGTCTTGGCGAGCTCGTACCGCCTCCAAAATCGCGATTCTAATGTCGCCTATGGACTGAATGGCATTTTGAAGTGACAGTCTACGAGACAGCTCCATGGCTCTCCAAATTTGGGGGTCAGTGACGGCCGAGATCGTACGTGCTAGAGAGGCGGCTACTTGATGGCTCACCAAGTATTGAGAGAACATCCGGTAAGCTTTGTTTCGTAACCTAAAATCGCTCCAAGTGAGCTGGTGGTGGTGGAGAAAAGGGGTCATCTAAGGCATGCAATGATACTTTGGGGGCCGCCAGAAAAGTTAGTAAGGCTGGTGGTACCCCTTCTGCTTTGGACACTGGTAGAGAAAAATAAGTGTGATTCTCTTGGGGAATTTGATGTGACACTTTGGATGTAATAGTAGTGGCAAATACCTGGGCCTCAAGTTCCCAATCCAACCACGGGCCGGCTCCCACTTGCCGCATCTGCATGACTGGGTTCTGAGCTTGGTCCAGACCCGGGGTTGTAGCCAACTCCGGCATAATACCATTTAAGGCCTTGACATCATTGATGCCATCAGCCTTCGACCAGTCAGCGAAAAGTCGTGCAGAAGCGGCGGAAGGGACTGCCGGAGCAGCTGAATACACAAAATATGCTGGATTAAGGGCACTAGGTACACCTTTAATAAGAACATCTAGCACCCTCCCTGTCTCGTCTTTAGCCCTAAATTTTCGATTCTTATTGATCACTATGGACCATTCTATGGGGACTGGAGGGTCTCCTGACACAGTTGGTTAAGCTATAAGAGGATTCTCTGGTACTACAGGTACCCACGAGCAATCAGTACCATAGAGGAGAGGCATAGGGCCTTTCCTCACCGGTAACTTTTCTAAGGGGGGCGGTTGAACATCAGTAATCACCCTCAGGTTGGACATAGCTAACGCTGTCCTACAGGACCTGGGGTCGTTGCCACCACTGGGGTTGGGGATGACGTCAAAATTGACGGAAGATCTAATGGTCTCACTACAGAAGTACTAGTGGGAGCAGTTGAGGTAATAACTGGCTGATCTGACGAGGTAGAGAGTTGGTACTGCTGTAACACCTTATGTAATAAGTCATTTACCTGGTCCGAAGTCATCCATTGTCGTGAGGGATCTATGGATGAATTTGAACTAGCTTCAGAATAATTACTTGGAAGCGACTGAGGAGCCGGGGAGAACATAGGATCCGCCGGCTCCTCACTCTGCTCCAAGAGTTCATGTGATCCTAACTCTTGAGAATCCTCGTGATCCCTAGGGGGCCAAGACAAATCAGGCACCGAAGATGGCAACACGTTGGTGTTGCTATCCTCAGTCTGTTCTAGAGTGACATTGAGTGAAGGTTCTGGATGGCGCCAAGGGCTGGGGGTCCTGATCCATCGGAGAGATAATTTGTGCCTCCGCCGGACGACCCCTAAATTGATCGGCCAGTACCCTACTATGGCCTGTTGATTTCACACCCCGGGGAACTAGAGATAATTTTGGTATTGCAAACGTTACATCAGAAGTGACATGCCTAGAATGTTCTTCACTAGTAGTGGGTGTCTGAGAGTCAGAGGGCGGTGACAGTTGGTGGGGCTCCCGCCAGCTGCTTGAAGAGGTATACTCCTCTCGTTGGCGTTTGTGCGACCTCGAAGAGTCCGAGATAGAGTGGTGAACGCGTTGCCGTGGGGACTTCGATCTGGACTTCGACTTCCGCCGCGTGGCACGGGCCGAGGAGGGGACCTCTGTGACGTCACTCACACTACTACTATTGACATATTCTTTGCTTATGCCTTTAGTTTTGACCTTAGGTCTGACCACTTTAGAGGGACCGGGTTTTACTAAAGGTGACTTTATAATAAGCTTTTCCCATAGGACCTCGTCATCACACTGGAGGGCTTCATGGGCAATATCTTTAGCGTATGTATTGAATGCCGCTTTAACTTCATGTAAAGCCGCCAAACATGAAAGGTCTGTTTTAGCTAGCAAGGCGGACTTTAATTCTGAACAAACGGCGCACGTTTTTGACAACCACACGCCGCGTGAGCGATCGAGACACTTGACACATTTAGTGCAGAAAGTATGAGCAAACACTGGTAAGAGGGAACAAGTGGGTGTAGCACGAAGATCAAATCTGGTCATAGTGCCGTTCAAAGAGAGGGTCCCCTCCTCCGTCGGGATCCGATGGCCAACTCCGCCTGAGAAGTAGTCTGGGGGCCTGGAAAGAAAATTTCCTGGAATCAATGCTCATAAGGATAACCTGCGAGGTATTATACATCCTATCTCAAATCCGCCGGAAACTTAGTGAAAATTGCACAACTTTTTCTAACCTTCCGCCGGATCTGTCTAGCTGAGTTTCTCACAAACTTACCTGTGACCAGCGTCACAGGTCCCTTGACCTTATTAAGTTGTGGCTGTATCTAACCAGTTTGCAAAACTAATATATCACGTAGTGAACACTTGACTGATGTCGCCGCGGGCGATGACGTCGTTATGTGTCACTAGGCCAGACAGGGCGAGTTCCCTCGGCGAGCCGAGATGGTGGCCTTGGTAGGAATGCAATTCCGCCAGGAGAGTGTGGTTCAGCCAAACCACGCCGGGATCTTCTGAATGTTCCTATCCGCCAGAGGCGGATTACTTGGACCCAACGCACGGGCCCGCCGGAACAGACAAAAACTGCCGGGAAACAGGGATGGCACAGCCCTTTTCCTGCAGTCCCACACACATAAAATAAAATGCATCATGACATATATGGACGTCTCCCATGCCCCAAAGGTTCGAGCTCGCATGCCAGAACCAACACAGGGGGAAAACAACTTAATCAATAACAACAGAAAAATGTAGACACCTAAATTACCTGTAGCCTATGATGGAGACCCCTAATTATGACGACCACGTAACCGAAGACATCCCAGCCGAAGACGCTCAAGAACCGCAGCTGCACCATGTAGAGGGAGGCCTTATCAAGGGGCCTAAGCAAAACACGAACCCTGGAAGGTGGAGCACACGTGCAGACACCCTTAAACCAGAGCATTTGCTGATAAATGTAGACAGTGGCATGTACTATCCTCAATAATGACAGTCTGTATCATGCCTTGTAGCGTGGTCGCCTTCTAGCTAAGTAAACACAACAGCTAAGGCGTCATACACAAATAAAACAACACACGCGGTCCACCCATCCGGGACTCCTGGACGCCTGTGACAATGGTACCCTATTTTAACACACTCTTCCTGCGGACCGACCAATCTGGCAGCCGTGCTAGCTAATCTAAACCTTGTTACTGCAACACAGATATATACAAATGGGTAAGGACTCGCTAGAAGCTCTGCGAACGTCGAATGAAGCGGACCCGGCGCAAGCCTTGTGATCGGGAGGGACGCGGAAGAAGGAAGAACGAGGATGGCCGCTAGGGGGCCTGGTATCGGGAAGCAAAACATGAGAAATCCACGTATATGGCAAGTCATATGATAACAGATATTAAATTATCTTTTCTTTTTTCTTTTTTACGGAATTTTTGTCTGTAGGGTACCCAATCAAAATGACGATCCCATAAGGGAATTAGGCGTGCACTTGTGATGAGTACTCCATGATCTTCCGCGCGGGTGAATCAAATTGCTGGCGCAAGATGTTGAATGGAGACTATTAATGTTAATAGGCGAAGTCGTCAATGATTACGGGGCCCTATTAAATATGCAACCTACAAACATGCCTGTTCAACAGCATACAAACACATCGCTTGCTCATGGAAAAATTTACACGTATACCCAATCACAAGGCCATGAGGAAGTATACGGGAGGAATTGTATATGTTAAGAGAGGGAAGCATCATGTGTGTGTGTTGGGGGGGGGGGGGGGGTCAGAATCAAGGAAATCCGAAATGTCAAAGGAGGGAACTCCGGAAATAGGCTTATAGAGTTTGGTCCATCTTATGAGTGTGCAGGTGAGGTCAGTTTAGGGATCGAAAAAGACCAAATATGTGGGAACAGCGGAGATCGGATGTAGCAAATTGGCCATTCTTTTGTATTGGTGTGTGTGTGTGTGTGTAATTTTAGGTGTTGAGGCTGGACTTTGTAGTGATGTTAACAAAGGTGAAAGCATAGTAAAATAATTATAATAATTGTTATGTTGAGCGTAACAACACTGTACCGCATCTCGCTTATTGCCGCCGCCCCTGGAACAACAGCCAACACCACCAGGCCACCACTCCTGGCACTACCCACACCCCTACTGGAGACCCCGCCACTCGTGACTCGACTATCCTCTTCCAAGCACCCTGAGAAAGACAAATGAAAAGCACCACAAGTATGCCACCATCTCCCATGCCCACCTCCAAGGAAAATGAGAGGAAATAGCCTCCCCTTCCAGTTGCCCGGGAGAAGACGGGAGTCACTTCTACTTGCCTCGCGGCCCTCCCTATAATTATTGACCCTTTACCGGACTCCTCCAGTGACAGAAGGGCCTATGTCTGACCCCATCCTACAGATACCTGTGGCCCCTCTTCCCAGGGAACCAAACCCCAGATGGAGGCACCGAAAAAGGGTCAAGGCCAGTATGCAGAGAATCTTTGACAGCTTCCCAGCTCCAGCAGTACCTCAGGTTGTAAGGCTATTGCTACCTCAGGAGAGTCATGGTTCTTCGCTACCTTAGGAAGACCACAAAGAGTCGCTACCTCAGAGCTCTCGATATTGGCTACCTCACGTGTCTTGATCAGTATCGCTACCTCACGTTACTGTGGCAGTATCACTACCTCAGAATAATGAACCCGTGTTGCTACCTCAAAACACTGCACCAGTATACTCGCTAGTCAAGGAGGCAGTGCATACCCGTACGCCTGTCAAAGTGGCTGCTTCGTTGAGACCACCGTCAGCCCAGCAGAGGAAGTCAGAGAACTGGCACCCTGACAACCCTTACAGAAGACCCCAGAGTAACAGAGACGAGAGAAGAGAAAAAGAAACTGGAACCAGACTTTGCCCGAGACCCCGGAAAAAACTATCCTTCCGAGATAGAGGAGGACAGTATGATTGCAAATATTTGTTGTTCTCTATTATTTATGAGATCCCTTTTCATTCATAGACTCTACAATACACATACTATCCCATACTATCTGCATGTTTCACGTTGCACCATAGATATTGTGTATATATAAATGTTAATCACATATAAACCTAAATAATAACACTACAATATTAGAATGTCATAATACTCATACAAATAATAAGGATACACAAACAAGTGTGTGCGTTACTCAGTTACTCAGTTACTTGTTCGTCAAGGGGAATCCACGCAATGCGAGCTAAGCTCATTATTATCGCGCCTCCTTAACTGGGAATGTATTGCGTGAAATGCATGTTAAGTGTTTTATGTACTGTTGGAATGGCTGTGGATGTGTGTGTAGTTTGTATTTAGCCAATTGGCGACATCGGAAACGAAGGCTTAGGGTGGATCTGTATGGTACCATTCTCACTATAGACGGTACCGTCTCGCCCGAAGGCTTAGGTAGCCATAAGCTTAGGTGAACCATATGATACCCATCTCGCCTTGTACCATTTTTGCCAACCCCAGATGGGACGTCACAACGTCGTCCACTTATTCCAGGTACCTATTTACAGCTAGGTGAACTGAGGCTAACACATGAAAGGAGACAAGCCCAATTTGTCTCCGCCCGGCCGGGGATTGAACCCCCGACCCCTCGTGTGTGAGACGAGAGCTCTACCTACTAGGCTACGGGCTGTGTGTGTGTGTGTGTGTGTGTGTGTGTGTGTGTGTGTGTGTGTGTGTGTGTGTGTGTGTGTGTGTGTGTGTGTGTGTGTGTGTGTGTGATGTAAGCTAAGACAAACCACCGTAGCTCGATATAATCTCATTTGTAACTTCCTATAAGGGGCAATAACACTGGCTATCCCCCCCCCCCCCCGTTACGCTCATATGCCTCTGATAACGCGCGCATCACAAAATATATCCCCCTTTACCGACAAGCTCTACAGATTCACCAAATTGCAGGAGTCTGGGATCGTGCAAGAGGAAATACCGCAACACTGGGGTTTCGTCTGGGGGGTTCCGAGATGTTATAAGGAATGATTTTACATAAATGGCAATGGAATATGTGATATGTGATAAATGCTACTCTTTTATTGAACTTCTCTACTGAAGAACTGCCCACAACTTCCGAGGGAAGTTTGTTCCCACAAATACTAGTGCTAAACCTCTTCAATTCTAACCTCCAGCCATGGTTGCTTGTTGTATTCATATTGGGGCGATACTATTTGCTATAATTCACATTGTCAATCCCATTAAGTATTCTGAAAACTTCAATGAGCTGCTCTCATTAGACGGATATATTTACTTATTGGCGAGATAAAACAAAAAAAATCAAGAGAGAGAGAGAGAGAGAGAGAGAGAGCCCGATATTTCTCAGGACGAGAGATTAGAAATAAGACCATTTTTATCTCCGTAATAAATTGTGTGTGTGTGTGTGTGTGTGTGTGTGTGTGTGTGTGTGTGTGTGTGTCTGTGTGATTAAGAGATCGACTAAGTATATCAAATAAATTCTGCCTGGATACTTCTGTACCTGTTGTGGTAGGTAATTGTTTAAGGGGGGATGGGCCGGTTTTCTGGACCACTTTCTCCCTCATGTTTAGCCCCATTAGTTTTCAGATGTTAAGATGTTTTCCCTATTAGTTAGTCGATTTTAAGACCTTTCGCCCCATTTATCCGTCAATATTTAGACCTTTCGTGCTATTTAGGTGTCGATTTTTTCCCTGGCGAACGATAGTGAGCCTGTAATGTTGGAAGAACCGGCCTTCGGCCGGGATATTTTTCTACCGAAAAATATACACATTAATCTAGAAGGGGGATCTAATGGATGTTTTTTTTAATTTGATGGAGGTCTAGGGAAGAAACTAGAAACATAATTAATACATGCACAAATCGCCCAAAAAGTGAACAACATTATAATTATACACATAGGAATTACCAAAATAAATCATCAGCTCCCTGGCATTATTTTTCTTTTCTTTCTCTCTGTTTTACAATCTCAGCCATAGATGTAATCCTTCTACTAACCTTCATTGTGATAGGGCTACCCAAACACCATAGCCTTTTACTGAGTTGGTGGTGTAATGGTTTATAGATGCTTATGTTCTGGGTGTGGTGTCCCGAGTTCAAATCCCGGGAGGACCATATGCTTTCATTAATTTATTCAAGTGCATAGGGGTATGTAATGGAGTATTATTATTGTTATTAAGAATATTAAGTTGTGAAGGGATTGTGATGTTCTACCTGCTTTACTGTATAAATCATTGCTGGAGAGTGCAAAGACGATTCTATGCACTGCTATCCTTATTTGTGTACTATAGCGTATCACTATTTTGTCAAGGAGAATTGTATTTCCCGCGAGACTTTATTCTGATAAGGGAGCCCACCTAATTTTTGTGTTATCTTTCTCTCCCTCTCTCTTTGTCTGTTATCCATTCGGCCCCATTCAGCCTACTGTTTTAAGACGTTTTGCGAGCCAGCATATATATATTTTTGTTTTACAGCAAGCTAAATTTGTACATTTTTCGATAGAAAAATTTCTCCGGCGAAGCCGGATTTCTTCATATAATGCTGGCTCGCTATCGCTTGCCAGGAAAAAATCGACACCTGAATGGGGATAAACGTCTTAAAACAGTTTGCTGAATGGGGCCAAATGGATGCAAGTCAGAGAAAGAGAGAAAAGGAGAGAAAGATAAAAAAAAACGGTGACCCCCTTAACATGTTAGCGACGATTAATTACGTTGCGCTGGAACTATATTATTCCCTACACTAATGTACAGTCGCATCACACAGTTCTTGACCAGGATGACACAATAAGTATCTGTCCATACACAAGTCAGCGATAGCCAGGGTTCTATAATACAAATAATCATACTGCTTGCTTCACAAACCTCACCCAGGATTGGAAGTGATCGCTTGAGTATGTAATTGTGTATGTCTATCTATATATCTATCTATCTATCTATTTATCTATTTACTTAGGCCCAATCCCCACTTTTCTTTTCTTCTTTGTCCTGTTTTTTGTTTTTTTTCTTTTTTGGGGGTGGCCGACTCAAGACAGAGCAAGAATGGGGACCACATAAAACACAACAGTAAACAATGAACACACAAAGACAAATTACAAATGGTCACACACATCTAGGTCAATTGTGTTTGTGAGCGACTATTACTGACACCTTCTGGTCATGGACTTTATGGCGTGATTATGCCTTCCAAAATATTAGACCTCATTCAACATTTTTGAGGTATTAAGGTTGTTTATATATCTATTATCTATCTATGTGGTGGATGGGACTCGTTAGCCTTGGTCGGCAACTCATCTAGGGGAGACAACCATATACAAATCCGGGTGGATGGGACTCGTCAGCCTTGGTTGGCAACCTGTCTAGGGGAGTAAACCTGATACAAATCCGTACTGCTTACCTAAGGGAAAGGCAGGTTAGTGGATGGATTAGCCGAACACCACTGTAGAAAAATAGTGCTAACAAGATACACAGAGGGCCTCGGAGTCGGACGGATCCTAAATTGAGTGGTCAATCCTGTAAGTCCTTCAATAAACTGGCTCGGGTTGTCCCTCTCACAGGGAATAGGTCCGCTTGGGGGCAATCTGTGTATGGCCACCCTCGTAAGGGGGAGTAAGGCGTCCGGCAATAGATAGATAGATAGATATATCTATCTATAAGAATATGTTTGTATTACCTTTTTGTATTGTTGATAGTTAATTGACACCTATTACATGAAGGGTAAATAAAGGGTATTAAGAACATAAGAAAACGGGACTCTGCAGAAGGCTGATTGGCCCACACAAGGCAGATCCCCCTCACAACTAGTCCATCACGTCCATGTGCCTATCTAATTTTGTCATGAATCTCTCTATCGTTCTTGATCTTACTATAGCACTCATTCGCCTATTCCACATATCTACAACTCTATTACCAAACTAGTGTTTGCCTTTATCTTTTCTGAAACGAAATTGATCTAATTTGAACCCATTTATTCGAGTTCTTTCGCTATCACTGAGCTTCATTACATCTTTCATTAAGCCCACTTACCCACTTGAACACCTCTATCATATTCCTTCTAACTCTACGCCTCTTTAACGAACCAATCTTACTCAATTTTCTCACCTCTCTCTCTCTCTCTCTCTCTCTCTCTCTCTCTCTCTCTCTCTCTCTCTCTCTCTCTCTCTCTCTCTCTCAATGTATAATTAATATCTGCCTCCACACTCTAGGCGGTAAATAAAGGTTGTTAATTACAGTCAAGTCACACACACACACACACACACACACACACACACACACACACACACACACACACACACACACACACACACACATTCTCCTGTCACTGAATTGTTCTCTTTACACTGCCCCTGTGATATTCATGAAACCATTATTATTTCTTAAAATTCCTTCCTGTATTTTGTGTGTGGTGTACATTATTGCCACTTTTAGCTGTCTCAGGTTTCTGTCTCTTCGTGTTACATTGTTTTACGTCTTATAATATTATATGCATGTTATTTTGGTCGAATAGTTTCTTTACTTTTTACCACCTCTTTCCTTTGTCTGATGTAATGGCTTTTACCCTTTCAGTACCGATGCCGTCGTTTAAACTTTATTCTGGGCTACTATTAGACGATTTTATTCAGTCTAAAAAGGGCCTCCAGCAATAAACAGGCTTCGAACTATCTCCCTTAACCCTTTTTACTACCACAGATCCTTCTTAAGCTGCACAAAATCGTATAAATATAGGTAGAATAAAGTAGAATAAAGACATAGCCGGTACAGAAGGGATTAAGCTTGATACTTTCTCTGATTTATTTTCTTACCATTCATAGTTTTCCAAGACATGTCCAGATTTCTATATTATTCATCCGTTCATATTTTCATGCTTCCGTTTCTATTTTTTGTGTTCATACCAATGCTTATAATCCCTCCTATAGGATGACACTCTATTAACCCCTTCTGTACCGACAACATATTGTTACCTTTATTAGGGCTACTATTAGACGATTTTATTCAGTTTTATAGGGGCCTCCAACAATTAACAGGCTGCGAACTATCTCCCTTAACCCTTTTTACTACCACAGATCCTTCCTAAGATGCATAAAATCGTCTCAATATAGCTGATAGAAACAACAAAATACAACCCCGGTAGTGAAAGGGTTAATATATTATGTTTAACATTGTGTGATGTTATACGTGTAGGCATAACTTTGATGAATGAGTGGTAAAGCTACTGTATATCTAGTATGCCTGTGACTCTCATAGATCCTTTCAGTCTTCTACTGTACTTCTCACTTCTCCGCTTGTTCTGATCCTCTGTCCAATTATTCTTCTTTCCTATTTTACTCCAGCCATCTGGTCTGGTCATAGATCCGTTATAAGATTAATGGAACTCTTAATGAAAACCAAGATGATAATTATGAAGAAAGAGGGCGAAGGAGAGGGGCTTGTTAAATTGTCACTCTACATTATAATTGATATTTGCCGCGGAAATCCGTGTTATTTAAAATAGAACATTAATAAATAAACAAAACAGAATAATCGATGGTATTCTTAGGATGATTTGTTATTGTTTTAAGTCTGAATTTTACTGATGTGCAATCGAACACAGATCCAGATGTTACAGAACCACACTCTCATACATTGTAGGAACTCGACGTAGAAAAAAGTTAAATTAATAAAATTAAGTAATATTTTTGATATTCATAAGTGTTTGATACATATTCTCTCCTTATAATTATTAGATGGGTTTATATCAATACTAATATCCCTCCTATAAAGGGTATTTGTTTCCTGTTTGTAAAAATGAGACAATGGGCAAAGCTTCTCTCTCTCTCTCTCTCTCTCTCTCTCTCTCTCTCTCTCTCTCTCTCTCTCTCTCTCTCTCTCTCTCTCTCTCTCTCTCTCTCTCTCTCTCTCTCTCTCTCTCTCTCTCTCTCTCTCTCTCTCTCTGTACAATTAGTGTTTGCATCCTCAATGTAGACGGCAAATAAAGTTATTATGTCGATTCAAGGCACACACACACACACACACGCACACGCACACAAATAGAGTGATAGAGAGTCAAATTCAAGGTACATTGGAGTCAAAATATCTAGACACTCGACGCTTGAAAGAGTTCATGTTGTAAAATGAATCTAGAGAATTGGATAGAATGGGAACGATTTGAAAGGCGGGTGCCGCCTACTGTCCGTGAGGGAGGAGGTATAAACTGAGAAAGCTCCGAAGAGGATTGAAGGGAGAAACAATAGAATAACAATGGAAGGGAGAAAGAAATGCAAATTGCGGCGAGTTGAAGGAGATTGGGGAGAATTGATAAAAGAGGGAGAGCTAATGAGACGAAATGCTTTTGACTACCCTTCCGAGAAGTGCGGTATGGGTGGAACTTCCCCACACATGCGAACATTGCAGTAACACCCTTTGTATGCCTCTAAATACATATTTATTTTCGATGTAGGTTGTCTTAGCTATAATTATACGATTGACAAGCATGAAAACAATCCTAACCTATCAACAGAAAACGTGTGTGTGTGTGTGTGTGTGTGTGTGTGTGTGTGTGTGTGTGTGTGTGTGTGTGTGTGTGTGTGTGTGTGTGTGTGTGTGTGTGTGTGTGTGTGTGTGTGTGTGTGTGTGTGTGTGTGTGTGTGTGTGTGTGTGTGTGTGTGTGTGTGTGTGTGTGTGTGTGTGTGTGTGTGTGTGTGTGTGTGTGTGTGTGTGTGTGTGTGTGTGTGTGTGTACTGTGCACCGAGTACTGTTATGGTCATTGCATTCCATTGCGAAACACAACTTGGTAAAGGTAGGAACCGCTATATTGGGAATATATATAATTCCTGTACTTTGTTATATATTTTGCTTAGAATTTCTAATAACATACTACCTAATTTACCTAACTAACTCTACCTTGTGAATTTTGTTATAGATTGTCTTGCTAAGCTTTTCTTTCTAGGATTTAAGTTTCCGTTTGTCATGAATGCATGTTGTATATTTTCTCCTTGTTTATTTTTTACAAACATATACTGTACAATATATATGTATACCGGTATATATACATATATATATATATATATATATATATTATATATACAGTATATACCCCACAGCCCCCTACATTTTCTATATTTCTATCTTTCTTCCTGTTAACGTTTTGTATAATGGTGTATGCTTCGTGATTTCAATTGTGTGTATATTTTTTCCACAAATTTCCCTCTTCCGCAAAAAATAATACCCACCATCCTCCTCCTGTTTTTTTTTAACCTCGATTTCTTGTTTCTTTTTTTAACGGTAGACAAAAAGTTAACCATATCCTCTTCCTATCCGGCCGGTAGAGTTCCTAACCGCAAACAGCTGGACCGGTTGTCTCTTTGTCTTTGGCTGTTTAGAGAGAGAGAGAGAGAGAGAGAGAGAGTGAGTGAGTGAGTGAGTGAGTGGGAGAGTGAGTGAGTGAGTGAGAGAGTGGGAGAGATAGGGATCATGCAAGCACTAGTATTCATCTGGAAGGTCTAGCAATGCAATGAAACACTCTTTGTCTTTGGCTGTTTAGAGAGAGAGAGAGAGTGAGAGAGTGAGAGTGAGTGAGTCAGTGAGAGAGATACGGGATCATGCAAGCACTAGTATTCATCTGGAAGGTCTAGCAATGCAATGAAACACTCTTTAGATGAAAAGAAGATATTGTGTATAGGACAGTACAAGTGTGCAAAAGATGTCCTTTTGTCATCTTATACTATTCTACTAAAAATGTATTTACCATTTTTTGATAGAAGTGCGTCCAGGTAGAACAGATAGAATAAGTATCCACATATATACCTCTTCAACTCTATTTTCTATCCATGGGGAGAGAGAGGGAGAGAGATTCACATAAATAACTGTAGCCACACAGACCTTACGATCCCAGCGAGCGGGTCAGAACTTAATTTTAGTGAAGATATCAAACCCGATAGTAAGGGAAAGTGGAAGGAATGATAGCAAAGAGAGAGAAAGAGAGTGTGCGGTAAATATAATAGACTGATTAACCCCTTGAAGCTCTGACGCGTTTTAGCAGTTTATGTTGGCTATGATTAGACGATTGTATGCAGCTTAGGAAGGATCTGTGGGTATTAAAAGGGTAAATACTATTTCAATCAACCCTCTGACTTCCGCAACCCGTTACTAATCTGAATAAAATCGTCTAATAGCAGCCAGAAAACAGAACAGACACGCGTATTGGAGCTTGAAAGGGTAAGAAATAGATACAGAGATATACTGACTGGATAGACGTTCAAGCCTCTATAGAATAGTTCAGAATAAAATCTGTAATATTTAAGGGGAGATGGGCTGGTTTTCTGGACCACGTTCTCCTTCGTGTTTAGCCCCATTAGTTTTGCCATTTTAAGATGTTCGGCCTATTAGTTTGACGATTTTAACATCTTTCGTCCCATTTCGTTGTCAATTGTAAGACCTTTCGTGCCATTTAGATGTCGATTTTTTTCCTGTCGAACGATAGCAAGCCTGTAATATGAAGAGCAATCGGCCTTCGGGCCGGAAATTTTTCTATCGAAAAATGTACAAATTTATCTTGAAGGGGTGGTCTAGATGGTGTCTTTTAAAGTTTGATTGAGGTCTAGCGAGGAAACTAAAAAATATATGAATAACTGAATAAATAGACCCAAAAAAACAGCCACTGTCTCCTTAAATCTGAGTCATACGAGTATTTAGTCCAGCAGTAATATTCCATCGGCAACTTTATACAGGCCATAGTTTTTTAGGTCTGTTTGCATTATTTTTAAAGCCAGTGTCACACGACCACTTTTTCTGGCAATTTGTTCGTAAAATGTTTAGGCTCTTTGGCATTGAATTCAGACATTAGACATAAGTAGGAAGGGGTTATTTTTTGGTCGATTAGATCATTTATTTATCACATTTTAAAGTGTCCTCCCTAGACCCCCATCACACATACAACAACATTCCCAAGATTCCCCTTCTAAATATATTTGTACATTTTTCGGTAGCAAAATGTCCCGGTCAAAGGCTGGTCCCTCCTAAATTACAGGCCCACTATCGCTCGCTAGGCAAAAATCGACAAACTAAATTTCACAAAGTCTTAATATTGACAACGAAATGGGGCGACAGGTCTTAAAATCGCCAAGCTAATGGGCCAAACGTCTTATATTTTGAAAACCAATGGGGCTAAACATGAGGGAGAAGGGAGACAGAAAAAAAAAACTTCCCCCCGTAAGGTAGATATGTTAGGGGGCTGAGTTTTGATACCGCTTGAATTTTGAAGCTGCCTGCCTACAATTGCTCGGATAAATTGACGGGAAAAAACGGTCGTGTGATGCTGCCTCTAGTGTTTGCAAGTAGACTGAAGCCGGTATCACACGAGCACTTTTTCCCTCAACATTTATTCTCAACACTCCTCTAGCAGCTAATGAGGTAGACTTTTTATATCATTCTTATTCCCAAATTAATATACATTCAGTTTAGTTTCCGGTACCAGTGCAAAATATCCCAGAAATGTTGCCAGAAAAATTTTGATCATCGAATGTTGGCTAAAAAAGCTCTCGTGTGATACCGGCTTGAAGGGAGTATATTATAGATAGCTGAAACATAATTCTATAATGTAATGTATTAATTTCCCTCCCAACACTAAACACCTCCCAATGAAATAAATGAAAGCATGTATAACCATTACACCATCAAACCAGTTAAAGGTCAAGTACAGTACATGACTACGATTTTATATCCATTTATCGAATACTGGATATCAATCTAATCATGTACTCCGACCCAACTGCACACTATAATTCAGATGCTTCCACACTGGATTTCTCGAGAAAAGATGTTTAAATAACATAACACTCGTGTGTATCGGCCTTTAAGGTACAACTAATTAGAAGGAAAGACCAGCTAAACCAAAAGGCTCTCCCCCCACCCACCACTCACCCGGACCACACGGCAGGCATGAAATTGGGTGAAAAACAAGGTACCGGCAACAAGGTACAAACGCCTGGGGAAGGGATGAAGGATGGAGGATACTATAAACCCCCTCCGCACACCATTACGCTATATCGTATTGTATTGTATTCTGGCAAGCATTAAGGGGGAAGGGTTTATTTCGTGGTCGATTTAATTATATATATATATATATATATATATATATATACTGTATATAGACCTACTGTATATATAATTATTTATGTTTTATTTTTATTTTTTAGTTTCCTTCCTAGACCAAGCTTGAAAAATATATATCCCCAAGATCCCTCTTCTCGATAAATTTGTAAATTTTTCGATATAAAAATGTCCCGACCGAAGGCCGATTTTTCCTCTATGACAGGCTCGCTATCGCTCACCAGGTAAAAAAATAGACTTAAATGGTATGAAAGGTCTTAAAATCGCCAAACTAATAGGCCCAACTTTTTCAAATCTGAAAACTAGTGGGGAGAAACATGAGGGAGAAGGGGGACCGTAAAAACCAACCTCTCCCTTTAAACGATTGCATTGGATGGCTCTCTGGGAATCGAGGGTGTAAAGTCTATCGAAATTAACCCTCTGACTGACAATATCTCCTCCTAAGCTGCATAAAATCTGCTATTGATAGCCAGGATAAAACTAGGTAATGTGACAGAGAGAGCGAGAGAGAGAGAGAGAGAGAGAGAGGTGTATTGAAAGAAAAAGAAAAATGTGGAAGGGTCGAAAGGAAAGAAATGAAGTGATTGGTTAAGGTGTTGTAAACTTTGACCAGTAACCCCCCTCCCCTCGACCCCCTCAATAGTCTGGACCCCCCCCCCCCCCCCCCCTCCACACACACATACACACACACACACACTTACATACATCGTCTTGGTTACTGACAACGACCCTTGGAAGGCAGGGAGGTGTCAATGGAGTGTTTTCTATTATATACCACACACACATACATTCTATATATATATATATATATATATATATATATATATATATATATATATATATATATATGCACACACACACTCTCAGCCGGACTCGCACCACCGAAAGTCGATGCTTAATCCACTACACCACGGGGCGTGGTAAAGGAAACTTAACCTTTTCCTATTTATGTTAAGGAGAAGGAAAAAAAAAACTCGTACGATCCATATTCCAGGATACAATACAGGTTTCCTCACACAACTCGGGTCATAGATTTAATTTAATTCTCGTCCAGCCAAACACGAGAGTCAACAAATATCAAGTATACTATCTCACAAATACACGTGAGCTACTTATAGAAGGGAACATACAGATCAAGACGGCCACACTCCGAAACGGCCACAGCTAGAACTAACACTAATAAAAAGGCTACACTCCTCAAAGGCCTAGTGGCTTTACTGTATACTTTAGGCTAGGTTTAGTTAGTTTAGGCTGTGATCGATATGGTTGTGGCCGTTTTGATATCGTGACTGTTTTTGTTTTTTTTGGCCGTTTTGGTTGTGGCCGATATAGTTGTGGCCGTTTTTATTATGGCTGTTTTGGTTGTGGCCGGTTTAGTTGTCATTGTATTGGTTGTGGCCGATTAGGTTGTGTCTGTTTTGGTAGTGATTGTATTGGTTGCGTCCGTTTTGGTTGTGGCCGTTAAGGTAGTGTTTGTTTTGGTTGTGGCAATCTTGAAGTATGGGGCGACTTTGACTTGAAACTTCTAGAAATGGCCCCATCCCTCCCCTCCCGTCTCGTCCCCTCCCCTCTCTTACCCTCCCCTCCCCCCCCCCCTCCCCTTCACAACAAGCCCTCTTGTTGTGAAGGGGAAGGGGGAACTATATACCCTTACCCGATAGCCATATAGACAGATACAGAGTCCTTCTGTCTTTGATCTTGCCCATACCTAAGTATTTCTAAGAGTGCCCTGTAAAGGGTAAAGAAGCTAGTCACAAAAGGGATTTTTACATTATCAAAACTCTCTCTCTCTCTTTTACATTGGTGTCGGCAACCAGCATGGACGTCATTTACTATAGCCGGCTTATCATATAAACCTACCCTCCTTCAATATGTCTTGGTCTCTCTTCAGTACCCTTCCTAACACCCCTACATATCCCCTCACTACTCTCCCTTTACCTCCCTCACTACCCTCCCTAAGACCCCTACCCCTGCCCCTCACTACCCTCCCTTAGCACCCCATACACCTTCCCTCACTATCCTCCCTTAACACCCCATACACCTTCCCCTCACTACCCTCCCTTAACACCCCATACACATTCCCCTCACTACCCTCCCTTAACACCCCTACACCTTCCCCTCACTACCCTCCCTTAACACCCCATACACATTCCCCTCACTACCCTCCCTTAACACCCCTACACCTTCCCCTCACTACCCTCCCTTAACACCCCTACCCCTGCCCTCACCACCCTCCATTAACACTCCTACCCCCCCCCCCCTCCCCTTTAGCACCCACTAGGCCTCCCCTCACTGGTCAACCTTCCCAGGATAAACAGTTTGGTCGAAGAAGTGCCACGAACGACACCATGCCATACCCGTTCCCCCTAGATACCATCCCTTCCATCAAGAGTGTCTCCTTTGCAACGCTCGAGACGTCTGTGCGTGTCTACAACTCCGTCACCGCCCTGTTACTATGGGAGAAGAACCCCGAGGCAATTATCCACCTGATCCACGGCACTCCGGGCAATCGAGAACCCATCAAGGAGTTCCACAAAGAAATGTTGATGCTAGTCCACCGAGCCAATATTGTGGTCCGGTCATATCACGAAACAGTGCTCATAATGAACTTACCGCCTGGACACGAAGTAGAAAGAAGAGGTGGTGAAGGTGATGTTGTTCCGGTGAAACGTGTGAGATTTTCTGAAGGTGGTGAAGATATGGATACACGTGAGAGAGATGGTGAAGGAGGTGATGTGCCGGTGAAAAGTGTGAAAGTTAGACGCAAACGACGCAGGCATTGGCAGTCAAACATGCAAGCAAAGATTGAGTATCTCCATGAAGAACTGCAGACAAATTGTGGCCGAAGAAATGAAAGGACAATTACCCATCCATCGGGCACTATTCCTACAGCCAGGGGAAGTAAGCCAAGGACGGAACCAAGGAGGGAACATATCCGTGAAGGAAGACGGGAACATTTTGACCGAAGAGACGAAGGGGTATTTGCTAAGCCATCCTCAGCCCCTGCCAGTATGCCCTATGCTTGCCAACAACACCTAGCTGCTGCCTACAACCCCTGCCAACCTTCCGACCCTGCCACCTCAAACGACTACCACGTTTCAGGAAATATTGCCGACAGAAATGTGGAAACAAGGCCAAGGAAAAAGAACCTCTGTCAACAGGATGGAGTTATAGACCAGAAAATCCTACTGCGCATGCGACAATTGCTCACCCGCAATGCCAAGCATATCCCAGTATATAAGTTGGCAGGACAGCAAAAGGAAGAAAATAACCGAGTCTCTCATGATTAGCGATAGCTGTCAAAAATGTCTCACTGTAATTAAGGAGCACTGCAACAACTCGCACCATTCACTCACTCCTCCTTCTGTCATCAGTAAGGGTACCGGTAATCACAACTACGGAAATATGGCAGATTATTTTCGCCCTCGATCACATCATGGCCAAAATCCTAGTTAATTGTGACCAGGCCCACCTCCCTAGTACCTCCCTCTAGAGATCGTATACTAACAGAGATCGGTCAACCTCCGCCATATTGGTGTCACTGGTGTCACTAGCCTTTGTCTACGTTCGTATAATTATGTCCATACCCATTATTAACATTCGGCAATGCTGGTACAAAATTTATAGTTTGGTCCTTGGATCTAGACTCTACATAATCATAATACATATTGCATCTCTTTGTTTGATCGTTAGGGTCCTTAAAATGGCCTCTGAAGAAGAAGGGCGATCTTCCTTACTACGGGATCTCTACCTCCTTCCACGCCTGGTAAGGGTTGTCATGTGTGGGTTTATCAGTGAATAAACACGGATTTACACCAGCCATTTTTCGTGCAGGTTCTTTTTCTGAAACTCTTTTTTTTTGACAGCTTGTAAACTATAGACCTTCAGTCTAGTTACTAATACTAATACTAATACAAAATAGTCATAAATGTTGCCAGAATACAAATATGCTGGACAAAATTACCCTTTGTGTAAATTCATCTTTAACGCCAAGTCATGAAGGTGTTTTGTTTACGATATTTCTGGTTTGAATGCTTCTAATATATTTGTTTGGTTCAACCTACTACTGTATGTCTGGATTTAAAACACATCTATCGCTAGCCCAACTTACCATCATTATGCCACCCTACGCAATTATATTTTCTAAATCCCTGGCTTTGGAATTGACCACTTGCGAGTTTCCGGTTAAAAGGAAGTTGGAGCTGTAAACATCGACATTAAAAAAGGAAATGCAATAATGATGTAAGTCTCTGGTGGATAAATAAAAAGTATGCTGAATTTGTTTGTATGTATTACTAAATGTACTACAACCACACTCTAGCTGGGAATTCTGCTAAATATCAATGTCTACAGCTCCAACTTCCTTATAGAACGAAACTCGCAAGTGATCAATTGCGAATGTGTACACGTGTTCGTGTATTAAGTCACGCTACCAATTTTTCCAGGCATTTTTTTTTTCTTTTTTTTTTTTGCAACCTTTACTGGCAACATTTTGGGGTTCTTTTGCATTGGTTTCGGAAAGTAGACTGTAAGTAGAATAATTCAGGCGGCTGAAATCTCATGAAAGTGCAATTCAAAATCTGGGAGACCCGATTTGCCGAAAAAGCACCTGTGAATCCGTCTGAATTTATTTGATCCGCAACATCATCCAGTCAACATTTTGGGAGTCTTTCAGTGTTGATAACTACCATTAAGGGGGGTGACCTGTTTTGTTCTGTCCTTTTCTATCTTTCTCTGGCTTGTATCCATTTGGCCCCATTCAGCCTATTGTTTTAAGACGTTTATCCCCATCCAGGTGTCAATTGTTTACTGGTGAGCGGTAGCGAGCCAGCATATTTTTTATTTTTGTTTGACAGCAGGCTAAATTTTTTAATTTTTCGATAGAAAAATTTCTCCGGCGAAGCCGGATTTCTTCATAATTATAATGCTGGCTCGCTATCGCTCGCCAGGAAGAAATCGACACCTAGATGGGGATAAAAGTCTTAAAATAGTTGGCTGAATGGAGCCGAATGGATACAAGCCAGAGAAAGAGAGAAAAGGACAGAAATAACAAAGAGCAGGTCACCCCCCTTAAATGGGAGAATTATGGATACCTGGGGCGAGTTTCAGGCTATAAAGAAGTTGGAGATTTATAGTTTTATATTTTGCAAAATTATAAGTTTAAATATGGTTGCGTTGCATATATAAATAGATAATATCCGATTTAATTAATATTTTCTGGCCATCAAAAGCTTACATTAATATTGGATTTATGTTTTATATCGATGTGTATTAATCCAACTTAATTATAGCCTGAAACTAGCAAGTGGCAATTGAGGACAGTTCATTAAAACCTCAATTACATTTATTCAGGATTTCTGTCTTTAAGGGGAGGTTTTTAGTGAGTTTCCTAGACTTCCATCAAACTTAACATTACACCCCCTAGATCCCCTTTCAAGGTAAATTTGTACATTTTTCGGTAGGAAAATGTCCCGGCCAAAGGCCGGTTCCTCTTAAATTACAGGCTCGCTATCGCTCGCCAGGACAAAATCGACACCTTAATGGCACGAAGTCTTAAAATTGACAGAAATGGGATGAAAGTTCTTAAAATCGACAAACTAATGGGGCGAACGTCTTAAAATCTTGAAAGCAATGGGGTTAAACATGAGGGAGAAAGGGATAAAGAAAACAATCCCTCAAGTGGAAATCTCCCCTTAACAAAATTGTGTTAAGGGGGAATAGCGTATTTTTTGGTCGATTATTTCATATATGTATATTTTTTTAGTTTCCTCCCTAGACCTCCATCAAACTTTAAAAAAAACTCACAAAAAAATCATTAGGCCCCTTTTCTAGATTAATTTGTAAAAAATTTAGCCGGGTTCTTCCAAAATTACAGGCTCACTATCGTTCGTCAGGAAAAAAAATCGACACGTAAATCGCACGAAAAGTCTTAATATTGACAAAGACATGGGTTGAAAGGTCTTAAAATCGACAAACTAATGGGGCAAACATCTTAAAATCTGAAAACTAATGGGGCTAAACATGAGGAAGAAGGGGGACCAGAAAAACTACCCATCTTCCCTTAATGATGTGTATGTTTAAGGGGGGTGACCTGCTTTTTGTTATTTCTGTCCTTTTCTCTCTTTCTCTGGCTTGTATCCATTCGGCCCCATTCAGCCAACTATTTTAAGACGTTTATCCCCATCTAGGTGTCGATTTCTTCCTGGCGAGCGATAGCGAGCCAGCATTATATAAAGAAATCCGGCTTCGCCGGAGAAATTTTTCTATCAAAAAATGTAAAAATTTAGCCTGCTGTCTAACAAAAATAATAAATATGCTGGCTCGCTACCGCTCACCAGTAAGAAATTGACACCTGGATGGGGATAAACGTCTTAAAACAGTAGGCTGAATGGGGCCAAATGGATACAAGCCAGAGAAAGATAGAAAAGGACAGAACAAAAAGCAGGTCACCCCCCTTATATTGGTGAGATCCCTATATATTGAATAACAAGGGTTTTATGGACCGTCTTCAATTGACCACTGGCGAATTTCGGTCTATAAGGAAGTTGGAGCTGTGGACATCAATATTTAGCAGCATTATCAGCTAAAACACGGTCATAATAGCTTTATAAATACATAAAACCAAATTCAACATACGTTTTATCCATCATAAACACACATTATTATTGCATTTCTCTTTAATATCGATGTTCACGGCTCCAACTTCCTTATAGAATGAAACTCGCAAGTAGTCAATTGCCCCAGGGGTCCACAATTACCCCCTTTGACGGCACGGTTAAGAGGGGTGACCTGCTTTTTGTCTCTCCTTTCTCTCTTTCCCTGGCTTGTATCCATTTGGCCCCATTCCGCCTACTGTGTTAAGACTTTTATCCCCATCCAGGTATTGATTTCTTCCGGCTGAGCGATAGCGAGCCATAATTTTGGAGGATTTTTTCTTTTTCTTTTTCCTTTAAGGGATATGGAGATGCGGTATATAAGGCTGGACAATATAGTAAGAAAACAAAATAAATAATGTAATATGGCAAACCTACTTTCTAATACAAATGAGTCAGATCATTTACCATTAGAGATTACTTATGAAATACAGTACAAAGCTTTCATCCTTCCATAACCCCTGGCACAAACAGACTTACTGAAACTGAAACTTTTATAAATTGTGATAAGCTGAAATCAAATGAAATTATAGACATCAATTTTGAGCCAGAAGCTGTGCAGGGATAAAGCCCTCCCCCCCCCCATGAGGCGTTTGAGCACACCCAGCTTCTGGGAGGCTGCCTTATATATATATATATAGTATATTGTTATCTACTAATTGATATGTTAAAATGTACCATGAACCCTATCCCAAAAGATAATAATATGTGTGCACGTCCTGCTTACAGACTTGTTATGCTTTCCTCATGCCTCCTAAGGATTTTTTTTTTTTTTTTTTTTTAGACATTTTACCTGTTGATATGAACAAAGCTTTTGGTAATATTGACTGTTTTATTCTAGTAAGGATGTTTATAAAAACTAATGTACTGTACCACCAGATATATTATTTATATTACACTACTTGAGAAATACACAAGATGATGGCAATGGGAATAATACCCGTAGTAACTATTATGCTTTAGAAAAGAGTGCCAGACAGGGTGGTATAATGTCTATCTTTATATCTAATTTTGACATAAATAGTGTTATTTGTGACATCTCAAAAATGGACGTAGAGCGCCAGTTTGGTTTGACAAGATGTAATAATTTAGCTTGTTCAGATAACCTAATCCTCTTTGCTCAGAGTCACAGTGATATGGAAAAGCTGTATATTTCTTTTTAATTTACAGTCAGTGAACCAAAAAATAATAATTTAAATAATAAGGACAAATCAAAGTGAGTTGTTTTTCACAGGTATAAGAAATTCGAATATGATAATATTAATTGAGATGATATTTTATAAGTCACTGACAAAAATATAATTAGCTTGGACATCATACACTTTTCAATCTTAAAGATAATGATGATATTAATTTGAGATTGAATACTTGTTATGCCTCTTTTAATAGTGTTTTTAGACATTTTAACTGTGTAAGCAGCAATATACGTTTGTTTGTATATAATTCTTATGGGGATTCTTTGGAACCATACTTCAAGCCTAAACCCTGTTATCTTTAAAACATTTGAAGTTGCATATAGTAGTGTTCTTAAACGTATGAGTAATGTTGCTAAGTATGCAAGCAGCTACATAACTGCAATTAACTGTAAGCCATTATTGTTTAAGCATCACATAGCACCTGTTCAAGCCAGATCATTTAAGAAATTAATGAAGTCAAATAATCCTATATTCATTTATAATCAATAATATATTTAAATGATATATTTATGACATTTGTGACAAACTTGTTTTAAAGAAAAAATTATGTTAATGTAGCAATAATCTAATTTATTAATTTCACTCCCAACGCCAAACACCTCCCAATGAAATTAATGAAAGCATATGATCCACCCGGGATTCGAACCTGGGTTACAACATACAGATCTTAAACACTCAAACCATTAGACCATCAAGACAGTTAAAGGTTAAGTACATGAGTATACGATTTTATATCCATTCATCGAAGACTGGATATCAATCTAGTCCTGTACTCAAACCCAACTGCACACTGAAATGAGGACTCTGGTGTCCAGCTGGGTGCAGAAACATGAGGACAGATGTAGGCCTTGTTTATATTTCGGATATTAACACTTCAAGTACCGGTGACATCCTTTTCATTATATTCTGGCAACTATATTAGACCATTTTCTTCAGTTTATAAAGGGCCTCCAGAAATTAACAAGCTTCAAACTATATAACTTAACCTTTTTTACTACCACAGATCCTTCTTAAACTTCACAAAATCGTCTAAATATAGCTAGAATAAAACTAAAAAGCCGTCGCCGGTACAGAAGAGGTTTACACTGCAAGTAAATACAGTATACCGGTACTGTATATAGGAATTTACTGAATCTGCTTTGATTGTTTAACTTTTTGGCGTAATTTCAATATTTTTAAGGGAACTTTTAATATACTGTATGTAACCGAGGTCATAAAGTGTTTCTTTATGTTTTCCAGAGTTACAATGACTAAGATGTTGTTTCGTATAACTATAGTATTTTCATTACCAGCTGACAGTTGATTGACACGTCCTTGTGTTCATTACACGATTATTACGAATATTTAATAGTGAAATATGTTGTTAATTAAGGGGAGATTTCCACTTGAGATATATATTTCTGGACCCCTTTCTCCCTCATGGTTAGCTCCATTGCTTTTGAGATTTTAAGACGTTCGCCCTAGTAGTTTTGACATTTTAAGACATTTTGCCCCATTTCTGTCAATTTTAAGACCTTTCGTGCCATTAAGGTGTCGATTTTTTCCTGGCGAGCGATAGCGAGCCTGTAATTTAAGAGCAACCGGCCTCCGGCCGGGAAATGTTTCTACCGAAAAATGTACAAATTTATCTTGAAAGGGGGTCTAGAGGGTGTAATTTTAAGCTTGATGGAAACGTAGGGAACAAACTAAATACCTCCCCTCAAGACAACTATGCTCTGTTTCTTTTCGGTTGACGATAAATTGAATCCCCTAGTAGCTAATTTCTTGAGACTTAAAGGAAAATATGAAACTACCATGTCTCTGCACCATATCCAGACCAAGTTTATATAAATAGCACCATCTCTCACTCCAAAATATATAAATAGCACCATCTCTCACTCCAAAATATATAAATAGCACCATCTCTCACTCCAAAATATATAAATAGCACTATCTCTCACTCCAAAATATATAAATAGCACCATCTCTCACTCCAAAATATATAAATAGCACTATCTCTCACTCCAAAATCTTCACAATAACTGAGAAATCTTTATGCGAATTTTGTAATTTACCGTCAGTTGTTTAGAAACAGAGTATAGGTGTTTATATGACACAGAGACATGTGTGTGAATTTTGTGTTTTGTCTGTGTTTGTTCGTTGTTTTGTCTTGTGTTTTCCTGTTCATGCTCTGTCTTGAGTCGGCCACCCCCAAGAAAAAAAATAAAAAATAAAAAATAATAATAAAATAGAGGAAAAATTAAATAAAAAAATAGGAAAAGTGGGGATTGGGCCTGAGCATATAGATAGATAGAGATAGAGAGACATAGTAGTTTCATATTTTTGCAAGTATCGAAAAATCAGCTGCTAAGGCATTCAATTTACCATCATTTGAAATAAACCCGACTATAGTTACTGTTAAAATTCTTTGTTATTTATTAATTTATTGTTTTCAGAATGTGTATAATATAATTAAGTAATATTTATGTGTAATTGTTTATGTTTATTTCTTCATCTCAAGTATCTATAAATTATAATTACTTAATTTTGTAGATATTAAGTAAAGATTTAACATCAAATAATTTGCTATGTGTTAATCTTCGTATATGTAGTTACTTTAAAGACATTTCAGTCATGAAGTATTTATAACATTGTTTTCAAACAATTGATTTGGAATTAATAACAAATATTTCTAGAACAACCTTAACATGACATTCAAATTTTGTTGTCCAGGATTATTAGATTTTAAAAGGTAATGTACTGTACACCTTTGTAACACAATGTAATGTACTGTACACGTTTGTAACACAATGTAATGTACTGTACACGTTTGTAACACAATGTAATGTACTGTACACGTTTGTAACACAATGTAATGTACTGTACACGTTTGTAACACAATGTAATGTACTGTACACGTTTGTAACACAATGTTTTTAAGGATGGCATTAATTAATGACTATCAGTCTGATGTGTTTACTATTGTAATGGCACTGATTTATACAGTAGTTTAAAACATTTAGTGTACTTTAATTACTTATAGTACATATTTATTATAACCAATAGGGTATCATAGGCTTATATACTTTATTTTGAATTCCACTAACTTTTATTAATTTGTTTTTGTATTTCTAGCTGTTTTTTATATAATGCGCACATAGTATTTACTATAGGATGTAAGGTATCTTAAAATAACCCCCTAGAAATACTTTCTCTAAAGTATCTATTTCTTTATCCTCCCCTTTTTCCCCAGCTAACCTAATCCCACAAGGACCCCAATGGAAATACGCCTTACGGCCTTATTGGGCTATCCTTAGTTGGAATTATGCAAGGCTGGTACATGTCATATTTGTAACATACTATGTGGTACCAACTCTGTAAATTGCTAACTGAATAAATATTATTATTATTATTATTATTATTATTATTATTATTATTATAGTATATGTTTTGAGTAGTCAAATTATAATTTATAAGTTTTTACATTCCTTGCTTGTTAAGATTGATCAGCAGTTGTTAGGATGACATACTTAGGAATAACCATTTATATTGACATGTGCATACCGTACACGTTGAAAGGAAATATGATACGCACTTGACACCCACTTGATACCCACTTGACACCCACTTGATACCCACTTGATACCCACTTGATACCCACTTGATACCCACTTCACAAATAAGAGTCAAATTGATATAAAATGCAGTTGAAGTTACAATAAAAGCATATTTTCACCATATGGATATAATTTCTCCTCTGAAGTATTAACCCCTTCAGCAGGATGACGTAATTTCCATCATATTCTGGTTACCATTAGATAAGTTTGTTTAGTATATACAGTAATCTACCTCTAGGACTCCAAGGGGTAAAGACAATCTCGATAAACCCTCCGAATAGCATAGGTTCTTTTTAAACTACATAAAATCGTCTAATATTCGCCAGATTCAAGGGTAAGAAGACGTCATCGTGCTGAAGGGGTTAAGGGGAGGTTTTTAGTTTGTTTCCTACTCCTCCAGCAATCTTAAAATGTCTCCCCCTTGACCCCCTTTCAAGATAAATTTGTACATTTTTCGGTAGAAAAATTTCCCGGCTGAAAGCCGGTTCCTCTTAAATTACAGGCTCGCTATCGCTCGTCAGGATACAATCGACACCTAAATGGCACGAAAGGTCTTAAAATTTACAGAAATGGGTAGAAGGTTCTTAAAATCGTCAAAATAATGGGGCGAACGTCTTAAAATTTTAAAAACAATGGGGCTAAACATGAGGGAGAAAGGAGTCAAGAAAAAATTCCTCAAGTGGAAATCTCCCCTTAAAGGTATATTGTGCATTGTATTATGAACCACATTTCCCCCTTATTGTCATTTATTAGTTTTCACTTATGTTATCTTTACTTTCTATATATCTAGTCCACTTTATCTACCTTAGAAGTGTGTGTGTGTGTGTGTGTGTGTGTGTGTGTGTGATCCCCATCTGGTGGCACGGCTTCAATCGTACAAAACTACAAATGCTAAGGGAATATATGTAAAAATAACGACTACAAAATATGTACAAGTCTTTAATTTGCCCGTTATGAGGCAATTTTTAACCTAAGTTTTAGTCGAAACAGAAAGGGAAATTACTTTTTGAAACAAGGAAATGCGGGAAGTGAAGCCAGACTCCATTAGGATAGTGTGTGGTAGAGAGCCGGAGTTTCTAGAGTGCCTTCGTAGATGTCCTGTGAGTAGGGTCATGTCATTGGCCGCCATCTTGTGGCTCAGTTTATTTCTGTTAAGGGGAGGTATTTAGTTTGTTCCCTAGACCTCCATCAAGCTTAAAATTACACCCCCTTGAGTCCCTTTCAAGATATATTTGTACATTTTTCGGTAGAAAAATTTCCCGGCCGAAGGCCGGTTCCTCTTAAATTACAGGCTCGCTATCGCTCGCCAGGATAAAATTGACACCTGAATGACACGAAAGGTCTTAATATGGGTTGAAAGTTCTTAAAATCGCTAAACTAATGGGCAAACGTTTTATAATATCAAAAGCAATGGGGCTAAACATGAGGGAGAAAGGGGTCAAGAAAAAAATCCCTTAAGTGGAGATCTCCCCTTAATCAGTAAAAGTGGTCAGAGTAGCTCGATAGTCATAGAATGCCGGACAGTAACGCAGAAAGAGACGCAACTAAAATCATATCAACCCATTTCCTACTATGGTGTAATCATATCAACCCATTTCCTACTATGGTGTAATCATATCAACCCATTTCCTACTATGGTGTAATCATATCAACCCATTTCCTACTATGGTGTAATCATATCAACCCATTTCCTACTATGGTGTAATCATATCAACCCATTTCCTACTATGGTGTAATCATATCAACCCATTTCCTACTATGGTGTAATCATATCAACCCATTTCCTACTATGGTGTAATTTCAATTATATTCTATCTTGTATTGAACAATTGAATGGAGCTTGCACCTCAAAGATCAAGAAGATATAAACTACATTTGATCAACCCTCAGAATGCCACACATCCTTCCTAAGCTGTATAAACTAATAATACCCAGAGTAAACAGAAAACATGTCATTGTACTGATAAGATAAATAATATAGTAGAGAAATATTGACGTGGTATGGAATGCAGTGTCAGTAGGATATAAAACGGCGTCTCAAATGCTGCGACGGCCCTGTTCTCTTAAGGGGAGATTTCTACTTGAGGGACTTCTCTCTTGACATCTTTCTCCCTCATGTTTAGCCCAATTGTTTTTTCTAATTTTAAGATGTTCGCCCCATTATTTTGACGATTTTAAGAACTTTCAACCCATCTATATCAATGTTAAGACCTTTCGTGCCATTTAGGTGTCGATTTTATCCTGGCGAGCGATAGCGAGCCTGTAATTTAAGAGTAACTGGCCTTCGGCCGGGACATTTTTCTACCGAAAAATTTACAAATTTATCTTGAAAAGGGGTCAAGGGGGTGACATTTTAAGATTGCTGGAGGAGTAAGAAACAAACTAAAAACCTCCCCTTAAGGTACCCTAGGGGTATAACGTGGCCGTACCCTATTCTGTTAAGGTACCCTAGTGGTGTAACAGCCATCTGGTGACGACATTACTAATTACTTGAGTAGTATTTCCCTCATTTATCTCCAGATCATGTAACGTTATATAGCCCTTCTGCCCTTCTCCTTCATACCATCCTGCCTCCTGGTCTTACGGCCTTAGTCTATATTATTTTCTAGTGGGTATCCTCTATTTTATTTATTATATATTTTTTGTTCTATGTGGATGAGGGAGACAAAAGGAAAAACTGCCTGTGACGAGTGCCTCCCCCAGAGAGTGACAGGGCCAAAATCAAGGTAACGTCGAGCCAAAATGCCTGGACACACGGAGTTTGAAGCAATTTAAGTCATAGGATGAGGGAAGAGAGTTCCAGAGCTCAGCTGTTGAATAGAAGAAACGTTGGGAGTGTATCGTTTCACTCTAGAGTTGGAGAGTTGCACAGAGTAGGGGGGGGGATTGTGTTGCAAGATGGGTGCTACGTACTCTACAGTACTTAGAGGAGGTGGTATACACTGGGAGAGCTCACAGGAACACTGATTATATTGTAGTAGTGATACAATAACGAGAGAGATGCAACATTGCAGCGAAAAGAGAGAGATTGCAGAGAGTTGGTGAGTGGACGGGAGTTAATGATACAAAAGGCTTTAACTCCGTACTTTGTCTAGAAGTGCGGTGTGAGAGGATCCTCCCCACACATGTGAACAATACTCAATAGAAGAACGCACTGTGCCCCTGTACAGAGCAAGAAGCTGTGCAGGGCTAAAGAACCCCTTGAGGCAGTTGAGCTCTCCCAGCTTCTGGGAGGCCGCCTTAGCAAGACTGGTCCTTCCAAGAGAGGGCAGAAGAGAAAGAGACACCGAGAATACTGAGAGAAGATGAAGGGTTTATTTTTGTATTATGGGATAGTCTTCTGGGTGTTCATGACCGGTAGATAGATAGAGAAATTGAGTTTTGGAAGCATTAAAGGCAACAAGGTTTTCTCTGCCCCAATTTGAAATAGTAGTTAGATCAGAAGATAAGTGTTGTATGGCTTCATTACGTTTGTTTTTCAGGGATTGCTGGCTGGGGCGTTCTGGAAAACTAATTGAATAGTGTAAGGTAGAGTCGTCTGCGTATGAATGAATATAACTGGAGGTACAGTTGAGAAGATCATCATTATGAAAATTAGAAAGAGAATTGGAGATAGGACAGAACCTCTTGTCTGTTGTGTTTTTTGCTCTTGTTTTTTAATTGTAGTGTGCATTGTAGTTTGTTTATGCTCTCATGAAATGGGTATGAAAGGGGTAATTAAGGTGTCCATATATTTAGTTAGTATCCTTTATTTTGGTCTTCCTTGATCATTATTATTATTATTATTATTATACATTATTATTATACATTATTATTATA
The DNA here is from genome assembly GCA_032716605.1 of Paralithodes platypus. NCBI lineage: Eukaryota > Metazoa > Arthropoda > Malacostraca > Decapoda > Lithodidae > Paralithodes > Paralithodes platypus. The sequence goes on from CM064486.1 coordinate 42,136,026, forward strand.
CATTATTATTATACATTATTATTATACATTATTATTATACATTATTATTATTATTATTATCAGTTATATTATATTTTTATTTGTTTTAATAATCCACTTTTAGTGTAATTAGCAATATCAGTGAAACACATTCTCAAATGAAGACAGAAAGCTGCGGATCCAAAGAAACGGGAAAAATGCTATTATAAATCCGCCTCAAGCCATCAATCTTTCATTATCTTTGGCTTTGACTTAACCCATTCAGTACCGGAGACGTCCTTTTCATCATATTCAGGCAACTATTAGACGATTGTATTCAGCTTAGGTAGGACCTATAGCAATAATAAGGCTTCAAACTATCTCACCTAACCCTTTTAACTACCGCAGATCCTTCCTAAGCTGCATAATATTGTGTAGGTATAGCTAGAATACAATGTAACACACGTCGCTGGTAGTCAAAGGGTTAATACTGAGCAATGATAAGAGAGAGGTTTGGGTTGCCACTTCCATCATTACAAAATCCGCCCAAAAGCTAGAAACAATATCCCAAAATTATCACCTTGAAGAAGTGTCCCGGGGAATAATATTTGGTACCATGTGATTTTAGTGTCTGAAAAGCAACCTAAAACTTTTCGAAATTTCCTTCTCAAAAACTAGCCCAATTTAGCGTGAAATCCTCAAAACTAGCCCAATGGAGCGTGAAATATGCGACCTTGAAAACTTGTTGAACTTTGGTTTGTGACTGTACCTTCCAGTGCTCTCATCTCTACTTTCTTTCCTTGGTCAATGTTTCACTCCCGCCCCTCCCCCCCCCCCCCCCTCCCCCTCTCCCTCCCCCCCCCCCCCCCCCCTCACCCCCCCCCCCCCCCCCCCCCCCCCCCTCTCCCCCTCCCCCTCTACCCCCCCCCCCCCCCCCCCCCCCCCCCCCCCTCTACCCCTCTACCACTCTCCTCTAAATGTTTCCCCCCCTCCCCCCCCACCCCCCCCCCCCCCCCCCCCCCCCCCCCCCCCCCCCCCCACCCCCCCCCCCCCCCCCCCCCTCTACCCCTCTGACCACTCTCCTCTAAATGTTTCCCCCCCCCCCCCCCCCCCCCTCTACCCCTCTGACCACTCTCCTCTAAATGTTTCCCTCCCCCCCCCCCCCACCCCCCCCTCTCCCTCTGACCACTCTCCTCTAAATGTTTCCCTCCCCCCCCACCCCCTCTACCCCTCTGACCACTCTCTTCTAAATGTTTCCCTCCCCCCCCCCCACCCCCTCTACCCCTCTGACCACTCTCTTCTAAATGTTTCCCTCCCCCCCCACCCCCTCTACCCCTCTGACCACTCTCTTCTAAATGTTTCCCTCCCCCCCCTCCCCCCCCCCCCCCCCCTCTACCCCTCTGACCACTCTCTTCTAAATGTTTCCCTCCCCCCCACCCCCTCTACCCCTCTGACCACTCTCTTCTAAATGTTTCCCTCCCCCCCCCACCCCTCTACCCCTCTGACCACTCTCTTCTAAATGTTTCCCTCCCCCCCACCCCCTCTACCCCTCTGACCACTCTCTTCTAAATGTTTCCCTCCCCCCCCCCACCCCCTCTACCCCTCTGACCACTCTCTTCTAAATGTTTTCCTCCCCCCCCACCCCCTCTACCCCTCTGACCACACTCCTCTAAATGTTTCCTCCCCCCCACCCCCTCTACCCCTCTGACCACACTCCTCTAAATGTTTCCCTCCCCCCCACCCCCTCTACCCCTCTGACCAATCTCCTCTAAATGTTTCCCTCCTCCTCCCTCCCCCTCTCCCTCTGACCACACTCCTCTAAATGTTTCCCCCCCCCCCCCACCCCCTCTACCCCTCTGACCAATCTCCTCTAAATGTTTCCCTCCGCCGCCCCCTCCCCCTCTCCCTCTGACCACACTCCTCTAAATGTTTCCCTCCCCCCCCCCCCCCCCACCCCCTCTACCCCTCTGACCAATCTCCTCTAAATGTTTCCCTCCGCCTCCATTTCCCTCCCATACCTCTGTCACCATATTTCCTACCATACCCTGGAGCTCATTCTCGCTCTGTCGCTAGTCAGAAGAGTGAACTTTGTTACAACGAAACAGATCTTCACCAATAGCATAATGAAAGAATTCTCCCTTCTTCCCAATAAAGTAATATGCAGCTACACAGTTAACACATGCACAACATTATACACATAGGTATCTCATACTACGCACACATGTGATTATTGTTCACATGTGTGGGGTAGATCCTCTTACACCGCACTCCTAGACAAAGTAGAAAGGAAGGCCTTTCCTATCATTAACTCAAGTCCACTCACCAACTCTCTGCAATCTCTTTCTCTCTTCGCTGCAATGTTGCATCTCTCTCGTTATTCTATCGCTACTACAATAATCAGTGTTCTTCAGAGCTCTCCCAGTGTATACCACCACCTCTACGTAGGGTACGTGGTAACCGTCTTGCAACACAATCCCATCCCTACTCTGTGCAACTCTCCAACCCAAGAGTGAAACGTTACTCTCAGTCTTTCTTCTATTCAACAGCTGATCTCTGGAACTCTCTCCCAGAATCAGTCTTTCCTCCTTCCTATGACTTAAATTGCTTCAAATTCAGTGTGTTCAGGGATTTTGGCTCGAACGTCCCTTGATTTTGGCCGTCACTCTTTCAACTCTTGGGGAGGCACTCGTTACAGGCAGTTCTGCCTTTTATCTCCCTCACTCACATAGAACAAAAAAGATATACAGATATACAGATATAAAGAACAGACCATAAGAGCTCGGAAATCTGCAGAGGGTCTACCGGCCCATATGAGGCAGAACCCTTTCATACCCAACCAATATAATTCCTATGAATATCCAAATTTCGTTTGAAACTTTCCACCGTTTCTAAGCTGATTAAAGTACTAGGCAATCTATTGTACGCACATACAGTAGGCTATATACTTACCCCTTTATCCCATAATGTACAGAATGCATATGTACAGATCACACAATACTGTACACACTCTGTACATGCCTATCTAGGTTTATACTGTACTTATCTAACTACTTAATGTGCACTATGTTAATGTAATTGTAAACAGAATAACTACTTTTCGGTGGATATATATTTTTTTTATTTAGTATTTATTTATTTATGTATTCATCAATGATGAAATTAACATTTGGATAATTTAACATATAAAATGGTGAAGGTGTGCATGCATTTTCATTTCAATCTTGTTATAAATTCTTTCAGGGTTATAGATATTGTTTGAAAGTTCTTCCAAGGGCATTAAATTATCTTCATCGTATAGCTTTAATCAGAAAAATTAGAGGGTATAGAGAGAGCCATCTTTTGTGCTATCCTATTTGGTATTCAACTATCTTCATTAGCATTAAGTCTTAACCACTTACCTTCGATCGTAAGGTGTGTGTGGTCATTGTAACTATGTAAATGTTTGTAAATTTATCGCTCTTTGTATGTTTCTCTCACCCTCCCTCCCTTCTTCCTTTCTTTCTTTTCTCTCCCTCCCCTGTCCCCTCCCTCCATCGCCACCACCCTCCCTCCCTTCCATTCTTTCTTTTCTCTCCCTCCCTCTTCCCCCTCCCTCCATCACCACCACCCTCCCTTCTTCCTTTCTTTCCCTCCCTCTGCCCCTTCCCTCCATCACCACCACCCTCCCTCCCTTCCATTCTTTCTTTTCTCTCCCTCCCTCTTCCCCCTCCCTCCATCACCACCACCCTCCCTCCCTCCCTTTCTTTTTATTTTCTCTCCCTCCCTCTTCCCCCTCCCTCCATCACCACCACCCTCCCTCCCTTCCATTCTTTCTTTTCTCACCCTCCCTCTTCCCCCTCCCTCCCTCCCTCTCTTTCTGTTCTCTCCCTCCCTCTTCCCCCTCCCTCCCTCCCTTTCTTTCTTTGCAAATCCCTTTCTTTCTTTCTGTTCTCTCCCTCCCTCTTCCCCCTCCCTCCATCACCACCACCATCTTTCACTCACCCCTCATCTGCCCCTCCACACTTTTAACCCCCAGTTCACTTACTCTCTCTTCCCGCTTTGCTGACTATAGTATTAGTCCTTTGTGGTAAATATAAACCTTCCTTCCATTCTCTGATCATTTGCTCAGCCAGTCCATCGTTCGCACTCACACATTCCACCTTTCGTTCGTGTAAAGAAATCTCCTGTTAACGTAATAACCTACACCTCGATTTTACCATATATATATATATATATATATATATATATATATATATATATATATATATACTGTATATATACTGTATATTCTCTCTCTCTCTCTCTCCCATTGTTCGTCCTCTCCCCCACCCCTCCTCCCCATCCTACTTCTTTTACTTCTCAGAGATACGGAGGAAAGTGAAAGGGACTCAACCCGGATCTACTGGTGTGTGTGCGCGTGCGTAAGGGTGCGCATGTTTGTGAATGTGTGTGTGTGTGTGTGTGTGTGTTCCCTTTTGTGTGTATATGTGAGTGTATGTGTTTATGTGTTGAATGATTTAGTATAACAGTTTGATCATCGCCATTAGCTTATGATAGAATGACATATTAGCACATTCTGTTTTAATTAATTTCGTTGGAGGTGTTTGGTGTTGTGGTGTAATTAATAAAAATATAGATTATTACAATAATATAAAGTTTATCGCCAAAACCTATACTCATTCATGGAAATATATATGTATCTGCTTACCGAAATATATATGTATCTGCTTACCGAAATATATATGTATCTGCTTACCGAAATATATATGTATCTGCTTACCGAAATATATATGTATCTGCTTACCGAAATATATATGTATCTTCTTACCGAAATATATATGTATCTTCTTACCGAAATATATATGTATCTGCTTACCGAAATATATATGTATCTGCTTACCGAAATATATATGTATCTGCTTACCGAAATATATATGTATCTTCTTACCGAAATATATATGTATCTTCTTACCGAAATATATATGTATCTGCTTACCGAAATATATATGTATCTTCTTACCGAAATATATATGTATCTGCTTACCGAAATATATATGTATCTTCTTACCGAAATATATATGTATCTTCTTACCGAAATATATATGTATCTGCTTACCGAAATATATATGTATCTTCTTACCGAAATATATATGTATCTGCTTACCGAAATATATATGTATCTGCTTACCGAAATATATATGTATCTTCTTACCGAAATATATATGTATCTGCTTACCGAAATATATATGTATCTTCTTACCGAAATATATATGTATCTTCTTACCGAAATATATGTATCTGCTTACCGAAATATATATGTATCTTCTTACCGAAATATATATGTATCTGCTTACCGAAATATATATGTATCTGCTTACCGAAATATATATGTATCTTCTTACCGAAATATATATGTATCTGCTTACCGAAATATATATGTATCTTCTTACCGAAATATATATGTATCTTCTTACCGAAATATATATGTATCTGCTTACCGAAATATATATGTATCTTCTTACCGAAATATATGTATCTGCTTACCGAATATATATGTATCTGCTTACCGAAATATATATGTATCTTCTTACCGAAATATATATGTATCTGCTTACCGAAATATATGTATCTTCTTACCGGAATATATAGGTATCTGCTTAGCGAAATATATATGTATCTGCGTACCGAAATAGACATGTATCTTCTTGCCGAAATATATGTATCTGCTTACCGAAATATATATGTATCTGCTTACCGAAATATATATGTATCTTCTTACCGAAATATATATGTATCTGCTTACCGAAATATATATGTATCTGCTTACCGAAATATATATGTATCTTCTTACCGAAATATATATGTATCTGCTTACCGAAATATATGTATCTGCTTACCGAAATATATATGTATCTTCTTACCGAAATATATATGTATCTGCTTACCGAAATATATATGTATCTGCTTACCGAAATATATATGTATCTTCTTACCGAAATATATATGTATCTGCTTACCGAAATATATATGTATCTGCTTACCGAAATATATATGTATCTGCTTACCGAAATATATATGTATCTGCTTACCGAAATATATATGTATCTGCTTACCGAAATATATATGTATCTGCTTACCGAAATATATATGTATCTTCTTACCGAAATATATATGTATCTGCTTACCGAAATATATATGTATCTTCTTACCGAAATATATATGTATCTGCTTACCCGAATATATATGTATCTGCTTACCGAAATATATATGTATCTGCTTACCGAAATATATATGTATCTGCTTACCGAAATATATATGTATCTGCTTACCGAAAGATTGATCTATTTGCTTAGCGCAATATATATGTATCTGCTTACTTACCGAAATATATATGTATCTGCTTACCGAAATATATATGTATCTGCTTACCGAAATATATATGTATCTGCTTACCGAAAATATATGTATCTTCTTACCGAAATATATATGTATATCTGCTTACCGAAATATATATGTATCTGCTTACCGAAAATATATGTATCTGCTTACGGAAATATATGTATCTCTTTACCGAAATATATATGTATCTGCTTACCGAAATATATATGTATCTGCTTACCGAAATATATATGTATCTTCTTACCGAAATATATATCTGCTTACCGAAATATATATGTATCTTCTTACCGAAATATATATATGTATCTGCTTACCGAAATATATATGTATCTGCTTACCGAAATATATGTATGTATCTGCTTAGCGAGATATATATGTTGTATCTGCTTACCGAAATATATATGTATCTGCTTACCGAAATATATATGTATCTGCTTACCGAAATATATATGTATCTGCTTACCGAAAAATATATGTATCTGCTTACCGAAATATATATGTATCTGCTTACCGAAATATATATGTATCTGCTTACCGAAATATATATGTATCTGCTTACCGAAATATATATGTATCTGCTTACCGAAATATATATGTATCTTCTTACCGAAATATATATGTATCTGCTTACCGAAATATATATGTATCTGCTTCGTTACCGAAATATATATGTATCTGCTTACCGAAATATATATGTATCTGCTTACCGAAATATATATGTATCTTCTTACCGAAATATATATGTATCTGCTTACCGAAATATATATGTATCTTCTTACCGAAATATATATGTATCTTCTTACCGAAATATATGTATCTGCTTACCAAAATATATATGTATCTTCTTACCGAAATATATATGTATCTGCTTACCGAAATATATATGTATCTGCTTACCGAAATATATATGTATCTTCTTACCGAAATATATATGTATCTGCTTACCGAAATATATATGTATCTGCTTACCGAAATATATATGTATCTTCTTACCGAAATATATATGTATCTGCTTACCGAAATATATATGTATCTGCTTACCGAAATATATATGTATCTTCTTACCGAAATATATATGTATCTGCTTACCGAAATATATATGTATCTGCTTACCGAAATATATATGTATCTTCTTACCGAAATATATATGTATCTGCTTACCGAAATATATATGTATCTGCTTACCGAATATATATGTATCTGCTTACCGAAATATATATGTATCTGCTTACCGAAATATATATGTATCTTCTTACCGAAATATATATGTATCTGCTTACCGAAATATATATGTATCTTCTTACCGAAATATATATGTATCTGCTTCACGGAATATATATGTATCTTCTTACCGAAATATATATGTATCTGCTTACCGAAATATATATGTATCTTCTTACCGAAATATATATGTATCTGCTTACCGAAATATATGTATCTGCTTACCGAATATATATGTATCTGCTTACCGAAATATATATGTATCTGCTTACCGAAATATATATGTATCTGCTTACCGAAATATATATGTATCTGCTTACCGAAATATATATGTATCTGCTTACCGAAATATATATGTATCTTCTTACCGAAATATATATGTATCTGCTTATCGAAATATATATGTATCTGCTTACCGAAATATATGTATCTGCTTACCGAAATATATATGTATCTGCTTACCGAAATATATATGTATCTGCTTACCGAAATATATATGTATCTGCTTACCGAAATATATATGTATCTTCTTACCGAAATATATATGTATCTGCTTACCGAAATATATATGTATCTTCTTACCGAAATATATATGTATCTGCTTACCGAAATATATATGTATCTTCTTACCGAAATATATATGTATCTGCTTACCGAAATATATATGTATCTGCTTACCGAAATATATATGTATCTGCTTACCGAAATATATATGTATCTTCTTACCGAAATATATATGTATCTGCTTACCGAAATATATATGTATCTGCTTACCGAAATATATGTATCTGCTTACCGAAATATATATGTATCTGCTTACCGAAATATATGTATCTGCTTACCGAAATATATATGTATCTTCTTACCGAAATATATATGTATCTGCTTACCGAAATATATATGTATCTTCTTACCGAAATATATATGTATCTGCTTACCGAAATATATATGTATCTTCTTACCGAAATATATATGTATCTGCTTACCGAAATATATATGTATCTGCTTACCGAAATATATATGTATCTGCTTACCGAAATATATATGTATCTGCTTACCGAAATATATATGTATCTTCTTACCGAAATATATATGTATCTGCTTACCGAAATATATATGTATCTGCTTACCGAAATATATATGTATCTGCTTACCGAAATATATGTATCTGCTTACCGAAATATATATGTATCTTCTTACCGAAATATATATGTATCTGCTTACCGAAATATATATGTATCTTCTTACCGAAATATATATGTATCTGCTTACCGAAATATATGTATCTGCTTACCGAAATATATATGTATCTGCTTACCGAAATATATATGTATCTGCTTACCGAAATATATATGTATCTGCTTACCGAAATATATATGTATCTGCTTACCGAAATATATATGTATCTGCTTACCGAAATATATATGTATCTGCTTACCGAAATATATATGTATCTGCTTACCGAAATATATATGTATCTGCTTACCGAAATATATATGTATCTGCTTACCGAAATATATATGTATCTGCTTACCGAAATATATGTATCTGCTTACCGAAATATATATGTATCTGCTTACCGAAATATATATGTATCTGCTTACCGAAATATATATGTATCTTCTTACCGAAATATATATGTATCTGCTTACCGAAATATATATGTATCTGCTTACCGAAATATATATGTATCTGCTTACCGAAATATATATGTATCTGCTTACCGAAATATATATGTATCTTCTTACCGAAATATATATGTATCTGCTTACCGAAATATATATGTATCTTCTTACCGAAATATATATGTATCTGCTTACCGAAATATATATGTATCTGCTTACCGAAATATATGTATCTGCTTACCGAAATATATATGTATCTTCTTACCGAAATATATATGTATCTGCTTACCGAAATATATGTATCTGCTTACCGAAATATATATGTATCTGCTTACCGAAATATATATGTATCTGCTTACCGAAATATATATATATCTGCTTACCGAAATATATATGTATCTTCTTACCGAAATATATATGTATCTGCTTACCGAAATATATATGTATCTTCTTACCGAAATATATATGTATCTGCTTACCGAAATATATATGTATCTTCTTACCGAAATATATATGTATCTGCTTACCGAAATATATATGTATCTGCTTACCGAAATATATATGTATCTTCTTACCGAAATATATATGTATCTGCTTACCGAAATATATATGTATCTTCTTACCGAAATATATATGTATCTTCTTACCGAAATATATATGTATCTGCTTACCAAAATATATATGTATCTTCTTACCGAAATATATATGTATCTGCTTACCGAAATATATATGTATCTGCTTACCGAAATATATATGTATCTTCTTACCGAAATATATATGTATCTGCTTACCGAAATATATATGTATCTGCTTACCGAAATATATATGTATCTTCTTACCGAAATATATATGTATCTGCTTACCGAAATATATATGTATCTGCTTACCGAAATATATGTATCTTCTTACCGAAATATATATGTATCTGCTTACCGAAATATATATGTATCTGCTTACCGAAATATATGTATCTTCTTACCGAAATATATATGTATCTGCTTACCGAAATATATGTATCTGCTTACCGAAATATATATGTATCTGCTTACCGAAATATATATGTATCTGCTTACCGAAATATATATGTATCTTCTTACCGAAATATATATGTATCTGCTTACCGAAATATATATGTATCTTCTTACCGAAATATATATGTATCTGCTTACCGAAATATATATGTATCTTCTTACCGAATATATATGTATCTGCTTACCGAAATATATGTATCTTCTTACCGAATATATATGTATCTGCTTACCGAAATATATATGTATCTGCTTACCGAAATATATATGTATCTGCTTACCGAAATATATATGTATCTTCTTACCGAAATATATATGTATCTGCTTACCGAAATATATATGTATCTGCTTACCGAAATATATATGTATCTGCTTACCGAAATATATATGTATCTTCTTACCGAAATATATATGTATCTGCTTATCGAATATATATGTATCTGCTTACCGAAATATATATGTATCTGCTTACCGAAATATATATGTATCTGCTTACCGAAATATATATGTATCTGCTTCGAAATATATATGTATCTGCTTACCGAAATATATATGTATCTTCTTACCGAAATATATATGTATCTGCTTACCGAAATATATATGTATCTGCTTACCGAAATATATATCTGCTTACCGAAATATATATGTATCTGCTTACCGAAATATATATGTATCGGCTTACCGAAATATATATGTATCTTCTTACCGAAATATATATGTATCTGCTTACCGAAATATAATGTATCTGTTTACCGTAATATATATGTAACTGCTTTCCGAAATATATATGTATCTTCTTACCGAAATATATATGTATCTGCTTACCGAAATATATATGTATCTTCTTACCCAAATATATATGTATCTGCTTACCGAAATATATGTATCTGCTTACCGAAATATATATGTATCTGCTTACCGAAATATATATGTATCTTCTTACCGAAATATATATGTATCTGCTTACCGAAATATATATGTATCTTCTTACCGAAATATATATGTATCTGTACCGAAATATATATGTATCTGCTTACCGAAATATATATGTATCTGCTTACCGAAATATATATGTATCTTACCGAATATATATGTATCTGCTTACCGAAATATATATGCTTACCGAAATATATATGTATCTGCTTACCGAAATATATATGTATCTTCTTACCGAAATATATATGTATCTGCATACCGAAATATATATGTATCTGCTTACCGAAATATATATGTATCTGCTTACCGAATATATATGTATCTGCTTACCGAAATATATATGTATCTTCTTACCGAACCGAAATATATATATGTATCTGCTTACCGAAATATATATGTATCTGCTTACCGAATATATATGTATCTGCTTTACCGAAATATATATGTAGCTTACCGAAATATATATGTATCTGCTTACCGAAATATATGTATCTTCTTACCGAAATATATATGTATCTGCTTACCGAAATATATGTATCTTCTTACCGAATATATATGTATCTGCTTACCGAAATATATATGTATCTGCTTACCGAAATATATATGTATCTGCTTACCGAAATATATATGTATCTGCTTACCGAAATATATATGTATCTGCTTACCGAAATATATATGTATCTGCTTACCGAAATATATATGTATCTGCTTACCGAAATATATATGTATCTGCTTACCGAAATATATATGTATCTGCTTACCGAAATATATATGTATCTGCTTACCGAAATATATATGTATCTGCTTACCGAAATATATATGTATCTGCTTACCGAAATATATATGTATCTGCTTACCGAAATATATATGTATCTGCTTACCGAAATATATATGTATCTGCTTACCGAAATATATATGTATCTTCTTACCGAAATATATATGTATCTGCTTACCGAAATATATATGTATCTGCTTACCGAAATATATATGTATCTGCTTACCGAAATATATATGTATCTGCTTACCGAAATGCATAATCCAACTCTACGTATGTATCCATTATACTTTAGTGTTATCATATAAATTGTTATATAAATTGTCGAGAGAAAATTGTGTTGTGATTGTAGGAATAATTATGAATGTAATGTGAAACCGATCGCGTGTACGGTATGCACTTATTTATTTAACCTTTTAAGGATCAGGCCGCATTTTTTACAATTTATTATGGCTATCATTAGACGATTTTATACAGCTTAGGTAAGATTTGTGGGAATGAAAAGGGTAAAGACTGTCGGAATTAACCCTCTGACTTCCATAAACCCTTACTAATCTGAATAAAATGGCCTTATAATAGCCAGAAACCAGAAAAGACATACCTATCGTCTCTTCTAAAAGGGTTAACCCGTTCAGTACCGGTGATAATCCTTTTGATTATATTCTGGAAATGTTTAGACGATGTTATTCAGCTTAGGAAGGACCTCCAGCAATAACAAGGCTTCAAACTATCTCGACCATCCCTTTGTAACTACGACACATCCTATTTAAGCTGCATAATATCGTCTAAATATAGGTAGAATAAAATATAACACGTCGCTGGTACTCAAAGGGTTAATTAGGTTGATGCAATATGATTATGGCCTGTAGATCATGTTGCATCACGTTGGGAAGAAGGTATATGGAGAAGTCTAGAATTCTAGCGGGGTCTCGGACAGCTGCGCCCTTTGTTAGTTAATGTGAGGTACGTCTTAGAATATGTTAAACAACGACCTACCTACCTCTCTGTCTCTCTCTCTCTCTCTCTCTCTCTCTGTCTGTCTGTCTGTCTGTCTGTCTGTCTGTCTGTCTCTCTCTCTCTCTCTCTCTCTCTCTCTCTCTCTCGCTCTCTCTCTCTCTCTCTCTCTCTCTCTGTCTCTCTCTCTCTCTGTCTCTCTCTCTCTCTCTCTCTCTCTGTCTCTGTCTCTCTCGCTCTCTCTCTCTCGCTCTCTCTCTCTCTCTCTCTCTCTCTCTCTCTCTCTCTCTCTGTCTCTGTCTCTCTCTCTCTCTCTCTCTCTCTCTCTGTCTCTCTCCCATTATATATATAGATAGATGGATATACAAATATATAGATGGATAGACCGCTAGATAGACATACGTACGTACATACATATAAATAAATAAGTAGATAAATAACACATGAATTGAAAGAAATGCTTACAAACAAACAAAAACAGCAGACAGACAAATATATAAAAACAAAGAACGTGTGTTTACTTAAGCGAGAAGGAAAGTTAGCCCCAAGAAGAAAAATGGTCATGCAAAAAAAAAAAAAAAAAAAGTAGGAAGAGACTTAGTGAGGTGCCAGATAAGACTTGTTTACATTGTTTGTTTCCTGGATCCGCCTTATGAGAGAGAGAGAGAGAGAGAGATTAGAACTGTACAACAATGAGAACCAGGGTATGACGACTCGGCTACTACAACCCAACACATTTCGATGTGTATGATTGAATTTGGAAGTTGAGTGTAATTCTGAGTACCACTTACATGAACCTAATTTCTAATCACCTCTGATCTTAAAATGTCATCCAATCACTACACTATTATTAATGAATGGAATTTACCTGATCTCTACATATACAGCATAGGCTACATACATACAGGGCCCAGTATACCTTGCATACATATATATTTTGTGATATACTTTATATATATATATATATATATATATATATATATATTACTAATTATGCGAGTCAACAAAATACACAATAACACATGCAGTACTCCAGATAATGCAAACTGTATTTTGTGACCATGAATTTAACAGATGCTATGCGATACTACTACTAATATACCGGCCCTGAATATCGTTGATAGTGTTTGGTGAAATCTTGCCTGAGTGGGTGGAAGGTCCTTATATCAACTGGGTAAGTCAGGCAACATACAGATTACACAGGCTGTGGTATTAAAGGTTTTTATTTATACTTAAGTGGTGAATGCAAAATATACATATAACATAAACTAATAATACTGTAGGCACTCGTGGCACCAAATCCCAATAACCATAAGGTATAATAACATTTTGTAAAAATAAAAGATCAGCAAAGCAACAATACATGGGATGAATGTACAGTAGCCCAACTAAGTTGTGCAACAAAGTATTAAGGTATATGGATAATATGGCATCCATTCTTAGTTACCACTCCCGTCTCAAGACTATGTGCTGATGCTTTATATTATGGACAATAGCACACAGGCTTGGGCCAGGAGTGGTAACAAGGCAGAAATGTCAGAATATCCATATGCCTTAATATTTTGTTGCAAAACTTAGTTGGGCTGCTGTACACTGTTATGCAATATTTTAGGCTTGGATCTACTGCATGCTCAGCTTCATAACACAAACAAATGAAACATAGATATATAATAAGTTATATTTATATAAAAGGTTATGGGCATATGATGTACAAAATATAGAAATACACATAAATAGTATACAGTATAGAATCCTCAAGTTTATATACAGTATCTATAATGCTGGACCTCTAAATCACAGTCTATATCATTAACTTGTTCATATAAGCAAGGATTAACTCTTCAACATCAGCAAGTATTAACTCTTCAATATAACAGTAAAAGATTGGTGGGTGCCCAACCCCGAAAGGGGTTGAAATAGGGGAGCTATCCCCCCGCCAAAGGCGGCTTTCTAGGGCCTTTCCTAGCTGATGCTGAGAGGATTGGGTTCTAGTCATGTGGTGATGGGCTGGTCTATCAGAGTGAGAACTGAGCGATCTCTGCCATACCCATAGCTTACTCTGACTGTTCCTTTTACTTATATATTTTCTAGATCTCGAGTGACGACGTCTCTTCCGTGGATTGACCTCCCAATCTACCAAGATTGGAAGCCAAAGCGTCACATTTTTCCCTTGCCCCTCAACTTTCTCTTCATAATTGCTGAGGGGCACAGGGCCCTGGGTGGGGCTTTGGTTTCCCGGGCGTTTCCGCACCCTCCTCAGCTCCCCGCCATGGAGTGGCTTCGGTCACCCAGGCTTTATTGTGGTTGGCAGGGAGGGTTCTGTGGGGGCGCTCGGTTATGGCCTTGGCCGTGTTCGGGGCCTTGGGGCTGTTCGGCCAGGCAGCTTTTGGAACAACATCAACAACAACAACAACAACAGTAAAAGATTCTTATTCAATTCATGATTAGCTCTCTCGGGAGCACCCTCCCAATTACTATGTAATAAGATAACATTACTTTGTGATCCAAAGAGCTCTGCTTCTTAATATGTTCGAGCCGGTGTGGCATAACAAATTAGTACTACAACTACTACCAGTACTACTACTACTACTACTACTATTATTATTAATTAATCTTAATGATAATAATAATGATAATTATAATAATTGCTGTATACTAATTAAAGATAGCTATAAACTGAAAAATCAACGCCAAATGTGTACATCAACACTGCAGATATAAATCTATGATATGATCCAACATATGGTACCGGAAAATTCATAAAATTATCATAATCAATTAAAATATTATTGGCTTATAAAATGATAAAATGTTATTACGTTAGTTTTGCTAGGAATCCTCTTCCCCTTATAAAATTCTCCTACTCAACGAGACAAAGAAACGGGCGAGGGAACGCGAAAGTGGTCCCGGACCCAGGACCTAAGAGTTAGAACTTTACAGGTTTCTGTTCGGGCTCTGTCTCGAGTCGGCCACCCCCAGCAGTAGGGTATGTGCATGGGTATACATTGACATACATACATACATACATATACATATATCATACAGTTTTGCTATATGAGGAATTAATGTTACATTTTGTTATTGTACTTTTAACATAATTAATATGTTTACAGTTCGCTAATGATTCCCTCAATACAGTTATTATTTGCGTTGCCTCGTAAAAGTGTGAGCACATTAGTTTTGGTAATGAAGTAAAAGTAAGTTAGCGAATTACTCTTGTATCAAGTCTGAATATTCACTTTCTACTCTTCTCTCTCTCTCTCTCTCTCTCTCTCTCTCTCTCGCTCTCATGCATACGAATATATTTTAATTGCCTAAGTAACTTTCGCTTTCTTTTTTGTCTCCTATTTCTCTTCCAAATCTTTCTTAACATATTAACTTGATGATTGAAACACGCCTCACTCTTCTGTTACTCTACCATATAATCCTCTTCTATATGATATCATGGCTGTTCTCTCCTATCATGTGTATAATTAGTGGGGGTCACCGTTTTTGTTTTTACCTTTCTCTCCTTTTCTCTCTTCCCCTGGCTTGTATCCATTCGGCCCCATTCAGCCAACTGTTTTAAGAAATTTATCCCCATCCAGGTGTCGATTTCTTCCTGGCGAGCGATAGCGAGCCAGCATTGTATGGAGAAATCAGGCTTCGTCGGAGACATTTTTCTATCGAAAAATGTACAAATTTAGCTTGCTATCAAAACAAAAATATATATATGCTGGCTCGCTACCGCTCGCCAGAAAAATATTGACACCTGGATGGGGTAAACATCTCAAAACAGTAGGCTGAATGGGGCCGAATAGATTTAAACCAAGGGAGAGGGAGAGAAAGAGAAAAAAAGCGAGGTGGGCTCCCTTAATAACCGTATAGTGTTGCCTTCTTCGTACACCCCCTCCTTCTCTCCCCCTCCCCCCCCCCCATTATTCTCACCTCCCTTCCTCCTTCTCCCATCCCCACTCCTTCCCCCCCCCTTCTTCCCCCCCCCCTTCCCCCCTTGCTCGTCCAAACAGAACAATGTGGGGGGAAAATTCCAATGGAGATTTTTTTTTTTTCCTGAGGAACATTGTATTGTGGTGCCTGACATTCCAGTTTTGGATCGCACGTACACACACACACTAAATTGTAAAATGTGCATTTTCAGTTCATGAGGCTGCCATTCTTTAATAAACCGTTTATTATTATTATTATTATTAGTATTACCCACATACACACACACACACACACACACACACATACATACATACATACATACATACATACATACATATTCAAGTACATTGGGGTTTGTAATTGATGATTAATGTTAAGAACGGGGTGTTACTTATAAATACAGAGAGAGAAAGAGAGAGAGAGTCGGCTTCATGAATTATGTAAAATTTGAATGGTCATAAGCATTTATTATCTCGGCTCATTCATTAGCCCCCTAACAACCAGAGACTTTCCAAATGTTTAAGGGGGGTCACCTGCTTTTGTTATATTTCTCTCCTTTTCTCTCTTTCCCTGGCTTGTATCCATTCGGTCCCATTCAGCCAACTGTTTTAAGACTTTTATCCCCATCCGGGTGTCTATTTCTTCCTGGCGAGCGATAGCGAGCCAGCATTGTATGTAGAAATCCGGCTTCGCCGGAGACATTTTTCTATCGAAAAATGTATAAGTTTAGTTTGCTGTCAAAACAAAAATATATATATGCTGGCTCGCTACCGCTCGCCAGGAAAATATTGACACCTGGATGGGGGCAAACGTCTTAAAACAGTAGGCTGAATGGGGCCGCATGAATACAAGCCAAAGAGAGAGGGAGAGAAAGTGAAACAACGCGAGGTGGGCTCCCTTTAAACATGTAAGTAACCGAAAGATGCTAATGAGAGAGTAAGAGCGAGTGAGATGGAGGATTCCAAATTCATAGGCAATAGTAAATACCTTTGATTATGATCAATACAAATATATAAATACATAGACAAATAAAGACATTAATATTTATACCGTTAACCCTTTCAAGCTCCAATACGCGTTTCTGTTCTGTTTCTGACTACTATTAGACGATTTTATTCAGATAAGTAACGGTATATGGAAGTCAGAGGGTTGATTGAGATAGTATCCCACAGATCCTTCCTAAGCTGCATAAAATCGTCTAATGATAACCTAAATAAACTGCTAAAACGCGTCAGAGCTTCAAAGGGTTAATAATAATATATATTTTCCCATCACTCGTATGTCCTTGACCTAAATATCTTAAAAATTCCTTCTGCATCATTCCTGCTTATTTCCGTTTTCATCAGTTAACATCAGGAAACAGACCCACACACGCATGATTACTTCATATTATCCAGTATTTAAACCTGAGTCACACAAATATATACAGGAATTCCGGAATTCCACCTAAGGCCGATCTACCAACACGTGGCAGATCCTACCTATTACATGCATCTTATAATAGCTATTTGATATTATAATATATATATTGTAAATGTTCCTGTTTCGAGCTGATTATTGCACTTTCTTAACTTATCCTATACATCTACGGCCATGCTTCTAAATCAGAAACGTTACTATATACAGTAGTTATTATTATCATTATTATTATTTTTGTTTAAATAGTTATTATTATTATTATTATTATTATTAGTAGTAGTAGTAGTAGTAGTATTGTTATTTTATTATTATTATTATCATTATTATTATTATTATTTTTATTATTTAGTACTCGTCTAATTTGAAGTTTCGGAGTTATGAAAGTATTCAGTACAGTTATAATAATTAAAAAAAAAAAAAAAAATCGCGATGCATATTTGGTGTGGCTTTCCTAGGAGTCACAGAAGTTCAAAGCCAATGTGTATTGGTGTTGCAGAAGCGGCACTTCAATTATTTCGGCCCCTGATCAAAGAAACAAAAATTCACCACTTGCACGTTTCAGGCGATAAGGAAGTTGGAGTCATTAGGCATATTGAGTATTAAGGGGAGGTTTTTATTTTGTTTCCTACTCCTCCAGCAATCTTAAAATGTCACTCCCTTGACCCCCTTTCAAGATAAATTTGTACATTTTTCGGTAGAAAAATGTCCCGGCCAAAGGCCGGTTACTCTTAAATTACAGGCTCGCTATCGCTCGCCAGGATAACATCGACACCTAAATGGCACGAACGGTCTTAAAATTTACAGAATGGGGCGGAAATTCTTAAAATCACCAAACTAATGGGGCAAGCATCTTAAAATCTCAAAAGCAATGGGGCTAGACATGAGAGAGAAAGGGGTCAAGAAAAAAGTCCCTCAAGTAGAAATCTCCCCTTAAGCATAACATTTGTAGGTTTCTGATGGATAGAAAGTATGTTGAATTGTTGATATTGATTTAGTGAATACATATATACGCTACAGCCATATGTTAACTGGTAATATTGCTAACTATCAATAATATCAGCTCCAACTTCCTTTTAGGCCGTAACTCGCAAGTGGTCAATTAGTCTTTTTTGCACGTTGTATTGACCATAGCGTTGCTAACATCACCCCTCTGAATAGTATCATTCAATTAAGTAAGGTAATGTTTGGTTAGGATAGACAATTAGGTAAGGTAATGTTTGGTTAGGATAGACAATTAGGTAAGGTAATGTTTGGTTAGGATAGACAATTAGGTAAGGTAATGTTTGGTTAGGATAGACAATTAGGTAAGGTAATGTTTGGTTAGGATAGACAATTTAGGTATCGCTAGTTTTGCTTACAATGTTCAGGCCTTTAAGGGGGGTGACCTGCTTTTTGTATTTCTCTCCTTTTCTCTCTTTCTCTGGCTTGTATCCATTCGGCCCCATTCAGCCTACTGTTTTAAGACGTTTATCCCCATCCAGGTGTCGATTTTTTCCTGGCGAGTGGTAGCGAGCCAGCATATTGTTTTTACAGCAGGCTAAATTTGTAAATTTTTCGATAGAAAAATTTCTCCAGCGAAGCCGGATTTCTCCATATAATGTTGGCTCGCTATCGCTCGCCAGGAAGAAATCGACACCTGGATGGGGATAAACGTCTTAAAACAGTAGGCTGAATGAGGCTGAATGGATACAGGCCAGAGAAAGAAAGAGAGAAAAGGAGAAGAAAAAAGCAGGTAGCCCCCTTAATTAAGTGCCATTTTTGTTCTAGCCCTTGCTCCGAGATTCAATAGCGATCGACATACTGTCATATAGTAGACTATATTACTGTAAGTCTATTACCCATGTCCTTGTTTGAAATGGTACCGGCTACTAGTGTATATGAAAAACCTTCATACCTAAGCGGGGATTGAACTCGGGTCTCCCAGACGGAAGTCCGAGACACGCTCCTCCACGATGTAATTAACTGAGTTAGGTAAGGTAAGGTATAGTTGAGTGGTGCATCAAGCTATGTTAAAATACTGTGGTAATATAATTCGAGTGATATAATAAAAAAAAAATCACCGGTAATGAAAGGGTTAACTGTTTCTTCGTGCCTTCTTTCCGAGCATGACCAGGCTCCATTACCACTCCATTATAGCTGTTTCACAATGAGTTTTGTGGAGGTGATCATTGGCTTACCATTCTATATGCTATGATATTTTATAGCTTGGTTTATAGCGCTCTCTCTCTCTCTCTCTCTCTCTCTCTCTCTCTCTCTCTCTCTCTCTCTCTCTCTCTCTCTCTCTCTCTCTCTCTCAGAAGTCCTGAGTCAAGCATAAGGAAACGGAAGGTGGGAAGAAGTGTCAGCAGAATTAAAGTTATATCACACGGGCCAAGGCGATTTGTGAATGAAAGGGTTACGATAATTCAGTGTCCAAAGATAACCTACCATTTGTCTAGTTGCCAATACCCATGACAAAAGAGCCGAGATAATGTTGCCGTAAAAGAATGCAGATTGACAAGTGACGGTAAGATCGCTCGTGTAAATCTAAACTCAATGCTGGCTCTGCACAACCTCACACATACCCACCCTCACACTCTCAGTCATATCCTGTACGTACACATACACACACAAACACACACACACACATACGCATCTATATACCGGTAAATATTATACCCACACGCACGATTCCATACCTACACATAATACCTTCTTTTTTTTTGCACTAACCGCCCACTCAGTATGTAGGTTTTAATAATCGGAAGTTGTCACGCTCACAACCATAGTACACACTCGACCTCTAATAAAGCAGACGCACAACTACTCATATTAGCATACTCATACTTCACATCATATACTCTGATACTCACTATATTGGGTTAAATATAGCTATTTCACATTTCACACTTAGCCTTACACGATATTCGTCATTTACATTTTTTTTTCACTATATCATTGATCACAATATTGCGTTTGTCTTCAATCAGTATTATCAAGTATAAACACAATAATGTATTTATCTATATATAATTCCGTTAAGCGTATAATCTAACGATAGATAATACGAGAGGACATGAAAACTAATCAACATGTACTGTACCTGTACGTAAAATTTGTGTTTAAAATATCTAATGACGATATGGTAATACCTGTAATGGTATTGTCTTTGAATATTTATTATAAAGAACTGGAATCTCCAAGACATTTCTCAAACCAAGACAAATATGAATTTCCGTAAATTACTAAGATAAAAAATAAATGTTGCGTGAAATGTTCAGCATATGAACCTACAATTTCATTCATGGATTCAGTTAGTAATACACAGTACACCCCTTCACCCCTACACCCCTTCACCCCTTCACCCCTTCACCTTCTATCTAACTTTATTTTGTATGTTTATCGTAATGGATTCTTTTAGCTACTGTCCACTACCAATATCCCCTATCTATGTACCGCCCCTGTGGCCTAATGGATAAGGCATTGGCCTCCGAAGCCAGGGATTGGGGGTTCGAGTCCCCCCAGGGGTTAGTCGTAATGTTTTGGCTGGCGATAAATTGGAAAGACGAAGAGAAAAAAAGGAATATTATATTGATGCTTAAGGGGAGGTATTCAGTTTGTTCCCTAGACCTCCATCAAGCTTAAAATTACACCCCCTAGACCCCCTTTCAAGATAAATTTGTAAATTTTTCGGGAGAAAAATGTCCCGGCCGAAGGCCGGTTACTCTTAAATAACAGGCTCGCTATCGCTCGCCAGGAAAAAATCGACACCTAAATAGCACGAAAGGTTTTAAAATTGACAGAAATGGGGCCAAAGTTCTTAAAATCGCCAAACTAATGGGGCGAACGTCTTAAAATCTCAAAAGTAAGGGGGTTAAACATGAAGGAGAAAGGGGTCCAACAAAAAATCCCGCAAGTAGAAATCTCCCCTTAAGAGGTAGAAGGTAATATAAAATTAAATTAAATGTGCAAACAGTTATAGAGGTATATGAGGTATGAGAAAACGTGTTTGAAAAATGTCGATCTTTCCATACAAAGCAGATCGCCTTTAAATTAAAAACCCAACAGATATCATCCATGATTATTTAACTTGGGATTATCTTGTTCATGAGCTGATCACAACTCTTGGTATCCAATTCCATGCACCAGAATCTATAAACTTGCTTCTATACCAGTGATTTCCTCAACCTTCTCAGTTTAAGGGGAGATATCGACTTGAGGGATTTTATTCTGGACCCCTTTCTCCCTCATGTTTAGCCCCATTGCTTTTGAGATTTTAAGACAGTCGCCCCATTAGTTTGGCGATTTTAGGAACTTTCGCCCCATTTCCGTCAATTTTAAGACCTTTCGTGCAATTTAGGTGTCGATTTTATCCTGGCGAGCGATAGCGAGCCTGTAATTTAAGAGGAACCGGCTTTCAGCCGGGACATTTTTCTACAGAAAAATGTACAAATTTATCTTGAAAGGGGCTCAAGGGGGTGTAATCTTAAGCTTGATGGATATCTAGAGACCAAACTAAAAACCTCCCCTTAAGTTATAAGTAATTATATTGTACTTTTTATACTAAGGGTCTTTGTGGAAAAGGATTAGACAAAATGGTACAGAGAAGAACAGCATGTGACAGAGCAGGAGAGAATGGAACACAGGGTTATATTTGTAACCTCTTCAGTATTTGAGGACGCATTTATTCCGTTTATCCTGGTTATCGGTGGTAAAAGAGTGGGACAGTGGAACAGAAAAGGACAGAGTGGGTCATAATGGGACATAGTGGTGTACATACTGTATAGGAAGTTAGGAACATAACTGGACAGAGTGGGGCAGAAAAAAAAATTGTGGTACTGACAGGAACAGGGAGGAACAAAGTGGAACAGAAGATACTGAAAAGGACAGAGAGAGAGAGAGAGAGAGAGGTGCAGAATGGGACAAAATGGAACAGAATGAGACAGAGGTAAATTGGGACAAAGTGGGACGGAACGAGACAGAGAGAGACAGACAGACAGACAGACAGACAGACAGACAGACAGACAGACAGACAGACAGACAGACAGACAGACAGAGAGGACAACGTGGTATAGAAAGAGACAGAGAAGTAAAATGGGGAAAAGTGGAACAATACGATACAAACGGGTACACTGAGAAAAAGAGGAAAGGAACGAGACATAGAGAGGTAAAATGGGACAAATTGAGACAGAACGAGACAGAGAGATGCAGAATTGGAAAAAGTGGAACAGAACGAGAGAGAGAGAGAGAGAGAGGTAAATGGGACAAAGTGGGACAGAACGAGACATAGAGAGGCAGAATGGGAAAAAGTGGAAGAAAACGAGACACCACCACCAGATATCGTAGTACTGTAGATGGATTTAGGCCGACACTGAGGACAATGAGTTGGTCTGGCCGTCCCACCCTGCTGGCCACCAATTACTGACAACCAATACCACCCAGTTCCTTTGTGTGTTTGGGGGTGATGGTGCGGATATGTGGGTGTAACTGTATGTGTGTGTGACGGTCTGTGAAGGTGTTTGTGTGTCTGATGGTATGTGTTTGTGCTTGTGTGTCTGACGATAATTGTGTGTACCTATATGTATGTGTTTGTGCATGTAGCGATATGCATGTGTATATGAATATGTAAGAGTTTGTGTGTGTAACGACATGCATGTACACCTGTGTGTCTGACGGTATTTGCGTGTACCTATATACTGTATGTAGGTGTTTGTGTATGTAAAGACATGCGCGTGCACCTGTAATGTAGGTATTTGTGTGTGTAACGATATGTGTGTATGTGTGTTTGTGTGGGTGCAGGGTGTAAGAAAGAAAGAGAGAGGGTGTGGATGCCCAAGTGTGTGCGTATGATGTGTGTATTTACCAACGCACATTTGGTTCAATTACATAATATATATACTTTCGTGAATAAAATCTCAGAGGAACGAAACTTGCATAGGGAAATGTACAGAGTAAAACAACCATAATATTTATAATTTATTTAAATACACCCACAAATTATCATAATAACACATTAAAAGTAAAACTAAGTTAGTTTCATTTTTGTTATATATATATATATAATCACTAGAAGCACTTCTAAAGCAGAATACAAATAACTAGTTCTTGTAAATTAGTTATATAACGTGATCGCACCCATGGAGTTTAAGATGAAGTTGCTGGTGTATTACCAAATAGTTTGTAAGGTACAGTACACTGCATTCATTAACCCCTTCTGTACTGGTGACGTTCTTGTCATCATATTCTGGCAACTATTAGACGATTATATTCAGTTTAGGAAGGATCTCTAGCAATTATCAGGCTTCGAACTACCTCACTTAACCCTAGCACAGATTACTAGCACAGATCCTTGTTAAGCTACACAAAATCGTCTCAATAGAGCACGAATTAACTTGTCAACAGGATTCGAACCCATGCTAGGCCGTCCCTCAGATTTTTGTTTTCATTTATATTTTTATTATTATTATTAGTATTATTAATATTTGTTGTTTTGGTCTGACTGCTTTTGAAATAAAGTATAAAATATATAAAAGAATTCCGGTATTGTGAATTTTTTTCCATTTGTACTATTTGCCGATATCAATGGATATCAGCCCAGAAACATTAGGAAAACATTGATCGCACCCAGTTACTCGAAAAGTTGACCATCACAAATTGCCGGAAAAAAAAAAGTTCATGTGATTCCTTGTTGACTCCCGGGGCGAGGCGACAGGGCGGAGATTGATGGAGTGGGCGCGGAGAGCTGAACACAATGAACATAAGAACATACCATTAATGTAGTGGACGAAGAAGAGGTGCACACAATGGCCGGGGGGGAGGCGAACACAATGGCTGCTGAGTTGGGAAAATTACCGGTATAGAACTGGTGAGGGCGGGGTCATTATGTGTTTGATGAGACGCGCTGGGGGCTGGCTAATGGTGCGACTCTCAGTTGTGCGGGAATTTCATGGGTCAGTATTGTCACCGGGATATCCCGTAAGCTGGAAAGGTCTGAACGCTCGAATAACACTGCTATTTCACTTTAATTTACCATTTCACTTTAACGGATAATGTTCAGTGCCGTTAATATAATTGGCGTAATTGTATTCCTGGGAACGGTGAGATACTTACAGTATGTTTTCTAAAATGCATCTCGTCTTATATGATATATTATTCGAAATATGTTCGCAAAAATTATATATAGGTGTATACAGAGGGGGGTGACCTGTTTTTGTTCTGTCCTTTTCTATCTTTCTCTGGCTTGTATCCATTTGGCCCCATTCAGCCTACTGTTTTAAGACGTGTATCCCCATCCAGGTGTAATTTTTTTACTGGTGAGCGGTAGCGAGCCAGCATATTTTTTATTTTCGTTTGACAGCAGGCTAAATTTGTAAATTTTTCGATAGAAAAATGTCTCCGGCGAAGCCGGATTTCTTCATATAATGCTGGCTCGCTATCGCTCGCCAGGAACAAATCGACACCTAGATGAGGATAAACGTCTTAAAATAGTTGGCTGAATGGGGCCGGATGGATACAAGCCAGAGAAAGAGAGAAAAGGACAGAAATAACAAAAAGCAGGTCACCCCCCTTAAGTGGGATTGTGTAGTTTAGGCTTAATACATCACCATTCTTGTGTTATTTAGGACATTCGATAAGCAACCCTTTCACCACGATGATCATTAGTGTACCTTATAATTAGTGTACCTTATAATTAGTGTACCTTATAATTAGTGTACCTTATCATTAGTGTACCTTATAATTAGTGTACCTTATAATTAGTGTACCTTATAATTAGTGTACCTTATATTCTGGCTGACGTTCAATTATTTGTATGCACTTAATTTAACCCCATGTATGTCGGCGACTTCTTTTTCATTTTATTCTGGCTGCTATTAGACGATTGTATTCAGCTTCAAAAGGGCCTTCAGCAATTAATAGGCTTCGAACTATCTCACTTAACTTTTTTTACTACCACAGATCCTTCGTAAAACTGCAAAAAAATCGTGTTAAATATTGCAAGAATAAAATCAATAAAACGTCGCTGGTACATTGAGATAGTGTTTAACCCTTTGAACCTATTAAGGGGAGATTTCCACTTGAGGGATTTTTTTCTTGACCCCTTTCTCCCTCATGGTTAGCCCCATTGCTTTTGATATTATAAGACGTTCGCCCCATTAGTTTGGCGATTTTAAGAACTTTCGCCCCTTTTCTGTCAATTTTAAGACTTTTCGTGCCATTTAGGTGTCGTTTTTTTCCTGGCGAGCGATAGCGAGCCTGTAATTTAAAAGGAACCGGCCTTCGGCCGGGAAATTTGTCTACCGAAAAATGTACAAATTTATCTTGAAAGGGGGTCTAGGGGCTGTATTGTTAAGCTTGATGGAAGTCTAGGGAACAAACTAAATACCTCCCCTTAACCCTTTGAAGCTATTAAATCAAATTCTGAACCATCTGGGATATAGTGGATATAGTGGATATTGTGGGTGCGTCACTGTTGGTTCTCGTGGTTGTGTGAGTATTGCTTATACAGTACTATGTGTTCCTGTTGCATGGTGTATATACTAATATGCACCTTGCCCTGTGTGTGTGTATTGCTTATACAGTACTATGTGTTCCTGTTGCATGGTGTATATACTAATATGCACCTTGCCCTGTGTGTGTGTGTGTGTGAAATATTGAAGTACGAGATTATAATGTTAGTAGTATGCATAAGTACAGATTGTATTTAATAACGTATGCATCTTTGTATTTAATCCAATTAATTATTTTCACTCACAACACCAAACACCACCTAATGGAATTAATGAAAGAATTAAGTTATCAATCATAATTATTTTTACATTATGATGCACATGCCGTGGTACTTTATGATGCACATGCCGTGGTACTTTATGATGCACATGCCGTGGTACTTTATGATGCACATGCCGTGGTACTTTATAAATGTCAAATTCTGGAGGGTTTTTTTTTTCAACAAATGCATGCAGGATAATTTTAGGTTAAGTATCTACTTTGACTATGACTTTGATTAACTTTCAGAACGATGACACCGTTTCTATTTCAGTCACGTTAAAATCAGACGATTTTATTCAGTTTAGATAAAACGTTTCCTAGTCAAGGGAGTTTAAAACTACCCTCACAAATTCCATCAGTGCAATGATACCTAGACATCTTGCATTTTGACTAATACTGGACGAGTTTATTATGCCCAGGAAAGGCCTATGAGTAATGCAAAAGAAAGCACAATTTCGACTTACATAATATTATAGTGAAACAAACAGTGGATGGGACGTGCGACAGTACTTTTGAAGCTCCAGTGTTCCCAACCACTTTTCTGAATTGCAATTTTATAGATTTCGTAAGATACACGTTAGAAATATTTTAACAGGATGCGGTATTTTGACATTACATGCAAGGTCAATACATCCAAAGTTTATTGACCTTAGCCTTACATCAAAGTTTGAGTAGTTAAACTTTATTAGGTCGTTGTATGTTATCAAGCCTAAAGTTGTTATTTTTGTTTTCCTGAGTGTTTTAATTCAAAGAGGATTTTACTGGGGGGATTGTGTCTCAGGGGATTTTTTCCAAAGGTGATTTTGGCCAAATCACTACTCTTCACACCCATTAATAGTTTATCCCCCTTCTTGATACCTATGGTGGCACAGACCCGGATGGGTTTTTCCCTCTCTTTTTTAAAAAGGTTGCAGTGGTCTTGGCACCTAAATTGGCCGTGGTGTTTAGGTTGCTTTTGAAATCAGGTAGTTTTCCTCTTTGCTGGTGTAAGGCTATTATCACTCCTATTCCAAAGGGAAATACTGCCTCATCATCTCCTAATGACTATCGCCCTATCTCCATTACACCTATCCTATCCAAGCTCTATGAGAGGCTTTTGTCCAGACACCTTTCCTCTTATTGTAATAGTCATAATTTGATACCAAACTCACAGTTTGGTTTTCGTAAGGGACTGGGTACATGTGATGCACTTCTGACACTCACCCATGACGTGCAATCTTCATTGGACCAGGGACATGAGTCTCGTGTCGTGGCTATTGACTTTAGTTCTGCTTTTGATTTAGTCAACCATAAAGCACTTCTGTATAAGTTACAGCTCATCGGTATTGGTGGCAATTTTTTAAGGACCTTTGAAGATTTTTTGACGAAAAGATCTCAGTCTGTGGTCATTGATGGGTGTCATTCCCCTTCTGTTACTGTTGTTTCTGGCGTTCCACAGGGCAGTGTCCTTGGGCCATTGCTTTTTATTATTTTTACTGCTGACCTGTGTTCCGAGCTTGAAAATAAACTAATTTCCTATGCTGATGATACAACTTTATATGCGTCAATTCCATCACCAATAGATCGACACGTAATTGCTACTGCCCTGAATAGGGATTTAGCCAAAATTACATCATGATGTGAAATTTGGGGCATGAAACTTAATGCTAGTTAAACACACTCCATTATCATCAGCAGATCTCGTACCTTGGATCCTCCCCATCCTTATCTACAAGTTTCTGGCGAGCAAATTGAGAATGTGGATACTCTGCGTTTGTTAGGAGTTACTCTTGATCCCAAACTTACTTTTGAAAAGCATATTCGTTCTTTCTCCTCTTCCATTTCCCAAAAAATTGGTCTGCTTCGCAAGGTTTATAAAACATTTGCTTGTGACGCCACAGTTATCAAGTCTTTTTATGCTTTTATTTTGCCACATTTCGAGTACTGCTCACCTGTCTGGTTGTCAGCAGCTGACTGCCATCTCAAGTTGCTTGACAGGTCGCTAAATTCCATCAGTTTTATTCTACCTCATTTGTCTCTTGATCTGTGTCATCGAGGTAAAGTTGGTGCCCTTAGTCTTTTATTTAAAGTTTTTAACAACCCTCAGCATTCCTTCCATGGGGGATGTCTGGGCCCTATGTCCGGGCTCGTGCAACTAGATTAACAAGCAATCTTAATGATTTTGCCATGAGCCGTGTTAATTTTTCTACTACACAGTTTTCACGGTGTTTTGTGCCGGCCATGGTTGACTTGTGGAATAAGTTGCCAAATGAGCTAGTCAATTCAGCTCATATCTCCATTTTTAAGTCTACTGTAGAGTTAATGCTTTTTTGCAGCATTAATTCTAATTTTTAAACTTATTTTATTCTATTTTATTGTATTATATTTATACTTGATATTCTCCACTGCATAATATGTTATCTGTGTTTAATATGTGTATATGTACAGTACAGTATACAGTATATGTTTTTATTTTTTTCCTAAGTTGCCGTAGTCTCTCTCCAGTGCCTCCGGGTGTTTTGTGTGGATTCATCTTGATGGTGTTTCTGCACCCTGGTTGGAGACTTCGGCATCTCATATAATAATAATAATAATTCTCCAGTGGACTGTCTCGCTAAAACCCTCCCATCCAGGATCCAGGAAAATAGCTCCCAGCTAAGATTCTGCTCTCAGGTGCACTGTATAGAACCCATGATAGAACTACACAGCTCTATTCACATTTTAGAATCTTGAACTCAGGCTCTGACGCACACTTTTTTGTTTTTATTATTGCTATCCTAGAATCTTGCTTATCATGAGCTAATTACAATTACTTAACCTTTATTCAGTATTCACCCTCTAGCACAAGGGTTGACACTCGGTAGGAAGTTGTTGCTGAAGGTGTGTGTGTGTGTGTGTGTGTGTGTGTGTGTGTGTGTGTGTGTGTGTGTGTGTGTGTGTTCAAAAGATCAGATCAATGAAAAATATGCCTCTACTATACCACCCAAACCAAATTCCTATAATGTGTGTAGAGAGAGAGAGAGTGTGTATAGGGTGGCTTCTATTGTTGCTGTGTGTGAGTCATCCCCCTGACCTACGCAGAAAGGTCAGAATAGGTCAACTGACAGAAGGTCGTGGTGAATGGGCCGTGACCTCGGGGGGGGGGGGGGGGATATTTGTGAATGGAGACTGGTTGACTGCTGTTATTTGAGAAGACTGATACTATTTACCCCTTCTGTACCGGTGGTGTACTTTTCATTATATTCTGGCAACTATTAGACTATTTTGTACAGCTTAAGGCCATTAAAAGGCTACCGAGTCAGACTATCTCAATTAATCCTTTTAGCTACCATATATTCTTCTTAAGCTTCATAAAATCGTCTAAATGTAGCTGAAATTAAACAAAATAAAGACGTCGCCGATACAGAAGGGGTTAATACATGACTTTTAACACTGAAGATTATGACGCATTTTGACCAGTTTATTCTGGCTATCATTAGACGATTTTATACAGTTTAGGAAGCATCTGTGGGAATTAAAAGGGTACTGACTATCTCAATTAACCCTCTGACTTCCATATACCCTTCCTAAACTGAATGAAATCGTCTTATAATAGCCTGAAACAGAAAACAAATGCGTAATCGGGTCTTGAAAGAGTTAACAGTGGACATTTTGGTGACTCTTCATTACTTCTATGTATTAACACTATCTGGTCCGACCTTGTGGAAGTTATTATGATATATTGTTTAATTCTTATTGAGGATATTGCTTGTTTTTGCCATTTTCAAACCATGCATATTAGTTTGTCTTCTAGGCTAACAAAAATTCCAGACTTCCTTTGAACTAATAAATGCCCACCCAGATTTCCTTCAAGCTAAATTTGTACAGTTTTCGATAGCAAAAATTGTTCCAGCCGAATGCTGAATTAATCTTAATTTAGCTTGAGGGGGGTCTGGATCTGGGTGGGTATTATATCGTTTGCAAGCAGCCTGGAAAGGCGTATTTGTTCGCCTATGGGACAAACTAAACTATATTGCTTGAAAATGGCAAAAGCAAGCATAATCCTCAATTATATTTATTCCAAATATCACAAATATCACAGGTCGGACCAGATAGTGTTAAATTGAGAAACTCCTAGAACTATAGTTACCAAGTGAAGCTGGGTACAAAATTGGTGATGTGACGGCCTTTATAGTGCCCACCTCTTGTTGTTCTGTACCCTCCTGTGACCTGACCTACCCTCTCTCATTATAGGAGTCTAGCGGAAATCAGCTTGTCTGGGGAGTGAGAGCAGTTTGGATAGTTTATGTTTGTATTTGAAGAACACTGATTGTTGTAATAGCGATAGAAGAGTGAAAGAGATACAGCAATGTGGTGGTGTTGTTAATTTGGTGGTGTGATGTTGGTGGTGGTGTGGTGATATGATGATGGTAGTGGTGTGGTGATATGATGGTGGTGTTGCCTAGACAAATATCTTGCATCAAACCCGCGACTGACTGCGTTTGTAATTGAATAACTTTATTTTATTCCCCCCCTCAAATTCATAGTGGATTATTGCGTATATACTGTATACTGTATATCACTAAGACGTTACTCTCTTTTTCCCAGATATACGAAAGATCACTTATAACTGTGTTATGTTACTAACCCATCTGTCCACTACTAACATCCTAATCCTGCCATGGACATTAGTTCCGGGGCAGTAGTTCCCTTTCCAATTTTCCCTTACCCACTCTAAACCACTGTTTGGACACCTGATCCTCAGTGTTTTGGAGGACAAGCAGCCTAGAGGGGTCACTAGAACTGTTTTTGCTTGATTTCCTTTGTAGGTACTCCTTAGTGATATGATGGTTGTGTGGTGATATAATGGTCTTATTGTGGGTGGTGGTATTGTTGGTGGTATGGTGATATGATGGTGGTGTTTTTGGTGGTGGTGTGGTGATTATGGTGGTGGTGGTTTTGTTGGTGTGGTGATTTGATCGTGGAGGTGTTAATGGTGGTTGTTGTTGTGGAACGACATCGTTCACTTCCTCAACCTATCAACTCCGGTGTTCCTCAGGGTTCTGTCCTATCTCCAGTTTTCTTTCTAACATTCATTAACGATCTTCTCAACTGCACCTCCATCCCCATTCACTCATATGCTGACGACTCTATATTACACTATTCAACTAGCCTTCCACAACATCACTCCCAGCAGTTACTCCAAAACTCACGTAAGGAGGCCATAGCACACCTATCTTCTGATCTTTCTACTATCTCTGATTGGGGCAGAGAAAACCTTGTTACTTTAAATGCTTCCCAAACTCAACTTCTCCATCTGTCTACTTGTCACAACCTTCTATAAGACTATCACCTACTCTTCAACAACATGCTGACTAACCCTTAATCTTCTCTCAGTATTCTCGGCGTCTCTTTTTCTTCTGATCTCTCTTGGAAAGACCATATTACCACTCTTGCAAGGGCACAATGCGTCCATGTATTGAGTATTGTTCACATGTGTGGGGAGGATCCTCTCACACAGCACTTCTAGACAAAGTATAAAAGAAAGCCTTTCGTCTCATAAACTCACGTCCACTCCCCGACTCTCTGCAATCTCTCTCTCTTTGCCATAGTGTTGCATCTCTCTCATTATTCTACCACTATTACAATAATCAGTGTTCTTTAGAGCTCTCTCAGTGTATACCAACTCCTCTACGTAGAGCAAGTAGCACCTGTTTTGCAACACAATCCCACCCCTACTATGTGCAACTCTCCAACCCAAGAGATAAATGATATTCCCAACCTTTCTTCTATTCAACAGCTGAGCTCTGGAACTCTCTCCCTGAATCCATCTTTCCCTCATCCTGACTTAAATTGCTTCAAACTCCGTGTGTCCATGCATTTTGATCATACATTCCTTGAATTTGGCCCTGTCACTCTTTCAACTCAGGGGGAGGGTGGGGGGGGGGGGGGGGGGCACTAGTCACAGGCAGTTTTGCCTTTTGTCTCCCTCATCCACAGAGAACAAACATGGTGTTGATGTTAGCGATTATAGCAAGGAAAATAGTGAGGTTTGTATGATGACAGTGGTGGTGATCGTGTAGACAGTGGTGTTGATGGTGGTGGTGATGGTGTAGACAGTGGTGTTGATGGTGGTGGTGATGGTGTAGAACTGTAGATAGTGGTGATGACAGTGGTGGTGATGGTGTACCTAGTGGTGGTGATGATGGTGATGTGATGATATTGACAATCCTGATGATTGTGGTAATGATAGTATTTTATGATGATAGCCCAATTTGTGATAGTGGTATTAATGTTGATGAGGGTGATACTATTTATAATATTTCTTGTGGTGAAGATATGATGATTCAGTGCAATTATTGATGATGATAGCGGGCAATAAAATATATATAATAATAAGCCTTAGATAACAGTGATGGCAAACAATAAATATGTGTGTTTTTTTTTTTTTTTTTTTTTTTAATAATCTTACTACTAATGGTGAGTACTATTAAGGGGGGGTCACCGTTTTTTTGTTTTTAATCTTTCTCTCCGTTTCTCTCTTTCCCTGCCTTGTAGGCTATAGTGAAGCAGGTAGGGGGAAGAATTGTGCGTTTCTTGATATCAGTGTCAAACTTGGCACACACAATAATAAACGAAGTACAATCAAAATTAGCTATAGGGCCATCATAGGTTTAGCCTAAGTTGGTTTTGGCAGCCCCTTTTCAATTAAACTATATTAGAGTACTGAAACACAGATATTTACCCCAAACTGTATACTGTGGTAGAGATGTCAAACTAGTCTCAAATGACTCGTATGGGCAAGGGAAACAACCTATATTAAGAGAATGTTTGGCTAATGTTGACCGTTTGACTTAACATAAGAACATAAGAACATAAGAAAATGGGAGTCTGCAAAAAGCCGATTGGCCTAAGCAAGGCAGATCCCTGTCCCACACAACCCCAATTACAAAGCCCAATTATAGGCTCAACACTCTAATACCCTGAGGATCAACTTACCAAAACAGTTAGAGATTAACGCAGGATTACGGGGGTCTGCAGAGCGCTGATTGGCCCAACCCGGCTGATCCCCCTTCACACCCAACCCTTCTCGTCCATATGCTTATCCAATTTTATCTTAAAGCTCCCTATCGTTCTTGATCCCACTATATCACTTGGTAGCCTATTCCACCCTTCTACAACTCTGTTACCAAACCAATATTTGCCTATATCTTTTCTGAAACGAAATTTATCTAATTTGAAACCATTGGTACGAGTTCTTTCGCTATCACTGAGCTTTAGTACATTTGTCATGTCCCCTTTGTTAATTCCACTAACCCACTTGAACACCTCTATCATATCCCCTCTAACTCTGCGTCTCTCTAACGAATGTAAACCTAATTTCTTCAACCTTTCTTCATACGGAAAATTTCTAATATTATGGATCATTTTTGTCATTCTACGCTGAACTCTCTCCAATGAATCTATGTCCATTCTGTAATAAGGACACCAAAATTAGACAGCATAATCCATATGGGGTCTCACTAATGACAAGTAAAGTTTTAAGATAACATCAGCAGTTCTGTTACTCACACTCCTAGAGATGAACCCGAGAATCCTGTTTGCCTTATTACGAACGCTTATACACTGTTTTCTAGGCTTCAAATCATTGCTAACAAACACACCTAGATCTTTCTCGCAGTCTGAATTTTCTAATTCTAAATTAGCTAGTTTATATTTAACATTTGTTTGCATCTTCCATATCTTTAATACCTTGCATTTGTCAATGTTAAACTTCATCTGCCAATTTACTGACCATTCATGTAAGGTATCTAGATCCCTTTGGAGGCACTCTATATCGCTATCTGAATCAATTGATCTCCCCATTTTGGTATCGTCTGCGAATTTACTTATCCTACTAGTTATACCTAAATCTAGGTAATTTATGTATATAAGAAACAACAGGGGACCTAATACCGATCCCTGGGGGACACCACTTTTGACTGCTCCCCACTCTGACTTGGTACCATTTATGCTGACTCTCTGTCTCCTACCAATTAGCCATGACCTAATCCATCCCAACAACGACCCTCCTATTCCATGTGCCTCAACCTTTCTCATCAATCTCTCATGAGGGACTCTGTCGAAAGCTTTACTGAAATCTAAATATATAATATCATATGACTTGTCACTATCTACTGCTTCATATACCTCTGAGAAAAAGCTAAGCAAATTAGTAAGGCAAGAACGTCCCTGAGTGAATCCATGCTGAGAAGAATTTATTAAGTTAAATTTTACTAAGTGGTTTCTAATTTTCCTAGCAATAATGGAGTCTAGCAACTTTCCCATGATTGATGTGAGACTAATGGGACGGTAATTGGATGCTATCGATTTATCACCTTTTTTTAAGATCGGAACTACATTTGCAAGCTTCCAAGCTTCTGGAACTAAACCTGTTTCTAATGACTTGTTAAATACAAATGCTAATGGGCTACTTAACTCATCTCTGCATTCTTTTAATACTCTAGCATATACCTCGTCAGGACCAGGCGATTTTTGAGGTTTCAGTCTGTCAATTTCCTTATGCACATAATTTCTACTTATACTAACTGTACTTAACATATTTTCTATACTATCACTATATACCATATTGACTTCTGGAATCTGTGCCAAATTTTCATTAGTGAAAACGGAAAGAAACTGACTATTTAATGTACTGCACATTTCTAAATCATTTTCTGTTATTTCTCCTATTGAAGTTTTTAGGGGGCCTATTACATCTCTAACTTTAGATTTATATAGTTGGTAAAAAGCTTTAGGGTTATTTTTTGAGTCACTGGCTATCCTTATTTCATAATTTCTTTTTGCTTTCCTGATTTCCTTTTTGACCTGTCTTGATAGAGTCTGATAGTATATATGTAAATTATTTTCACCTTTCTTTATTTTTCGATATATTCCTTTCTTTTTCCTATAAGATCTATTAGCTTATTAGTCATCCATTTTGGTTGGTTCTGCGTCGATCAAAATTTTCTTTTAGGGATATATTTATTTTGAGCATTGTGGAGTGAAGCAATAAACTGGTTATATGTAGGTGGCAAGTTTAACTCTGGCATATCCTGACTTAATTGCTTAACAATAGGGTCCACCCTTAAGTCTCTTCTTAGCCCACCATAATCGGCTTTTCTGAAATCTGGGATAAGTGTCGTATTCTCTTTAGCATTCCCTGTCCATTGTATATTAAAATAAATAGATTTATGATCGCTATTTCCTAGGTGGTCACCAATCTCTACATTATTTATCATATGTTCATTGTTACTGAAAACTAAATCAAGAATATTAATACCTCTAGTCGGCGTATCTATGAATTGAAATACAAAACTATCTTGTACTACCTCAATAAACTCTACTGAATCTGAGTCGCCTATTTGGTGCTGCCAATCAATGTTCGGAAAATTAAAATCCCCCATAATGCACACATTGCTAAACCTTGATGCTATTTTAATTTCCTCCCATAACGATGTTCCACCATTTCTACTCATCTTAGGCGGTCTATATATAACTCCAATAACTATGGTCTCACTACCTTCGTTAACCTCTACCCAAACACTTTCATTATCATTATTTAGTCTAATACCTGATTTAATACAGCTGTTTAATGTACTCCTGACAAACACTGCTATACCCCCGCCCCTCCTACTTGTTCGGTCATATTTAAACAAACTATATCCTGGAATATCAAATTCTGCTAAAAAATGCCTAGATTCTGTATTAATCCACGTTTCAGTTAGCACTATTATGTCTATATTTTCTGTGCTAACGAGTGCTCTAAGTTCGTTAATTTTGTTACATAAACTCCTACAATTTGTATAATATACCCTCAACCTATTACTTTTATTTACAACTAATTTTCTATTGTGTTTAGCTAACTTATTATTTCCTGTTGAACTACTAGCTCTAGACGGAAATTCTACTCTATCAGTATTCTCATCTTTACTATCAGTTACATGTGTAGTGTTATTGATACTACTATTACACATCACTATATCCGCACTATCTTGACTGATTATTTCTATTTTACTCACTGGTTTGTCACATGAAGTACCTGCTCCATATGGAGACAGTATTTTTACTTACACACCCAGGTTTTTTTAACGAAACCCCGCAACAATCTTGTCGACTTGTACTGGTCCCTGTAGTTTATTATCATGCTACAAATTGGTAAGAATCGTTGCCAATTGCCACTAATTTGTTGAACTACAGGAACCAGTACAAGTGAAATGGTCAACTTTCTATAAACATTGCCTGAATATTTATTGTTTCCCTTGTCCAGTTGAGCCATTTGAGACTAGTTTGACATCTCTACCACAGTATACAATTTAGGGTAAATATCTGTGTTTTAGTACTCTAATGGAGATTAATTGAAAAGGGGCTGCCAAAGCCAACATGGCTAAACCTATGATGGCCCTATAGCTAATTTTGATTATACTGCGTTTATTATTGTGTGTGCCAATTTTGACACTTCTAGCAAGAAATGCACAATTCCCACAAATTCTTTCACATATCTGCCCCACTAGTATCCATTCGGCCTCATTCAGCCAACTGTTTTAAGACGTTTATCCCCATCCAGCTGTCGACTTCTTCCTGGCGAGAGATAGCGAGCCAGCATTGTATGGAGAAATCCGGCTTCGCCGGAGAAATTTTTCTATCGAAAAATGTACAAATTTAGCTTGCTGTCTAAACAGAAATATATATATGCTGGCTCGCTACCGCTCACCAGGAAAATATTGACACCTGGATGGGGGTAAACGTCTTAAAACAGTAGGCTGAATGGGACAGAATGGATACAAACCAACGAGAGAGGGAGAGAAAGATAAATAAAGCGAGGTGGGCTCCCTTAATTATATTGATTGTGAGCACAGTAACCCTAAAGTAGAATAATTAGTGCAGGGATTCAGTGGGTAACATATCCACTGTATCTATTTTAGTATATCTCTCTCTTCCCCTCTCTCTCTCTCTCTCTCTCTCTCTCTCTCTCTCTCTCTCTCTCTCTCTCTCTACCTCAGAGTTGCCATACAGACCTGTTTCCAATAAACTCGAATATGACTACTATAATTGACTATCTCTTTACCTTATCAGTATATAACTGTATAATGTTACATAAAACATTGTAGACAATATAGTGTGTTCGCAAAGCATAACAGAGCTCATGACATTAATTAAGTATATATATATATATATATATTTATATATCACATTACCATAAATACTGTACATATTGTAATAATTCATCACTTTGTATAATATATTTTAATGCGATATAGAATATACGAAATATTATTGGTCGTGAGCATATTTTAGCAGTGACTATGACAATATTCCATAACTA
This sequence comes from Paralithodes platypus, assembly GCA_032716605.1. Classification (NCBI taxonomy): domain Eukaryota; kingdom Metazoa; phylum Arthropoda; class Malacostraca; order Decapoda; family Lithodidae; genus Paralithodes; species Paralithodes platypus. Next base: position 42,174,318 of record CM064486.1, read on the forward strand.
GATTAATCAATAAAACTTTCACAGGTCCCACCGAGACTCGAACTCGGATTGTTGGATTCAGAGTCCAAAGTGCTAACCATTACACCATGGGACCGATATCTGATGACATATTTATTGTGGTGGTGTTGACGCTGATGACGGTGATTTGTGATGGTAGTGATGGTGTGTCAGGTGAAGGTATTAAGGGATAAGCCTTTACAACGGCACCTCGTATCTACATTCTACTTTTCCTATTTTTTCTGAAGAGTTTAGAGAGGGGAAAATGGGTATTGGAGAGAGAGGAAGCTGTTGGAGTGGCTTTGTTATGTGTGTTATTAATCTGTAAACGTCGTCAAGGTGTTCCCCGACTGGGTGCAAGAATGTGAAACATGCTAGGACGTACTACAACACCCACTAAATGTCCGCTGGGCTGGGATCGAACCCAGGTCAAGCAAATTCACACGTGAGTGGTTAAAATGGTCTACTGGTTGAGTTGACCGGTCACCGAGCGTGCTGTTGGAAGTTATTTGGACGTGATATGGGTTTATGATGTGAAGGGGTTGTGGTGGTGATAGTGATGATGGTAGGTAGTTGTGGTGGTGATGGTGGTTGGTTGTAGTGGTTATAGAGAGTGGTTGTGGTGGTGATGGTAAGTGGTTGTGGTGGTGAGGGTAAGCAATGATGGCAATACGATTGAAATGGTTTAAATATATCATTTGACGGTTGTTGTCATTACAGTTGGTTCCGTTTCTAAGATGTTGTCAGCCAAATGATCAAATGTTGAATATGAAACGAATATAATATAATAAATATAAGTAAATAATATGATACAGAAGATAATGCCAACACCAATATAAAAGGCAGGATCAAAGCAGAATTCCTGGACTATCTCTCATTATCACTCCGTTATCTGGTGATGAGGCCTTTATCTCCGCCCCCATCCGGTTACTGAATATGACGTTATCTGGTCTAGACATTGATTGATAGCAGGGGTTAGCACAGGCAAAGCATAGTAGGGTAGGAGGGGAAAGGAAAGCGAGATTTACATTGATATATACATTGGTACAGCGTCCACACATACCTTACGATTCAAACAAAGTGGTCAGGATAGGAGAGCGAGATTTACATTGATATATATTGGTACAGCAACCACACATACCTTACGATTCAAACTAAGTGGTCAGAATAAGAGAGCGAGATTTACATTGATATATACATTGGTACAGTGACCACACATACCTTACAATTCAAACAAAATTATCAGGACAATTGTAGAGGAGAGAGAGAGAGTAATGTGATTTCGGTTCTTAAACACTGAACGGTATCTGGGATCAGAGCAAACAGGCAAATCATCTTGGACAAGCAGACAATGGTTGAAGAATGTGAAAATAGCCGTTAATGGTGTATAGTGTAGTTAATGGTTAATAGTGTAAAAACAAACAAAGCGCAAGTTGGGTATGTAATTTGCATATACAGTATTGTTATATGAAAGCTATTAATAAGCTGGTTTTAAGAGAGTTTTACTTTACAAACATCCAATTTACTGTGATGCCTAAATTGAGAGAGAGAGAGAATGTGTGTGTGTGGTATAAAAGAGAGAGAGAGAGAATAAGTGGACAATTTGAGATAGATAGTTAGGGAATTCGTCACACGCACACATACACACGCGCATATTTTCCTCTCTCCCGCACATACGCACATACAAGTAGATTATACACATACTCATAACCCGACACATCGAAACATAACATAATCTTTAAGGGGGAAGGGTTTATTATTTGGTCGATTATTTCAGATATTTATTATTCTTTTTTTTTAGTTTCCTTTCTAGACCTCCATCAAACATTAAAACAAAACATCCATTAGATCCCCCTTCTAAATTAATTTGTACATTTTTCGGTAGAAGAATGTCCCGGACGAAAGCCGGTTCTTCCGCAATTACAGGCTCACTATCGTTTGCTAAGAAAAAATCGACACATAAATAGCACGAAAGGTCTTGGTATTGACAAAGAAATGGGACGAACGGTCTTAAAATCGACAAAATAATGGGGCAAACATCTTAACATCTAAAAACTAAAGGGGCTAAACATGAGGGAGAAGGGGGTCTAGAAAAACGACCCATCTCCCCTTAAAAGGGGGGTGACCTGCTTTTTGTTATTTCTGTTCCTTTCCTCTCTTTCTCTGGCTTGTATCCATTCGGCCCCATTCAGCCAACTATTTTAAGACGTTTATCCCCATCTAGGTGTCGATTTCTTCCTGGCGAGCGATAGCGAGCCAGCATTATATGAAGAAATCCGGCTTCGCCGGAGAAATTTTTCTATCGAAAAATGTACAAATTTAGCCTGCTGTCTAACAAAAATAAAAAATATGCTGGCTCGCTACCGCTCACCAGTAAGAAATTGACACCTGGATGGGGATAAACGTCTTAAAACAGTAGGCTGAATGGGACCAAATGGATACAAGCCAGAGAAAGATAGAAAAGGACAGAACAAAAACAGGTTACCCCCCCCTCAACATAGCATATCCTACGTCTACACAGAGGGTATACAACGATTACAAGACACACACACAAATAAAGCCGGTATCACACGAGCACTTTTGTCCCTCAATATTTATCCTTAACACTGGTCTGGCAGCTTATGAGGTCAACATTGAATATATTTTGGTCATCTAAATTCATATACCATCAGTTTATAGTTACCGATACCCGTGCAAATATTCCAGAGAGGTTGCCAGATTTTTTTTTTGACTATCGAATGTTTACTATAAAAGCTCTCGTGTGATACCGGCTTAAGGGGGGTGACCTGCATTATTTTGTTCTCTCCTTTTCTCTCTTTCTCTGGCTTGTATCCATTTGGCCCCATTCAGCCAACTGGTTTAAGACGTTTATCCCCATCCAGGTGTTGATTTATACCTGGCGAGCACATTTTTCGATAGAAAAATGTTTCCGGCGAAGCCGGATTTCTCCAAAAATGCTGGCTCGCTATCGCTCGCCAGGAAAAAATCGACACCTGGATGGGGAAAAATGTATTAAAACAGTAGGATAAATGGGGCCGAATGGATACAACTAATAAAGAGAAAAAAGCAGGTCACCCCCCTTAACATACAGTACATGCTCACAGAGACAGACAGACACACCAGGCTAAATATAATACCAGACAGTAACAGACAGACGCCTGACAAAAACAAGAGACGGGCGAGTTTCAGATAAGGAAGTTGGAGCCGTAAACATTGATATTACACATAAATGCCACTATAATGTAGGATCTGACGGATAGAAAGTGTGTTGAATGTGATTTTATGAACTATTATAGCTGGTCATTCTGCTTAAGGGGAGATTTCCACTTGAGGGACTTTTTTCTTGACCCCTTTCTCCCTCATGTCTAGCCCCATTGCTTTTGAGATTTTAAGACGTTTGCCCCATTAGTTTGGTGATTTTTAAGAATTTCCACCCCATTCTGTCAATTTTAAAACCTTTCGTGCCATTTAGGTGTCGATTTTATCCTGGCGAGCGATAGCGAGCCTGTAATTTAAGAGTAATCGGCCTTCGGCCGGGACATTTTTCTACCGAAAAATGTACAAATTTATCTTGAATGGGGTTCAAGGGGGTGAAATTTTAAGATTGCTGGAGGAGTAGGAAACAAACTAGAAACCTCCCCTTAATATCGATGTCTAAAGCTCCAACTCCCTTATAGCCTGAACTCGCCAGTGGACCATTGGGGTGCCTGTATGTGAGGGTAGGGCCAACTTGACCTATAGACGCCATATTGCTTTATCTCTCAACCTTTACCCCATAACAGTCCATTATTATTACATTATATTATATGTTGTGTTTATATGCCGTATGTTACTCTATGTATACCTCTCTTTATTACATTATATTATATGTTGTGTTTATATGCCGTATGTTACTCTATGTATACCTCTCTTTATTACATTATATTATATGTTGTGTTTATATGCCGTATGTTACTCTACTGTATGTATACCTCTCTTTATTTCGCTATCAATCAACCTATATCTATCAGAGCATTTAAGGGGAGATTTTTAGTTTGTTCCCTAGACCTCCATCAAGCTTAAAATTACACCCCATTGACCCCATTTCAAGATAAATGTGTACATTATTTGGTAGAAAAATTTCCCGGCCTAAGGCCGGTTCCTCATAAATGACATGCTCGCAATTGCTCGCCAGGAAAAAAACGACACCTAAATGGCACGAAAGGTCTTAAAGTTGACATAAATGGGGTGAAAGTTCTTAAAATTGCCAAACTAATGGGGCGAACGTCTTAAAATCTCAAAGGCAATGGGGCTTGACATGAGGGGTCAAGAAAAAATATCCCTCAATTGGAACCCTCCCCTTCAGTCCCCGGGCGCCATATTGTTTCTGACTCCCTGGAGTCGACCCTCTGTATCGCCACTCTCTATAGAAAGGCACTCTAGGGGGAAATCACAGTCACATAATATATTTTATTCATCAATATCGATCGACAACTTTACCTCTGATACCATAGACAATTGAACACTTGCGAGTTTTGGTCTATAAGGAAGTTGGAGCTGTGGCCATCGATATTTAGCAGAATAACCAGATATAATACGGTTTAGCAGAATAACCAGATATAATACGGTTTAGCAGAATAACCAGATATAATACGGTTTAGCAGAATAACCAGATATAATACAGGTTTAGCAGAATAACCAGATATAATACGGTTTAGCAGAATACCAGATATAATACGGTTTAGCAGAATAACCAGATATAATACGGTTTAGCAGAATAACCAGATATAATACGGTTTAGCAGAATAACCAGATATAATACGGTTTAGCAGAATAACCAGATATAATACGGTTTAGCAGAATAACCAGATATAATACGGTTTAGCAGAATAACCAGATATAATACGGTTTAGCAGAATAACCAGATATAATACGGTTTTAGTAATTTTATAAATACATAAAACCAAATTCAACATACTATTTATCCATCAGAAACCTACATAATTACTGTATTTGTGTTTTATATCGGTGTTTACAGGCGGAACTTCCTTATAGCCTGAAACTCGCAAGTGGTCAATTAATCCTTTGAAGATTATGCCGCATTTTACCAGTTTATTCTGGCTATTAGTAGGCTTTTTTATATAGTTTAGGAAGGATCTGTGGGATTTATGAGGGTAAAGACTATCTCAATCAACCCTCTTTCTTCCATAAACCCTTCCTAACCTGAATATAATCGTCTAATAATGGCTAGAAAGCAGAAAAGAAATGCGTCATCGGATCGTCTAAGGGTAAATTTTCCCGTGTATTTTTGTCACTGGATGAGAGCTACTGGTTGAAATGGTCTACTATAATTTTTTTCTTTTTCAGCTGATGGTAAACTGCTATCTCACCATCCTGATTACTCGGCTATTACCAAGGTTTTGTAGCGACATATGTTGCTAATTAGGAAAACTTGGCAATAATATGACGCAGAGATATAGCACTATCATATTTTTACATTAAAATTCGAGAACAAATATGCTAAGGGATTCAATTTAAAACATCTGCTTGAAACAAAAATATCAGGTGGTGAAGGTATTGAGGGATAATAAGCCTTTACAACGGCAACCTCGTATCTACATTCTACTTTTTCCTATTTTTCTGAAGAGTGTAGAGAGGGGAGAAGTGGTGTTGGAGTGAGAGGAAGCTGTTTAATAAAAGACTACAGTTGAGTTGCCCGCTCACCCAGACAGACGACTATAACTTACAGAGGCAGACACGCGAATACAAAAAGTGGCAGAGAATAGAACCCGGTGTGCTTCAGTAAATAGTGGTAAAAGGGGGTAAATGCGGAAGGAAGAGGAACTAAGGGGAGGCAGACCGTGTTTCTGGGCCCCCTTCTCCCTAATGTTTAGCCCCAAGTATAGTTTTGAAATTATAAGACGTTCGGCCCATTAGTTTGGCGATTTTAACACCGTTCGCCCAATTTCGTTGTCAATTTTAAGACCTTTCGTGCCATTTAGGTGTCGATTATTTCCTGGCGAGCGATAGCGAGCCTACAATTTTAAGAGGAACCGGCCCTCGGCCGGGACTTTTTTCTACCGAAAAATTTACAAATTTATCTTGAAGGGGGTCTACTCTAGGGGGTGTTTTTCTAAGCTTGATGGAGGTCTAGCGAGGAAACTAAAATAATATATGAATAAATGAATTAATAACCCAAACAAACGGCCAGTCTCCCCTTAAGTTGTGAGTTACAGGTGGTGTTGAGGGGGAAGATGAGCAGAGATGAGGACGGGGTGGTGAGAGAGAGAGAGAGAGATTTACATAGATACATTAACCATTAACCACACAGACAGTAGGACCTTCTCAAGATGTCTAGAACTTATTTCTAGTAGAGATTAAGTAACACCCCGTTCTTAACATTAATCATCAATTACAAACCCCAATGCACTTGAATAAACTAATGAAAGCACATGGTCCTCCCGGGATTCGAACTCGGGACACCACACCCAGAACATAAGCATCTAAATTCTAAACCATTACACCACCAACACAGTTTTAGAACAGATATCAGAACCCCAAATAGGAATAGTGTCAGAGAATGATAGAACATCATAAGGCTCTCTCCCCACCCTCTAAGTCCTCCGGAAACTTGACATTCAATAAAAAAGGTTAAAAACGTGGTCCTTGCAGATTGTGGATATCACCGGAAGGAATTTATAGAAAGTTAATAATTCAAAAGAAAGTGCATGCATACCGTAACACCGCCCCCCACCCCCCCCACACACACACACACTAGGCTCTTCCTAACTACCAGTATCCAGATTAACTGAAATGTAGATGATACACTGTCACCACATACCTTACGATCCAAACTAGGTGGTCGGGACTTAATTTCAGTAGAGATAACAGTACCCCAAAAAAAGGATATTGAGGAAAAGGATAGCAGAGAGAGAGAGAGAGAGTACAGAACATTAATACAGAAGAGGATATAATATTCATAAAATTAATAGCAAAGGCAATACATTTTCACTACCGAAAAACCTTATTCAACATTACGGTTCCTTACGCCAAGGAAGAATAAATTACAAGCAATAGGGACGATTAGTTATGTTTGTTTCCTATTAAATTAAAGTATCATGTTGGCAACAATGCTGCCTGAACTGTGACCGTAAATAATAACACTGTATAACATTTGGCAATACATTATGAGTCTTGATTAACTCTCCTAACCTTAACCCCATCTCCAAACACCAGAACATCATCTTTCCCGAGGACAGTCCTCTGAGAGTTTTTCAATGAAATGTATGGAATGAAAGAAAAAGAGAAGGAAAAACAGAGGAGTTCACCAAGTGATATAATTATCAAAAATATTACCATGGAAATCTGCATAAGGCCGACTGGCTCACGCAAAGCATTTCCCTTTCACATCTATCCCGTGTCATTCATGTGCCTCTCCAGTTTACGAAAACCTTTTTACCGTTCTTGAGCTGATCACAGTACTAGGCATTCTATTCCAAGTATCTACAACCCTGTTTCCAAGCCAATTTTACCTATTTTCTGATGCGTATCTTATCTACTTTGCAGCTAATTAAAAGCTGTTATCATACGTTAATACCTTGTTAATGTTCTCCATATTGATAACCTTCATCTACTTCAACACCTATCATGTCTCTGTACATCTGCATCTTCATAATAAATATAAGCCATTGGGTTTCCAACATCTCCTCATTTGATAAATTTATCAAAAATTGATAATCAAGTATATACAATAAAGCAAGAACATGAAATAAACCGGCAATACAGAGAATATTAAACAACTGGAGGAATGGGTGAAAGGAAAAAGAAATGACAAACACGAGGACACAAAAGGCATATAATCCTTCCTGCTAACGCTTGATAGGTAAGATTTTGGTTTGGCCACTGAGTATTAGGGGTCCTAGTTCATTTTTGTGGACAATCGAACTGCACGTCATCTAGTGTAAGCTCTCCAGACTTCGCCGTGTCCAACGATCTAATCCACATACTGTAGAAAGTGTTTTACCTTAAGGTAAAGTTGAATATATACACACACTATTTTGTGGTGCAAATTGAATCCAAACAAACTCTCCAGTGGACTATATAGCACGGAAAAAAATTATCCTTGAAAAATATAAATCAATAAATAATCAACTTACGGCAAATTCCCTGTATTCACCCAGTGACACAACTAGTGTGAGAAGATCATTTATACGTGGCTTGTATCCTCAAGGAAATTTTGAACAAGGGATTATATCCAGGAAGGGAAATTCAACTCTCCAAGAACCAATTATTTTATCTAGAAGAATTGTGTCCACAGTGAAGTTTGTCGTACACTTAGTAAATATGGGGGAGATGTGATCAGCATTAATTCAAGGGCCTTGTTTCGTGTGGAAATAGTAGAGCATGAGGGAAGATGGCTGTTGCGTGTTGAGAGAAGAGTTCATGATTGTAGGTGATGGGAAGCGCTCAACAGTGAAAGGGTGTCATGCAAAGTGTGTGTGTGTGCCTGTATGTGTGTGTGTGTGTGTGCGTGTGCCTGTATAATGTGTGTGCGCCTGTATGTGGGTGTGGCTGTATAAATATATATATATATAATATATATGTGTAAGAGTTCATGATTGTTTGTGATATGAGGTGTACAACATGTTGGAGGGAAGTCACGCAAATTGTGTGTGTGTGTTTGAGTGTGTTTAAAGTTGTTATTTTCACCTAACGGGAAATTTAATAAAAAATACTTGATTTGTCGATGCTTATTGAAAAAATATATGACACTACTGTTGTCTCTGCATCATATATGACACTACTGTTGTCTCTGCATCATATTAGTGCCAAACTTTCATAATTATAGGTAGCGCCAACGAACTTGACGACAATAATTATAGGTAGCGCCAACGAACTTGACGACAATAATTATAGGTAGCGCCAACGAACTTGACGACAATAATTATAGGTAGCGCCAACGAACTTGACGACAATAATCTTTACCCCTTAACTTCTTATAACTCAAAATGAATGAAAGAAACCGGGCTGAAATTCCTCTCATTTGGGAAGAGTCCACCAAGTAATAGGTGTGGATATTTACAGCCAGTTTGCTCTAGTCCCTTTTGAGTTACAGAGAAGTAAGGGATCGAAATTGTTGTCAAGTTCGTTGGCGCTACCTATAGTAACATATTTTGCTACACACAAAACAATTATAATAGCCGATAAATCAAGATATGAACTTTGCAATTTATCGTCAGCTGGAAATATATAGAAACTTGTATTCTGTTATGTACGTGTGTGTGTGTGGGTGTGTGTGTGGGTGGGTGTGGGTGTGTGTGTCTGTAAACAAAACATATTATTGCCAGTGGAACAGTCGACCATTTCCATATTTCCGTGTTTTTATATTCTCAAGGGGAGATAGTTCACTTTTTGGCCGATTTTTGCACATATTCATTATTTTTCTAGTTTCCTCCCTAGACTTCCATTAAATAAAAAAAAAAAAAATCCCTCAGATCCCCCTTCTAGATTAATTTGTACATTACAGGCTCACTATCGTTCGCCAGGAACAAAATCGACACCTAAATAGCACGAAAGGTCTAAATATTGATGAAGAAATGGGGCGAAAGGTCTTAAATTCTACTAACTAACGGGGCACACATCTTAACATCTGAAAACTAATGGGGCTAAAAATAAGGGAGAAAGTGGTCCAGAAAACCGGCCCATTAAGCAAAACAGTGAAGACTCTCGCAATTACATATGCCGTGTATAGACTAGTGGTTGTATGAGCTTGTGATTATTGTTTCTCTGTATGACATGGAGCAAATTGATATGAATGATTATACACAGATGCAATTGATATTAATTATTATACACAGATGCAATTGATATGAATTATTATACACAGATGCAATTGATATGAATTATTATACACAGATGCAATTAATATGAATTATACACAGATGCAATTGATATGAATGATTATACACAGATGCAATTGATATGAATTATTATACACAGATGCAATTGATATGAATTATTATACACAGATGCAATTGATATGAATTATTATACACAGATGCAATTGATATGAATTATTATACACAGATGCAATTGATATGAATTATTATACACAGATGCAATTGATATGAATTATTATACACAGATGCAATTGATATGAATTATTATACACAGATGCAATTGATATGAATTATTATACATAGATGCAATTGATATGAATTATTATACACATATGCAATTGATATGAATTATTATACACAGATGCAATTGATATGAATTATTATACACAGATGCAATTGATATTAATTATTATACACAGATGCAATTGATATTAATTATTATACACAGATGCAATTGATATGAATTATTATACACAGATGCAATTGATATGAATTATTATACACAGATGCAATTGATATGAATTATTATACACAGATGCAATTGATATGAATTATTATACACAGATGCAATTGATATGAATTATTATACACAGATGCAATTGATATTAATTATTATACACAGATGCAATTGATATGAATTATTATACATAGATGCAATTGATATGAATTATTATACACAGATGCAATGATATGAATTATTATACACAGATGCAATTGATATGAATTATTATACACAGATGCAATTGATATGAATTATTATACACAGATGCAATTGATATGAATTATTATACACAGATGCAATTGATATGAATTATTATACACAGATGCAATTGCCTCCGTGTAAGTAACGCAATGAGTGTTGTAATTAGCAAGGGTAACACAATGAAAAGTTGATTAATATGATGTAAATAATAAAGAGGTAGGTAGATACTAATATTGATAAACTAGTAGACCTATACACAGACATATTGGTAGAATGAGATAAATTAATGATAGAGGATGATAGATAGATATATGGCAAGAGGGCTAGGGATGGTTGTTCCGCTCTAAATACAGTACGATAACATTGATTACACGCTCACCCCAACCATAGCAAACTTACTATTATTATTGCGGTGGTGTATCCCCTCACCTTCATATCTCTCTCTCTCTCTCTCTCTCTCTCTCTCTCTCTCTCTCTCTCTCTCTCCACTGTTTTTATGTAGATTCTAATTAGGTATAATTAGGATTGTTAATAAGCAAGAAAGAGGAGCAGCCAAGGAATTAGAGAGTGGTAGATCAGGTTGCTTTGCGCAGTTCTTTGCTTATAATTTTTGGTTGAGTCCGGAATCTTTTACTCGCTATATTTTTAATTTCTCGCTATTCTTCATCAATTATCCCCCCTCGATCCCCTCCAAGTTAAGGGGGGTGACCTGCTTTTTGTTATTTCTGTCCTTTTCTCTCTTTCTCTGGCTTGTATCCATGCGGCCCCATTCAGCCAACTATTTTAAGACGTTTATCCCCATCTAGGTGTCGATTTATTAATGACGAGCGATAGCGAGCCAGCATTATATGAAGAAATCCGGCTTCGCCGGAGAAATTTTTCTATCGAAATATGTACAAATTTAGCCTGCTGTCAAACAAAAATAAAAATTATGCTGGCTTGCTACCGCTCGCCAGAAAAAAATCGACACCTGCATGGGGATAAACGTCTTAAAATAGTAGGCTGAAGGGGGCCAAATGGATACAAGCCAGAGCAAGATAGAAAAGGACAGAACAAAAACAGGTGACCCCCCTTAACCCTCCAGTTAGTCTTCCATACAAAGTTCCAAATTCCTCCCATCCATTATTAGTCTGTATTTCTATCTTTACTCTGGCCATCAGTCAGTCAGTGTATATGTTTGTTAACCCTTTGAGTATCAGCGACGTGTCTTATATTTAATTATGGCTATATATTTTTTTTCTATGTGAATGAGGGAGACAAAAGGCATACCTGCCTGCAGCGAGTGCCTCCCCCAGATTTCAAAGAGTGACAGGGCCGAAATCAAGGGACGTTCGAGCTAAAATGCCTGGACACACGGAGTTTGAAGCAATTTCAGTCAATTGAAGAGGAAAAGACTGATTCTGGGAGAGAGTTCCAGAGCTCAGCAGTTGAATAGAAGAAAGTCTGAGAATAACGTTTCACTCTTGGGTTGGAGAGTTGCACAGAGTAGGGGTGGGATTGTGTTGCAAGGCGGGTACTACGTACCCTACGTAGAGGAGGTGGTATGCACTGGGAAAACTCCGAGGAACACTGATTATTGTAGTAGCGATAGAATAGCGAGAGAGATGCAACATTGCGGCGAAGAGAGAGAGATTGCAGAGAGTTGGTGAGTGGACGGGAGTTAATGATACGAATATTACGCAGCTTAGGAAAGATCTGTGGTAGTTGAAAGGGTTGGTCGAGATAGTTTGGAACATTATTATTGCTAGAGGTCCTTCCTAAGCATAATACAAATCGTCTAATAGTGCCCAGACTATGATGAAAAGTATGCCCCTGGTACTGAATGGGTTAATTTGTGAACATGAAAGCATCATAATATAAACATCCATGCAAACTAGTGTTTGGTACATAATACTAGCAAACTAAATTTAACGATTAACCCTTCTCAAGATACGATTATACATTTTATTTATGTTTTGTGGTTATTATTAGACGATTGTATTCAGATTAGGAAGGCTACATGGACGTCAGAGGGTTAATTGAGATAGTTTTTACCCTTATAATTCCCACAGATCCTTCCTAAGCTGTATATATTCGTATAAAGATAGCTAGAACGAACTGTCAAAATGCGTCATAATCTTCAGAGGGCTAACCTTTTTTTATAATTTATTTTTACAGTCCTTTTAGTTTCAGACTTTCAGTGTTTCTTTTATGTTTTTGTCAAGGGGAGATGGGTCGCTTTTCCGGTGCCCCTTCTTCCTCATGTTTAGCCCCATTAGTTTTCATATTTTAAGACGCTCGAGTCATTAGTTTGGCAATTTTAAGACCTTTCGCCTCATTTTGTTGTCAATATTAAGACCTTTCGTACTAGTTAGAATAGTAATCTGATTCAGTGAGTTAATTCTTCGTTCGCTTCACCTATTAACTTGTTCACTATTTCAACCACCCTCCATAACATCACAATTTAATTTACAGTATATAATCCGTTCACATCCAACGTTTCCCCTTTCACTTTTGGTCACTCGCACATGACAACAACACTTTCACTCATTTAAGGGAGCCCACCTCTTTTTTTGTTCTTTCTCTACCTCTCTCTTTGGCTTGTATCCATTCGGTCCTATTCAGCCTACTGTTTTAAGATGTTTACCCCCATCCAGGTGTCAATATTTTCCTGGCGAGCGGTAGCGAGCCAGCCTATATATATTTTTGTTTTGACAGCAAGCTAAATTTGTAAATTTTTCGTTAGACAAAATTCTCTGGCGAAGCCAGATTTCTCCATATAATGCTGGCTCGCTATCGCTCGCTAGGAAGAAAGCGACACCTGGATGGGGATAAACGTCTTAAAACAGTTGGCTGAATGGGGCCGAATGGATACAAGCCAGGGAAAGAGAGAAAAGGAGAGAAAGAAAAAAAAAAAAAAAAACGGTGACCCCCTTAATCCATGAACTCCACATGTTATTGTTGCTCCATGTATATATTTATGTAGAATTGTAGTAGGCTATACTCTGAGGGGGGGGGGGTCTCAACATGGATAGAATTTGTAATGTGCCGGCCTTATTGTTCATTTGTTATTGCGTTTTGAATGTTTAATATATTTTGTAGTAAGATCGTGGCATTATTATGGTGCATGGTGAGTTTGGTGATATACTTTTGTTTCTCCATTACCGGTATGTATTTACATATTTGCTGCTTAGGGATAATATGTTTTGACAGGTAGTGACAGGTAAAGAATAATACCTTTACTCTGTCCATTGTCCGCTACAGCTTCACTCAATATAATAAATAGCCTTTCCCTCGGTCTGCCTCAGGATGATTATTTACTACAGTGCTTTCAATTACCGTCAGGCAGTAGTATTCAGCTTAAAATGGACCTCTGATTGGCATAGCTTCAAAAGCATTGGACTTATCCATTGACCTTTGAGAGTGCCTACCTAACCCGAAAAAACCCTTTTATTAAGTGTTATCCACAATACCTTTAAAATTACATCGTATTGAAAACAAAAAATATTTAATCAATCGCTTCTACTATAAGTATTGCCTCATTTTAGTCGCTTCATTAATATAATTTCAATTTCAGATCAAATCTTGTATTTACATGAATATATTAACATATGAATTTGTATACAATAATTACTCATATTAGTAAGTAACTAATTATTAAGTTAATGACAATTAGGACTGATACTTATAGGCATATACAGTGTGCCCTTAAATCCTTTACATACCTATATTGATCGGCAGTGTGTTAGGTTAGAGTAGATATGATGATGACGCAGACAATAGTGGACAATTACATATAAAACAAAAGAATGTAATCGCTATCAGGTGCAGTATTTATTAATATGAAAGTCAATTATCTAAAAGACTTTCACATATTTAATCCACACTGTGTATTAGCCCATTTGTGTTGACTTTTATTGCCTTACTACTTTTATTTTCAAAACTCTCCACATTTCTATCTTGCCATCCATATCTGTCTAGTCACCCCATCAACAACGTTCAACTACAAAACAGCTTATTGTGTGCGTGTGTGTATTTATTTTTATATTTGTTATTGTTGTTTTAGAGTTTAGTTTAATCTGGAATTATATATATAGAACTTAATAATGAGAGGATTTGTACTCGTTCATGTGTATCAGCACGGTAAGTGTACGTGTTGTTAAAAGTTCTGTCGTTACCAGTTTCTGTGTGTGTTGCTCCTTTCTACACTCCGCTGTATCCGACGTCACCAAACATTACAGTCATTGTTAACCCTTTGCTGTGGAACTCAAAAAGGGCTAGACCAAACGAGCTATAAATGTCCACACCTATGTTCCTCCACATCCTTTCCATTCTCATTCTTCCTCTTCCTCCACATCCTCCCCATTCTCCTTCTTCCTCTTCCTCCACATCCTCCCCATTCACCTTCTTCCTCTTCCTCCACCTCCTCCCCATTTTCCTTCTTCCTCTTCCTCCACCTCCTCCCCATTCACCTTCTTCCTCTTCCTCCACCTCCTCCCCATTCACCTTCTTCCTCTTCCTCCACCTCCTCCGTATTCACCTTCTTCCTCTTCCTCCACCTCCTCCCCATTCTCCTTCTTCCTCATCCTCCACCTCCTCCCCATTCTCCTTCTTCCTCTTCCTCCACCTCCTCCCCATTCTCCTTCTTCCTCTTCCTCCACCTCCTCCCCATTCTCCTTCTTCCTCTTCCTCCACCTCCTCACCATTCTCCTTCTTCCTCTTCCTCCACCTCCTCCCCATTCACCTTCTTCCTCTTCCTCCACCTCCTCCCTATTCTCCTTCTTCCTCTTCCTCCACCTCCTCACCATTCTCCTTCTTCCTCTTCCTCCACCTCCTCCCCATTCACCTTCTTCCTCTTCCTCCACCTCCTCCCAATTCTCATGCTTCTCTTTCCTCTTCTACCACGCTGGTCGACTCTTTACAAATTATAGAAGTTTTAGCTCGATTGGCGGCTCTTATTCATTCTTAGCTATAAGAATTAAGTGAGTCACGATTGTTGTCTCGTTTGTTGTCGCCAAATATAGCAGGTATATTAAGCTGTCCTCAATTAATGTAATACAGATAGAAATATTAGTATGAAATAAAACAATAAGGGTAGTTCACGCTTACTTTTCTTTCTCTGATATATGCTTTATTATGTTTGACCTTTTAAAGCAATGTTATAAATGACTGCGGTTACATTAATGGTACCCGAGCCAGCAGCAGTTTTTTGGCAACCTATTCTTCAAGTGTTATACCTCCTCCTTTGTTTACTTTATGGTTGTCTGTGCCGGGCGTTACTTTTATGGTGATGTTATATTATACAGACGTGCATGGTTGTGGCGCCTGTGGTACTGTACTGTATCTTGGTCCCTCCCGTCAGGCAAAGTTAAGGGGGGGTCACCTACTTTTTTTTATCTTTCTCTCCTTTTCTCTCTTTCTCTGATTTGTATCCATTTGGCCCCATTCAGCCAACTGTTTTAAGACGTTTATCCCCATCCAGCTGTCGATTTCTTCCTGGCCAGCGATAGCGAGCCAGTATTGTATGGAGAAATCCGGCTTCGCCGGAGACATTTTTCTATCGAAAAATTTACAAATTTATCTTGCTGTAAAACAAAAAATATATATGCTGGCTCGCTACTGCTCGCCAGGAAAATATTGACACCTGGATGGGAGTAAACGTCTTAAAACAGTAGGCTGACTGGGGCCGAATGGATACAAGCCAAAGAGAGAGGGAGAGAAAGAGAAAAAAACGAGGTGGGCTCCCTTAAGGGGGGATGGGGAGACAATGCTATATCTACCTTTAGTTGGATTGCCGATAACAATTCCAAAGAGCCGCGGCCGTCTAAATCCCGCGAAAGAGCCCTCCAAACCAAGGTTAAGAGATACAATCTCTTAACCTTGCTCCAAACGTTGACAGAAATCTAGGTACCGATCGGAAGTCGCGGGTCTCTATTTAGTCGACCCGTAGACTTTCTCTTTTTGATGTATTGATTCACTATAGGGACCTCGTAAGTGGTATTCGTTAGTTAGCTAGTGTGTTCAGTATTTTCTGTATTCATCTATGCATGTGCAGCCTCTCTATATATTTATTCCTGGATTAGTCCATGTTTATAGACATCTGGTTGTCTTTTGTAGCTATAAATCTGCCTAAACTAACGTAATATGTATCCTAAGGATTATGCAGTGAGATAAGAACAAAATATTAAATCGTGGCCATAAATAGGGGCGGGGCCCCGACTTGAATGACTATGCATCATGCATCGTTTGTCCTGTCTATTTCTTGTATTCACCTCTCATTACAATCACACCGCCCCTGTGGCCTAATGGATAAGGCATTGGCCTCCTAAGCCAGGGATTGGGGGTTCGAGTCCCCCCAGGGGTTAGTTGGAATGTTTTGGTTTACGTTCAATTGGATAGATATAGACAAACGAGTGGATGTGATAGTGATGTTTAATTGGAAAAAGGAAATTAATATAATACAAATATTCACACATGTTTTTATATACCATTTTACCCGACTCATGGTGGTCTGTGTAGAATTTTCCTTTCACTGTCCCAGATGTTTAATTTTGAATGTGCAGTAAATATAAAATGATGAATTTGAAGATTGAAGAAAGCTTCACCGTTAAGGATCTGGAAGTAAGGGTATCAAGTAAGCTAACCTTAAATTATAATTTCAGTGTATAACATCAGCTATAAAAACAAAGAGAATGTTTCTATCTATCTATCTATCTATTGCCCGACGCCGTGATCCCCGAAGGGGTGGCCACGAACGAACCGCCCCCATGCACCTCTGTCCCCAGTCAGTCGACGCCCCTCCCCCCAACCAGCACCGCCTTCGTTCATATACTTCTTCACTCCATCCTTCCACCTCTCTTTCGGTCTACCTCTCCCTCTCTGTCCCTCCACCTCGCTCTCGTACACCCTCTTAGTCATTCTCTCGCTTTCCATACGTTCCATATGGCTGAACCATCTCAAGTTATTCCTTTTCACACTTTCCAGCACATCTACCTCCACACCACACCTCCTTCTTACTTTCTCATTAGTCTGTCTATCCCTCCATGTAACTCCGCACGCACTTCTTAAGTAATTCATTTCCACTGCTTTCACTTTTGGTCTGAGTCTCTCAACCAACGTCCATGCTTCGCTTCCGTAAGTCAGTGTCGGGATTACCACACTGTCATGCAAGGACTTCTTCACTTCCATACTGACCACCCTATTTCTTGTTACTGCTTTCAACGTTCCTACAACCCTCTTCCCCTGTTGTACCCTCTCCCGCACTTCTTCATCCATAGTCCCATCTTTACTCAACACACTGCCCAGATACTTAAAAGAGTTGACTATCTCCATAGCCTGACCGTTCAGCTTCACCTCACACTCTGTGACTTCACCCCTTTCGAAGACCATAACCTTGCTCTTCCCCGCATTTACCTTCAAATTCCGTTTTTCGCACACTGTTCCAAACTCATTTACCAGACCCTGCTACTCCCATTCATTATCACTCATCAGAACTGTATCATCCGCAAACAGCAGTATAGGTAGCTTCCACTCAATTCCCTCCCTTTCCAGCGATACACAAACATCCACTGCTCTTGATAGTATTTCTTTCATTACTCCATCCATATATACAGTAAACAACCACGGGGACATCACACACCCCTGTTTCAACCCAACATTCAGGTCAAAGAACTCGCTCTGCTCACTCTCCACACGTACTGCCGCCTTTGCACCCTCATACATGCTCTTCACTGCTTTCAGCAACTTGCCATCTACTCCGTATATTCTAAGTACTTTCCACAAACCTTCTCTATCCACTCTGTCATAGGCCTTCTCCAAGTCCATAAAAGCAACATACAGCTTTTGTTGCTTCTCCAAATATTTCTCCACAACACAATTCAGGGTAAAAATCTGATCTACACATCCTCTTCCCTTCCTAAAACCTCCCTGCTCGTCGCCTATCCATTTCTGCGTTCTCTCTCTCACTCTCTCAATCACTACCCTACTGTATACCTTCCCTACTAGCTTAGAAGACATATTCCTCGGTGGTTACCACACACTCCTCTTTCCCCTTTGCCCTTATATAGGAGAACTATTATGCCAGTCTTCCAGTCATCGTTTTTTTTTTTTTTTTCTTCTATATTCCAACTACTCCCTCTCGGGCATAGGCTGAGAGCCTGTACATTCCACCGCTCAACACAGTGAAGCCCGTGAGGTCTTGTTCCAGTCTGGGGAGTGAGACATGTGAAGCATCCATCATGGCTCGAAGCAGCTCCATCTCTGAAGCGGCTGGTTGCTTCGCTCAAGTGCTTCACCGTCTCACCCTCCAGACTTAGACCCTCTCTCTCAGAACGGCACCTATTGAGCACTCCCCTTCTCCCATGCTAGTTTGCACATTTTCCATACCCATTCGATCACTATCTCACCACCATACCTCAACATTTCCCCACACACTCCATCTGTTCCTGGTGCTTTCCCCAACTTCACTCTTTTCATGGCTTCCCACACTTCTGACCTCCTGATCCCCACCTCCTCCTCCACTACTTCTCTTCTTCTCCCTCCCATACCATATCCAGCTATGTTTGCTGGCTCTTCATTCCTTACATTTAGCAACTCATTGAAGTACTCCCTCCATCTTTCGACTCTCTCTTGCTTCTCGGCTAGCATTCTCCCATTCTTATCTTTCACACCCTTACTGTTTCCCTTGCTACCTTCCCTAACTTTCTTGACTTCTTTCCAGAACAGTTTCTTACTCTCCCTCCATTTTACACCCAGATTCCTTCCAAATTCCTCATCTACTCTTCTCTTACTTTCCTTCACTACTCTCTTCACCACCCTCTTACTCTCCACGTACCTCGCTCGTTTCTGTCTCTCAAAATCTTCATTCCCTCTACTACCCAACCACTCTCTATATGCTTTCTTCTTTTCTTCCACAGCTATTCTTACATCTTCTGTCCACCATGCTGTACCTTTCACTCCCCTCCCTCTTCTCCTCACTCCACACACCTCCTCACATGCTGCACAGATCTCATCCTTAAACACCTTGCTCATCTCCTCCACTTCCTCCATAACTTCCAGGTCGAACCCACCTAGTCGTCTTTCCACTGCTCTCCTGTACTCCTCCACGACTTCCTCCTCCTGCAACCTCTCCACCTTCCTCACCATTCCATCCTCCTCTCGCCTCCCTCCAGCTCTCCTCACCCACTTCTTTTGTATCCTAACCTTAGCTACCACTACATAATGATCAGACAGACCCCCTCCAATACCCCTATACACCCTAGCATCCATCACACATTTCTTCATTCGTTCATCCACACATACATAGGCCTAATCAATCAATGACTTTCGTTCCACCACTGTCTCATCCTCCATCGTACACACCCGTTTCCACGTGTACCTGTGGATCATTCTGTGTCGGAAGAAGGTGTTGGCTATCCACAGCCTCCTCCCCACACATACGTCCACAAGTGCACTACCATTCCCATTCACCTCTGATGATACCCCCCACCCTCCCACCACTCCCTCAACTTTCCTATCACCCACCTTACCATTCATATCTCCAATCAGACATATTCTTTCGTTCTTGTCAAACTTCTCCAGGCACGCCTCCACATTCATCCAGAACTCCTCTTTCTTTCTTTCAAGTATATCCTCTGTCGGGGCATACACACACACAATCACCCACGTTTGTATTCCTACTTTCATTTTCACCCACACAATCCTTGAACCCACAGACCCATACTCTCTTACACATTCCTTCCATTTGTTACTTCCAAACAAACACGCACCTTTTCTCGCTGTTCCTTCACTCACTCCAGCACACACACCCATTCCACACTCCCACTCTCTCACATCTGAACCTTTCCAATTGGTCTCTGTCATTCCACATACATCCAGCCTGGCATTCACTAGCACTTCCAGAACCTCTCTCTCTTTTGTGCCATCATTCATGCCATTAACATTCCATGTAGCCATTCTCAGAATGTCCGAAGGAATGTCCTTAGTCGGTCGTGGTTCGTCAACACAGGTTTCGTCCGCATCCGAGGCTGTTCGTTCGTTTTTCTTTGCTTAGGTATTTTTTCCGGGTGGGGGTCGCAAGCCCACTGACCCAACCTCTTTAGTCGTCTCTTACGACACGCAGAAGGCACATGGGGCATATTCTATTCCCTTACCCCCAGGGGCGAGAACAAAATATTCAATCGTGGCCATAAATAGGGGCGCCCCGACTTGAATGACTATGCATCATGCATCGTTTGTCCTGTCTATTTCTTGTATTCACCTCTCATTACAATCACACCGCCCCTGTGGCCTAATGGATAAGGCATTGGCCTCCTAAGCCAGGGATTGGGGGTTCGAGTCCCCCCAGGGGTTAGTTAGAATGTTTTGGTTTACGTTCAATTGGATAGATATAGACAAACGAGTGGATGTGATAGTGATGTTTAATTGGAAAAAGGAAATTAATAAAATAAAAATATTCACACATGTTTTTATATACCATTTTACCCGACTCATGGTGGTCTGTGTAGAATTTTCCTTTCACTGTCCCAGATGTTTAATTTTGAATGTGCAGTAAATATAAAATGATGAATTTGAAGATTGAAGAAAGCTTCACCGTTAAGGATCTGGAAGTAAGGGTATCAAGTAAGCTAACCTTAAATTATAATTTCAGTGTATAACATCAGCTATAAAAACAAAGAGAATGTTTCTATCTATCTATCTATCTATTGCCCGACGCCGTGATCCCCGAAGGGGTGGCCACGAACGAACCGCTCCCATGCACCTCTGTCCCCAGTCAGTCGACGCCCCTCCCCCCAACCAGCACCGCCTTCGTTCATATACTTCTTCACTCCATCCTTCCACCTCTCTTTCGGTCTACCTCTCCCTCTCTGTCCCTCCACCTTCGCTCTCGTACACCCTCTTAGTCATTCTCTCGCTTTCCATACGTTCCATATGGCCGAACCATCTCAAGTTATTCCTTTTCACACTTTCCAGCACATCTACCTCCACACCACACCTCCTTCTTACTTCCTCATTAGTCTGTCTATCCCTCCATGTAACTCCGCACGCACTTCTTAAGTAATTCATTTCCACTGCTTTCACTTTTGGTCTGAGTCTCTCAACCAACGTCCATGCTTCGCTTCCGTAAGTCAGTGTCGGGATTACCACACTGTCA